>JAZDUA010000007.1:10497500-10685000 GCA_038098605.1 Gryllus longicercus
TGATATTAAACAACATCATCAACTACGTGGAATCACATCAAGCCATTAACTTACAGAAATATCCAATTTACGAGGATGTGTCGTCCAAAATATACCTTGAATCAAACTACAATGAAAATGTGGCACACATTTTTTTTATACTCCAGCACTCGCCAGTAATATTCACGAAATCGCAAGAAGACATTGTAAAAAAAGCGAATTATCTTTCAATTCATTAAATCGAGCATATAAAAACGATCGGAGCATGTATCCTTCGAAAATAATCTTTGCCTGCAAAACTTTTGGCGCGGAAATCGATGACCAAAATCATTTAGGTTATATTTTACTCTTTACTTTTCATTTATTTGAAATTTACAAAGCTATAAATGCATTTTTAAATAAATATTAATTAATTAAGAATTTCGTTTAATTAATGTGTTTGTATATACCAACGTGACAATGTAATTAGTGAGGAAAACTCCAACGTTTCACATGTTTAATGTGTGGACATGAACTTTGGAAATTAGTAATAAAATTGACTCACTTCAATCAGTGTCAAATAAAATGAGTATCAAATTGTGGCCAGAGAGTCACTAATGTCTCTTAAGCAATTTGTACAAAAAAATGCTCTTTAACAAAACAAGCATTAAATAATTTCTGAACGGTCCCTTTTGGCCTCTCAATATAAGGCGCATTAAGAAACAAGCGCTCACGCTCGCACAAACAAAACCACGTCGTCCCATTAACCGCGAATGATCGAAAAACACATGCACGGCTCGCTCTGCTACATCCATCCACGTCGCTTTGGAAGGCGATCAGGGCCACGAAACAATTTCCAAGCTTCTTTGCGCCAACGCTAATGTTAATCGCTGCAAACCACCAAGTCTCTCAGTGGGAAGACTGCCGCGTTCTTCCATACGATTAAGGTCCAGTTCAGAATGAACGGCTACCGCGGCTGCGAGAAAAAAAAGTCGATCTGCGAGCCGCACCGCAGCTCCCGCCGCAGACGCCATCACCGAAGTCTCCACACGCTCCGCTGGCGCCACTGGCTGCCATCGCTACTCTTCGTTTCCTTCATTCCGATCGTCGCCCTACATGTTGCACGCCTCCACGTTTAATTTCCAGTTTTCACCTTTGATTCATTAGTGGTTCCGGATGTGTCAACCGCTAATTCATTAGTCCCTTAAGTGTAGAGCATGTTATACAGCGGGAGGTGTCGTTGATCTTCCCTGCTGGATGGCGAGATTCGGAGCCGATCTACCCATAGGATTGCGGGGTTTTCCTCAACCAGGTATCTCTTACCAGCGTGACACCGCCCGAACCGGGACAAGCTCTAAGCTCCCGACTGATCGCCTGACATGTTTGGTAGAGTAGAGCATGTAAACGTAAATGGGTATATACGTAATGGGTGAGGATAACGCAAGGAAAAGGAAGGAAAGATCGCGCGCTCCGTGGCCCGTTGGTTAGAGTACTGCTCCGGTATTCGGCTGGTGTTGATTGGAAAAAACAATGGAAAACTACTGATTAGATCAGACTGAACTCGACTTAGCTATGAAGCTAGTGTTGAAAATCCTGCATTGTGGGGACTCGAACCCAAGGACTTTCCGGTCAGAGGCACTGTAAGTAAAAACAATTGATGCCCTGAGCCCTCTTAGCCGGGTTGACGAAAGGTTTTCTCATTGGATATCTTAAATGAACGTATTGAATTTTGTCCTTCGTTTACAAACATACTTACACAAACGTGTTTTTATATATCTCAGCATTCTAACATATCGACAGCTAAATTTTATCAACACGGATCTCAAAATTTGTCTATTTTGAGGAAATAAATGTCAACCAAAAAACAGGTCATCTTTCACCGATTCCGACCGAGATGTATCACAGATTGTTTTTAGGTATGTGTTAAAATGTAACCGCAAATATTTAGCAATATCTAGAATTCAGCTGTTTCGACTTCAGATTCCGAATACAAACTTAACACGAGCTACGTTCGTCTTCCATGGCTGAGTTAGAATTGAAGGACTGAGTTACACCACAAGATATAGCGGACGTCGTCACCGCATTCTCCACCGTCGCCGCCTCAACTGGCACCACAGGTTTCCATCGCCAATAAACACATTTCCTTCATTCCGATCGTCGCCCCACTCGTCGCACAGCTTCCATATTGAATTTCCCGTCTAGAGAGCTTCGAATACGGATTCCGAACACTAACTCAACACGAGCTACTTTCGTCACTCAAAGATAAGTGAGAACTTAAAAAATGAGTCATAGCACGGTATACAGCAATGTCAAATATCTTACGAGTGAATGAATGAGAATTGTGAAATATAGAGTGTAGCCAGCTTCTTAATAGTTACTGATTAGCTAACAAAACCCTGAAATAATTCTATGTGCTAATACGAGTAATTTATGTCAGATTTGTCCTCGTATTATACCACACCTCATACAAGAGATGCACAGGTTTTGTTTCAGATCACATATGTGATCAGTTGTTTATTTCCATCACTAGTATTCACCGCTGCACTAGTGCTCTTGCAGTAGGTATAGCCATCATTCGCCACTACATGTTGACCAGTGGCCAGCTAGCGATGGCAACCAGCATGAAAAAAGACAGCATTTGAAGCTTCATCGCCAGAAGCCGCAACCAAAACCACTCAATGCGGATATTGCAAAAAGCGTTTTCTGTGGAAGTTTCACACGAAATTATAACCCCGACACTGAAGAAATCATCTTTACGACTATCCTAAAGGTTCTCTTAATTGGTTTCCACCACTTTTAGACTATTAACTCTCTTTTTCTTCATCCAAATGACATGAAACACGTCATACACATTTACGACTATGCAGAAATTATTTTTATTACAAGAAAACTATGTTCGAGTTCTCACTTTCGAATTGTATTTCACTCATTCTGAAAAATTGGGGAGCAGTTCTTCCCATGTTTTGTAGAAGTCTAAGATGCGCGACAAGAAGTTTCAATTCATGATTTGTCACGCCATTGGGAGTCACACTCTTTATCAGAATACAACCGAATGCTAGGGAGCGGAACGATCGTCAGGCAAAGTATTATTTAATGACGAGACAGAATCCATGAGATATTTCGTTCCAGAGTTTACAGCAATATTTGCGTGAGTAAGCCATATTGAAAGTTAGCTTGATAATACCTGAAGTTAATAGACATTCGTGTTACTTGCATACAACAATCCTAAGTTGCACAGCCCACACATTTAACTATGGAACAATCAGTTCGTGTGGCTTGGTACGTAAGAACAATGCAAGTGCAGTTCTTATTAGCCTGTGCAAAT
The DNA here is from genome assembly GCA_038098605.1 of Gryllus longicercus. Classification (NCBI taxonomy): domain Eukaryota; kingdom Metazoa; phylum Arthropoda; class Insecta; order Orthoptera; family Gryllidae; genus Gryllus; species Gryllus longicercus. The sequence continues at coordinate 10,500,784 of JAZDUA010000007.1, forward strand.
TTTCTACCGAGATGATACGAACTGCTTCCATTCCCTATACCCATTTTCGTCCTCTGAGACTGGAAAGGTCAGTTCCAACGGCGGTAGCAAAGGATATCCCATCTCCCGAGTCCGGTCCCCGCGTTCCAGCGAAATTCTTCACGCTTTCTCCGAAGAGTGCGCACATACTTGCCCTTTGGCCCCGGGGCGGTAGCGGGGCACACGCGTGGGCGGCGAGGTGGAGATCCAAGCGGAGGCGTGGGCGGTTGGGAATGCGGAGAAACGGCGAAGGCGGCAGGCGGGAGCGGAATTCGATGAAATGGCGAATGTTGATGAGGTAGTGGAGGGGGGTAGGAGATGCGGTGGCAGGGGGAGGGGTGGGGGTGGATTTGGGGGCCCGGGAAGTGGCAGGATCAGCGGTGCGGGCGGGCACGGGAACAGCAGCTGCGGTGGTGGTGGTGGTGGTGGTGGCGGTGCTGGCGGTGGTATCGGTGGTGGTGGCGGCGGCGGCGGCGGCGGCGGTGGTGGTGGTGGTGGTGGTGGCGGTGCTGGCGGTGGTGGCGGTGGTGGTGATGGTGGCGGCGGCGGCGGCGGCGGCGGCGGTAGCGGCACCGGCGGCGGCGGCGGTGGCAGAGATGGCGGGGCGACGTCACGGACACACAAAGCGCCGGTGAAGCGCCCTGGGGCCGAACGTGATCACCTCTCCCCTTCGAGCGAAAGTGAGCGTCTGTTGGACCGCGGCGCCTCCAATGAGTGATAATGGTGCTACTCTTCTCGCAACACCTGCACGGACAAACGGTCAGGAGAGAGCCGCCGAGCAGTAAATTCTCTTATGATGATGCCTAGTTACAGGCACGACTTCTACTTGGCAGCAATATTCGTCGGTATGTGCAAAACTTTCATGCACCGTGGCATTTGAGACAAACGATAAAGATCGAGTGTATTCCGAGAAGGGATAATATAATTTATTTCAGTTGGAGACAACTACAGTTGTATCTATGTTTGCAGCGTAAAGGGGATTATGTTCAAAATAAGAGTTCAGAGAAAAAAATGATCTTAAAAATGTATTTTTTGTTTAAATCTATTACAGAAAAAAATCAAAATGTGTTGTGTAATGTAGTTATTGAACAGTTCCCCAAGACAAAGTAGTTTCAGTCATATCTGGACACTGACATTTTTAGACAGCAACATTTTGTTCATAAACAAAATATTCACAAACTATTAACTTAGTGTATCAGTGGTCAGGGACTTAGCTCTTTATAATCATACGTAAATTTAATGTTTTTTAATTACTTCTGTCTTGAACCCTACACTAGTCATAGGTGACAAAATCTTATTTTTTTCAATTTTTGAACACATTTTATTGTGGAAACATAGTTGGTGTTAAATTTTACACCGTATCTTTGCTAAGACTGAGCGGCTCTATTACTATGGTTACTTTACATCACCGTATTGACGCATATATGCATCTTGTAAACTTTAAAAATTTGGATCAAATACATTTAAAAAACTTTCCAACAAATTTTCAAGATTTATGTAACGTATTGAAACTTTCCTAGAAACTAAAATGCTTTGTTGATGGAAAACATTTCTCTACAAAATGACATTTTTCGATACAGTGCTAAATCTAAAATATTTGTTAAAACAAAAATCCTAAGTTTCCAGCCTTCCATTCAAGGTCATCAATCTCAAAAGAAAAGTAAGAGTGTGGGAACTGGAGTGTAGTCTTATGCGTTCAGTTTCATCTTTCGGTTGCATCTTGCAGCAAGCGACCTTAAGCCATTTCCTCGAATTAGGGAAAGTGTTTAAGTTCTGATGGTATCCCACTACCTTGCACCGCGAATGTTTGTGAAAGTAGCTAATATGAATGTCTTTCGCTACGGATGTAATCCTTATAGGGACAGACCAGGATGAGCAGAGATAATGCATCAGCGAGGTGAAGCGTGGAGGCTGGATAAATATCTAAACTGTTCAGTTAGGGATGGGGAAAATTGGGAATGTAAATTCAAATTGAGGTTTCCCTTTTTACCATTCCAAAAACAACAACAACAAACAAAAAAACTGGGGAACAACCTATCTTCTATGATTTTAGGAATTCTCTAAAATCTCGGCAGAAAACGCGTTCTCCGAGCTGCAAGATACAGTCAGCCCCTGGCCGATAATGGAGACTTCAACTCACGTTTAAACGGCGAACTCGGTCATTCCACGCGGTAGACAAGATCCTTTCCCGTTCTCCAGACACCACCACCCCCGCATCGCCGCCTCCCGCGCCACTTTCATCGCCAGATCCAGTTTCGCCGGCACGACGGTCGCGAGTTCGGACCTGCGGGAAAGCCTAGCCAGCCGACCGACGGGACGACAAGCCAGCCAGCACGCGGTTGTCGGACGGGAAGCTGACGCGGCGGGTCTTGCAGACTCGTCACGGCCTCTCAGGGCGAGAGACCCCCCCTCTTCCTTCTTTCCCTCCGCCCCTCCGTGGTTCCCCGGCGAATAATGCGACGTGACGCGCTTTAACGAACGAGAAACTACCGCAAGAATCGAGGACGCGGCGATTTGCGTCTGCTGTCTGGCCCGGGCGACTAGCGAGGACACGCCCGGATGCCTCGCGAATTATATCGCGTCTAATGCCCTATAGAATATTCATCGCGCCACGGAAATGCCGTCATTTCGCGATTTCTCCCTCGACCGGCCGCTACCGCTACAAACTTTGTGATTTATCAGGAGGGTTTCTGGGTGGAAATCGAATTTTTTTCTATCTCGAACGACGGAACGGGAGGAGTAAGTGGACGGGCAACGGTTGCGACCAGTCACCGTTAACACCGAGATGTGGAGACACGAGGCACTTACTGAGAGGAAGAGAGAACGATTAAATAGGACAGGACGGGGAACAAGGCAGGAAAGTGGAGATGGATCAAGATCATGCGTGGGGTATCGTGCAGAGACCAGTTACCCGCAGTCATAATTTTATCGCAACAGAAAATATACGAGGCTGAGAGAAGCTGTACGGTGAGCTTTCTTGTCCCCAACAGCAGTAAATTAAGTTTTTTACCTGTTTCATTCCATAATTTATGACTTCGGTGAAATAAACGACAAACAACATATGGGAAGAGTTCAATTTAACATATTTCTGCTCTTGAACGTCATTAAATATGCGTATATTTAACTCAAACGTTTATAAATGACGATTTTAAGACAGTCCTTCTTACAGGAGCTAAAAGTTAACATGAATGTTATTCTGTGCGTGATTTCGGTAATTACTTCCTTTCATGTGGTACTCTTTATATTCACAAGTTTTTCGAAAATCATACAATCACTTCTTGATTACTCGGATGATAAGAATTGTGTGCATAAAAAAACCAATATCGAATGAATATCTACTTGTAAATACACTCGTAATGAAAGAACAATAACTCATATTAGAGCTCCCCCCCCCAAAAAAAAAAAACAAGTATCACCGTCTCATCGACATTAACACAGCTTTCTAACAGCCTACCCCTTTACGCGGCATACGCCGGGGCAACGAGTGTGATAGCTTTCACAGATAGGCCGCTGAATGTGCGACCAGAAGCCTTGCGAGGGGTGAGACGGACGCGTAGCCCGGCCAGCCAGTCTGCCCGAGGTGGGGGGGGGGAGGTGGCCGCAGGCGTCGACACGCGGCTCCTGGGCGAGCGACCGCGAGCGGCGGCCACGGCCACGGTGGCAGGCGGGTCGGGCGGGGCTCGCGCTAATGGCCACAGGGGAAGGCAGTGACAGATGTTGGGTTGGATTTGAGGTTGCAACGCTGGCGAAGAGAGTGGCGGTGGAGGGTTTAAATAGTACGTTTAAGGTACTGACTTCGGCGTTGGAATAATGGACGACGAACGGTGGCAACGGAGACGGGTTTATTCTCGAGATAAATGATGTTCCAGCAGGGAGTACATCAAACAACAATAAACAAACTATTCTCGCTGTAGGATCTCTAATCGGGAAGTCCTAATGTTAAGATATGAAGGCGGTGGGGGAGTTTTGGACACTCGCTGTAAAGCAGTGTTGAATTAAAACATTGTTCAGGGGAGAATTCGAGGGGTAATATGAGGAAGGGGAGGATCGCGCGAGGTACTTGACAGAGTTTGATAGGATACTTCTCAAGCATTCTCCTGGTATTGAACGGTATACCGGTTAGCGGTAATTTTCCTTGGTTTCTCCGATCAATAGCAGGCGAATACTTGAGTAGTATCCTACCAAACTTCGTCACGTAACTCGCGCGATCTTCCTTTCTTCATATTGTCCCTTTCTTTTCCTTGCACACATGCACGTACCCAAACTTATACTTATGTGTACTACATTACCACACATGACAGGAGACCAGTCTGCAGCACAGAATTTGCCGTGCTGTTGCATATACGTGGAGGGAAAACCTCCGCAAGACGACGAGTAGGTCGACGCCGGATCACCACCTTTCGGCTATAATACGCACTACTCTCTCAGGTTTATTGATCAAAAGTAGTTAACGCGACGGGAAACACGAAATACTCATTCACTCACTCAAAAATGCGGGCCATAAGCAATCAAGACACTATAATGTCAGCAAGGTGAGGGTAGCGGAGGTGAGGGTTGCACTAAAAGTGACATCAGCAAAGAGAAGGACGATGTCGGCGATTGCAGTCATCGTGGAGAGATATTAGATGTTGCGAATTTTAGAAGAGAATGACAAAGCATGGAGTGAGATGCGACAGAAGACGGGGGATTTCTACGTGTATCAATTGTCGCAAAGATCAAGATACGAGAGGCCGTTGATGCGCTAATGGCGGTGTTATCCATAGTAATCGTTGCAGGTAAACTATATCCAGGGTGACTATTTCCTGATAATTATTAATCAACTGTCTGATTTTTCCATGACGAAGTACAAATTAACAATATTTTCTAACCAAATAAAAACTGAGCAAAATAAAATGATGTATTAACGTTATCATGGAATGACATGTTTTTATAACCTCTTTAAAATTTTCCCTGACTTCTCGCAATTCATCCACAGATTTAATAATTTTTTCTGACTTTTCCAGAGCATTAAAATCCCCTGATTTCTTTTCGGTTTTTCATGTTTTCCAGAAAGTGGTCACCGTGGATACTGCAGGAGCATAAGGAAGCGAAATCGGAAAATCGCACGGAGGACGCGAAGGCAGTGCGTGTGTCGCACGACAACGCTGGCGCAGGCAATGGACACAGCAGCGGCAGCGGCGAGCTCGCGCGGTCGCTCGCCCGTCCGGGAAGGAGGAGGGGGAGAGGGGACGCGTGGAGCGGTCGGGAACGATTAAGCCCGGCGGCTAATTGGTGGTGCACGTAACGGGACCGGCCGCGGGCACGGTCGCCGCCGCGGGCGGGGCGGGGCGGGGGCGAGGCCCGGCAGGACAGGCGTCGGGGCGAGGGAGGGGGCGTGGCACCTGCGCTGCCCTTCCTCGCGCCGCGGGGCCTTCGGCCGGCGCCCTCGCACGCGCCCGGAGGGGCCTTCGGAAGGCCGTTGGCCGCGGTTTCTGCAGGACACCGCAGTCGGCGAACGCCCCGCTGACGGGTTCTCCGGGGCCACGGTGTTTGGACGGCTTGGGAGAAAGTTTGCATTTATTTCTTATTGATTGTTTTCGTGGTCGTGATGCCAAAAGCAAGTAAATAGCACAAACATGTCTCAGAATTCAATGCACCTAGAAGCATTGCTACGAAACGTTATTTTCACATGGTATGGAAAAAAAGGGTCTTTCGAGCATTCAGAAAGCTTTACAAAAGAACTCGCATATTTTTTTGGTTCATTTTGAATTTGACATAACTGAGAAATCATCCTATCATTCCTTAAAAATATTAATTGCACTTGGAAAATTAAATTGAGTTACGAAGTAGTACTATATTTATGGATCATATGCAGCATACAAATAGAAAAGAAGATAAGCATTCATAGTTAACACTACAGACTACAAAACTACTATTTTTTATAACACATTATTTTACGTGGAAAATCCCCATTGATTATATTTTGTACGTAGGTAATAGTGGCAATGACAAATTTCTTTGTTGTTATTACGACTTTTAGCGCACAAACAAAGCATGGAGATCAGTTGACATGGCCGTCGTGAAGTACCTCCTCGAAGCCTAACCCTTCCATTCGCGAACACTGACACTATTGTGAACGCGGAGGGAGCGTGCAATCATAACTCAGGTAAATCATCCGGACGAGCACGAGCCGTTCCGCTGTTTGGGCCGTGCGCGTGATCTCAGCAGCGGGCGCCGGACGCGCGGCGCGGGCGGAGGCAGAGGCAGAGGGGGCGGGGCCGGCAGCCGCGCGCGCCTGCACGTCCGCCTCCGCCCCCATCGCCACCGCCGCGGGGTCCGAGCGCGTGGCGGTGCGCGTCGCTCGACCACTACCGCCCTCGCTGCCGCCGCCGCCGCCGCCGCCGCCGCCCCAACCGCCAACGCCGCCGCCGCCAAACCGCCACTGCCAGCGCCACCATCCGTTCTTCCAATGCAACCCCGTCGCCGCTACCGTCCTGTTGCCACTGCCACCACTACCCCTTCCGTTTCACTACATATACGCCATTACCATTGTCGCCAACGTCACCATCGTTACCGCCAGCACCATCACCACCGCCATCCCTTGACTGCACCATCCTCACCGCCGTCATCGCCTTCACCATCTCACCGCCCCCGTAACCGCCGTCACTATTACCCCTGACCAAGCAGAGCTACCGCCCCCATCACCACCCGTCCCAATGCCCCATCCGTCCCCGCCCGCGCTATCGTCACAGTCGTCTCCACCGCTACCAACATCTGTACCCCGCCACCACATCCGCCCTCTACACTCGTCCCAACACCACCTCATCTCCCTCTAGTCCGCCACCGTCGTCGCCACTTCCCCCACCGTCGCCTCGTCATCGCCACCGCCACCGCCGCCGTCGCCGCAGCAGCAGCCTCTCCGTGCGGCCGCGCCGGGGCGACCGGTTCCGCAGGGGCCGGCAGCGCAGCCCGGCCCGGCGCCGCGCCGCGCCGTGCGGCGTCATCGTCAAGAATAGCCGGCGCGCGGTGCGCCCTCCGCCGCAGCCCTCGGTGCTCTATGGCAGCCCGGAAGGCGCGGCTCGCCACGGGGCTTGCGCTTGTTTACAAACACAAGACACCGCCGTACGTGGTTCGCGTGCCTCACGTAAAAACTTCGCTCTTTCCTTCGCTTCTCATCAATTTTGAAACTTGAGATTGGTTGGCAACTCTGTGCGTCCAACAATTTTAATTACGCAATCTAAATAAAATATATTTATTAAATCGCCGTTCTAGTCGCAATAATCTCTTTAAATTACAAGCTGTTTGACAATAAAGGGAACTCGCAACACTTTATAACTATGGACACTTGAAACGTCAGAAACTGTTTTTCGAAAGCATAAAATATGAATACGGAAGTATAAAATCAAGATTCGAAAAATGTAAGAGACAGTTATGTATGTTTTTTCAGGTAAACGACCTTTCAATAAATTAGTTTTAACTAGAAAGTAAGCTCTATCGAAATGATATCTGTGGAATAAAGTAGGAGAACAGAAACAAAATATAAACTAATAAAGTTCCTACACTGACTTTGGCATTCTGTTTCGATCAACGTTTATTATTTTACTAAAAATTAAAATGTCAAAAAATTTTAGTTTCAAGATTAAACACACCATTAAGCAAAACATCACTTGTTTACTATAAAATAACAATATGAATAAATTTACAAATCTCTGAAATGTTTCGAATTCTTAAAAAAATCATATTCACCTCGAAACTTATTGTTATATCATTAGAATATATGAATCGTCTTTTCATTCTCTCTGTTTTTCTCTAATAGATGCTATATTTACATTTACAAAATAAAATTTAATAAATGAATATTAATTATAATATGAATATTATTAAATATGAAAATATATATATAATTAAATATGAAATTTAATAATTAATTAATACTTTCTATTTTCATTCACATTCTCATAATTAATGACATATTGTAATTAACAGAACCTAATAAAGCACAAGCTCAATATACTCAATCACTCTGAAGCTCAAATCATGATAATTCCAGCCCAATACATGACATTGGTCAGAAGAAATGGAGAGTAGAACACTTCTATACTTCGTTCTCTAATCAACAGTACGTTGTCGGTCTAAAATATAAAATTCAGAATACACACTGAGTTCTTAAAATAATCTGAATATTTCTTATAATCAACATAATCGTAATTAATGACATTCAGTTCAAGACCACAACACCATGAAGCACGATCCCAATACTGGTTCATCAAGTAATGAATTTGTACAAATGAAAATGGTTCGCACTAAAGAACTTACACTCGACTCTTTGTCTAATCTAGTACACACTACATCTCCGCTTTTCAATATAAAAATCAGTATAACGAATATTTCATCCTAACACTCGTACGTCGAATATAGTATATCATTGTCAAGATAATCGCAATTAGCCACATATCTCGATCACGACCACAACTTACTAATGACGCACGACATCAGCAGTACATGAACACCACGTAATCAATTCGGACATAAGAATAAGCGAGTTCGAACCCACTGGTTGGACAACATCTTCCGAACTGCCACGGGGCGATTCTTTTTTTTTTTTATCGGCGCGCGAAATTGGCAATAATTTGTCGGCGGTGGGCGGCGCAGGCCCAGCGCGCGGAGGGCGTTCCGCGAATTCATTAGGCGGCCGCGCGCTCTGGGAGGGCGACGCCACGCCACGCCAACAGGTGGCCACGCGCGCGACGCAGGACCGCCGACGCGTTCAACCGCTGCTCCCGGCTCAAAACGCTTCGACACACGCACTTCCACATGGCGGATCTTCACGTTCGATTGAGTAGAGATTCAGGGTGCAGGGTTCAACTGCTAAGGTCACTAGTTCCGTACGTGAAGTACACGTTTTGTCGCGGGAAGTTCCGCCGAAGACGCCATCATCGAAGTCTCCAAGAGCTCCGCTGGCGCCACTGGTTGCCATCGCTACTCTTCACGATTTCTTCATTCCGATCGTCGCCCTACATGGCGCACGATTCCACGATTAATTCCCAGTTTTCATCTCTGTTAGATTGATTCATTCATTAGTGATTCCGGGTGCGTCAACAGCTAGTTCATTAGTCCCGTAAGTGGAGTACTTGTTTTGTAGCAGGAGGTGGTGGTGATCTTCCCCGCTGGATGGCGAGACCCAGTTCCCATCTTGCGGGTTTTCCCCAACCAGGTATCACCCATCAGCGTGACACCACTCCAGCCTTGACAAGTTCTAAACTCCCGACTGATTTCCTGACATGTGTGGTAGTGTAGAACATGTAAATGTAAGTAAGGGGGAGGTTAGAATAATAAATGGGAAGGAAAGATCGCGAGAGGTTTGTGGGCCGTTTGTGAGGGTTCTGCTTCGGCATTCGCCTGGTTTTCATCGGAGAAACCACGGAAAACTATCGATTAGAGCTGCCATCTGCTAGCCTGCGACAGAACTCGACCTAGCTATCTGGCTAGTGTCGTAGGGACTCGAGCTCTAGTACCTCCCGGTCAGAGGCACTGTAGTGATGCCCTGAGCCACCTCTCCCAGCAGTATTCTAGAGGGTTGGAACTTTATTCATTAATTGGGGTACATTTTTGTTGCAGCCGACTAGTCTTTTCATGTCTGAAAGGGCCTGTATTAAGTAAAGTAATGAAACTACACTTATTCTAATTAAAAACTAATATACAAGGGCCTCTCATTAGTAGTAAGAAGTTACTAATTTTATTTTTTACAGTTTTTTAAAATATTTTTTCCAAGGACATTTCTCCAGCCGACAGCATGTTACCCTTTATGCCCCGATGAGACGTAATATGGGACGCATATTCGACCATACACTATACTCCAATCCTGCGGGATTCTCTGATCTGAGGCCAGGAGAATGCGAGGCCCTCTGCGACAACACATACATGAGAGACAAGAGACAAACAACGATACCCAAGGCGGGACTCCAGCCCGCTACACTTCGGACCAAAGCGCTGAGTGGGTGCACGCTCTTAGCCACCTCGACCATCCAGGTCGGCTAGGGTTCTTTATTCTTCTTTTTTGATTTTTGTATCATTCACTCTTACGCTAACCTATACATAAACCTTACTCATTATGCACACAACACTTTACACTACAAACTCAATTTTGTTCGCAACGATTACCAACTTCACTGTTCGCGCCGCAACGTTTTCTTCTTCAGGTGGATCTGTTTACGTTCAACAACTTGCGGCTCAACGCTTCGCCAGCAACACTTCCACGCGGCGAATCCACCACGTTTTACAATCGACTTTCAACGTAAGATGCGTAACGGATGACCGCTCGCTAGTTCGCGAGTAGTGCGAAAGGGTTGCTTGCTATTTGTAAGCATTAGGTGCTCGCTCTACCAGCAGCGTGTCGGACTCTTGGGGCATCTCAAAGAAAGAGAAATTAGCGTTATTGGACATTTCCAGGAGCACGATGGAAACAAATGTCGAATAATGTTTAATGAAGGTAAACCTCATATCCATGGCAAGTCAGCACGTTTTGATATGGTGTCAGTGATTTTTGTGCAACATGTTCTGTAATGATTTTATTTTCGGTTTTAATTTGTTAGATGTGTTCGCCGCACTTTATATCATTCAACCTCCAACAGCAGCAACAAAATACCAACGCTAAAGATGATCTTATCTACTCATAATAAAAGATGTTTCCTGGTACTCCTTCCTTGAGAGAGGAGAAAAAAGCGACTCTTTAATCGGTAGGTGGTTGACAGACAACACTTGTGATCAAAAAAGCACTATCTCCTGCCGTTCATTAACAAATTCTTTTAAAAAACTGGCTATCTGCTCTGCGAGGCAACATTTTGTCCAGTTTCGATGTGCCGTCATAGGGGTCCTGTTTCCTCCTGCCCAAGAGACATATCGATGGAGAAGTGGACGCGGCTCCCGGTTTGGACGAGCGCCGCGTACCAACCGCCGGACTCGCCGGCGAGTTTTTGCTCAGCTCGTAATTACGTAATTGCCACATCTTCGAGGGGTTTGGCCTTTAACACGGGACCGCCATCAGCCGGTCAGCGGCTGGAGCGTGGGCGGCGTGCGTTGGACAGTGGTCGGTAGGCAGCGGGAGGGGGATGTGGGACAGTGGCCGGAGGGTGGTGGGCGGGAAGCAATAGGCAGTGGTCAGGGGGCAGTTAGCGGGTGGAGTTGAATAGTGGTTGGTGGGCAATGTGTGTGTGTGTGGGGGGGCTGTAGTTGGAGGATGGTGTGCAGAGAGTGGGGGGCTTTGGACAGTGTTCGGATGGTCGTACGCGGGGGGCAATAGCAGTGGTTGATGTGCAGAGAGTAGGGTGCGTTGGATAATGGTCAATGGACAGGGTGCGGGCAGATTTGAACAATGGTTGTTGTGCTGGTGTTTATTATGATATTACCCATACTTCAAGCGAATAGTATTAAAAATACAAGGAAAGTCGGAGTTTGACTATTGTCAATACTCGCATACTGAATATTTTGAATTTTGAGAGAATACAAATTCTTAAAATTGAAATTTATGATAGTTACTCAAGAGGTATCCTCAACAATGAGGATTTGTCAGCGTGATCGTTAGTGAGTTAAATCTTAGCGGCAACTGATAGGGACTTACCAGTGAAATTACAGTCGATCATGGTCACTTACCTCATAAAGCTGGGGATACAGAGGCTTCGTAAAGCGAAGTGATTTATATATTTGCAATAGAGTACTTGAAACATGTTTCTAGTGGTCTTTGCGGGAGATGCCGCAGCATCTGTGCATACGACGCGGAGTCTCCCGGACAGCCAAGTAGATACTAACTCCGGTAGCGGAAACCTATGCTTTCAAGCGCATGAGTTGAACAGGCTGGTGTGAATGAAAAGACAGGGTCCCTTTTGCTCAGATTTAATACTCATTACATCAGATGTCTGGAGTGAGGCACGGCTTCATCAATGTGTTGGATATATTAATAAATCGACAGTCAGATCATGAAGTGTGTTTGGCTTAAGCAGAAGCGCTACACCGTGTGTCAGAATAAATGCCACGTACTTCAAGGACATGTACGTCAGAGGGACAGACGGACGGGCATCAAGTACACACAAAACATGGATTTTGGCTACACCACATGTTAGAGTATATTTTTTTCTAAATTTAGCAACTGGATTTAACCACTGTTTAAGAGTAATAAGAATTTTTCTGTCGAAAATTTGCCGTTTCTTCGCGCAGCATAACATAACTTTCTCTCTACATCTCAAGCAGTAGCAAGAAGGTAAAATGATAACCTTCGACCTCCTAAATGCCATCTAAGTTTGTAACCTTTATTCTGCGGCTCCTGTAGACAGAAAAAAAAGAAAACCGTCTGTCGTCAGGCAGAGATTTTCAAGATATCGAGCTCACGTTCCTCATATCGAGTTCATATTCGTCTCATCCATAGCGTTTCGTCCAACAGTAAAAAACCTTTAAAGTTTGATTCTAGAATAGTACAAGAAAATATCCTTAAAATAGAAATATACGTCCAAGATACAGCCAATACCATGGAAAAATACGAGTAAGGAAACAGAGAACTGACGTAGTATGATTGTAAATAGGACGATCGAATAATGGAATAGCTTGCATGCAGCAAAAAGGAGACTTTTCCCACAAATATCAAGACTTGTTAATAATATATTCTTGTAATAGAGGTGTAAGCAAAGTGATCAGCCATCTCTGAACTTCCTATGCATGTCTAAATTGAAATAAAATTGTACTGGTATATGTAGTTTAGTGATCTTTATTGTATTGTATTATTAAATTAAATGCGTGAGAGTGAAGAATTTGTCACCGGACATAATGCCCAAAGCAAATTAAATAAATTATTTATCTATCTAATACGTTTTTAATGGTAATAAGTTTTCTAGTGTAATCTTAAAAACTCGAGCGCATTGAAATTTTGGATGTCCAATGTGATGAAAAGGCGTTCCAGTTCGAGTTGTACTTTATGGAGCAGGATCCAGACGGAAAAGAAATATAATACTGAAGACTTCTACCAATATAAGTATCTGGACAATTCGAACTCTATAAAAACAAGGAATGATGCAGAACGTCAAATACAAAACCTTTAGGGACGAAAATGAATTCACTAAACTTGATACACCCTTCGTAGGGAAAATTAATGTAATATGCTCTCATTTAAATAATATAATAATGTACTATTTTATAATTACAATTAACGGGATTGTACTGTTCACCGACAACAAGCACATTAGTTTTTAAAAATTGTATCTCAACTACCTACTGTGTAATTTACTTTCAATAAAAGATTTATACTTATTAAAAAATATTATACACAGTAAGAAACCCATAACAGAATTTTATTTAGTTAAAACGTAAATTACAAGGCTCTTATTATGAAGAATCCATGCTTGTTATTGAAGATGAAGGGTCTGATTGTCCATTTTGCATGCGGACAAAATCATATATTAAGTGACCCATTACGAAAATGCTCGCCAACAATAAAACATACGGATATCTCACGTAAATCATAAAAGGAAAGACGCAGTTGAGGATCAAAAGATACATTATGCTAGTAACGGAGTGTCGCCAAACAGCAAGCCTGTAAGAGTACGGCATGATTACGAACGAAAATGACTTCATGGACGCTTTTGCCTGGTAGACGGCAACCCGCAACACAGAGTCGTCAGACTGGTTGCAGCTATGCGGGCGAAGCTGGTGGCATGAAGTTTAGCTCAATCCTTCTTCCATTGGGATTCCACTCCATCTTCATTTTATACTACGGCTTATGAGATCATAATGATTTGTTTCGTTGGAATACATCACTAGAATCTGCAGAGAAAAATGTGTTCTTCGTTTGTTTGGTATTATCGGTGACTGTGAGCGAAATTGTACTCGTGTTTTCTGTAATGAAAGAAACAATCATTTGAAAATCTATTCCAAATCTCGATGAACATTTGTGTTAAAGATTTATTCTTAACTTAATGAGAAGCTCTGTACGCGCGCCCCAGTTCCTAACTAATTGCATTTTACGAGGCATTACGAGGTGATTTTCAGAAAATGTAATATTTTTCCCGCTTGGTTGGTAATTAATGTGCAGACAATTGTTTCAATTGAACGGCATTCATTAAAGAGGGTATTGTAGTAGTTTAAGAATTGTATTAATAGTGAGACTCGTCTCTTTTAGATTTTATGTAATTATATTCGTACTTTAAAATGCACACGCTTAAAGTATCTATTATAAAATCACGTTAGGTGGAACTAAAAATATTTTAAATTTGTAGGATGCAATTTACAACCAGAGCAAGTGTAAAATATAAAACCATTTCAAACGTATAAAGATGAAGAAAGGTTAAATTGATTGCTATATTTATTTAATAATTTAGATAGTATAACTGAATATTTATCTACACTCCAATTATGTAACTAATATTTAACAATAATGTATTAGATAATTACAGGTAGATAATAAACATAAGTGCTGCAATAGAGCTCTAAAATTTAAAATATATTAATACAGTTGGATTTTTAATTCATTCGTATACTTACACGGTACGTTATTACATTTACAACATGAGATGTAATATTACACAAATATACGGACCTGTAATTTACGTCAATGTAGTGGAATGTCTTCGGAGTTTTAACAAAAATCTCCTCTACACGTACAGCTCACATCTTTCTGACATTCCTTCTTTCTTTCACTCGTGCTGGAGAGGCACCTTCCCCGCAGGGAATGCAAGGTGGATTCCAACGCAACGTAGTTTGGTCTTAACAAAGACACTAAACAATAGAAAAATACTTTAACAATAAACGATGTATCAATTGTAAATACGTTGACTCTCAGAAATAGCGAACTGCTGCCGCCTTGTCCTTTGAATGAAACCACTTTATTATGGGCCTTATTCACCGTTTGCGAAGTTTCGTTAACTGGTTTGCTTATAAAGAAGTTACGAAAATAATATATCTGATATTATTTTAATACTAACACTCGAGCCATTGTACAGAATTTGGTAATATATATGATCAAGATAGTATCCCTGATCTCAGACAAACGTAGTGGTGATTCAGACCAACAAAAGAGAAAAATATGAAATAAAGTCAAAACTGAGATAACTAAGCATATTGTTACATTTTTTATACCAAATTGTCAATTCGGAAGTCAATTAATATTAAAGTCTCTACGTTCCAAACATTTTCAAGAAATAAAAAGGGATCTACTTCATTTTTATAATCATACTTCGCTTCACATTTAAAAAAAAATACATTTGGAGCCCTTTTGTAGCAAATTCCGAATATATCTTAGGGACGTCTTGGGAATTACCTCCAAAAATTAAAAAAAAATGTTACGAAATCCAAAATCAGAGACACACAAATCGATCAGGAAATTTTGGTGAAAAAAACTTCGAAACGGACCGATACATACACTGACACACCAACCGACTCTTGAACGGACAGAAAGGCGAACATATACAAACACGCGCCAGACCGACTGACTGACGTGCGCCAGACAGGACTGACATGATAAAAACACTTTTCGGTGACAGAAATGCAAAATATTAGTTACTGTCAAAATGTCCTATTCGATATTATACAGAAATACATAACTTTCTCTGAACAACATACATAAGAAACTAAAAACGTTTTAATTTTCATCAAGTCATATTTTTGGAACACTCCTACTGTTTAAACTCCGAGGTGGTGACAATTCCATGCCTGGCTGCGCAAATCAAAAGTCCACTTAGAGAAACTCGCGCAGTAACGCCCGTGGCGCTACCGCGCGGACGCCTCGCGTACCACAACGTCGACTGCAGCGTAGGCCCTGCATGTGGGTCGCCTTTCGCCATGCCATGCCATGCCATGCCATGCCGTCAGAAATCTGGTATAATTATTAACTTAATTTGATGACCGATTGGGATAGCTCAGCAACAACATGGTTTCCTTTATAGCATCGTTCACCAGGAGGAGTTCGAGTTTGGTGAGTGGCGTATTTTTTACAGTAGGCTGCGTTGAACACAATCCGTTCAGCGGAGAATTCTACAGATGGGTTGCTCTGAACGGTAATTTTCCCTTGGTTTCTCCGATCAGTACCAGGCGAATGACGGAGTACCTTTACAAATGGACGAAGAACACCCCATCTTTTCTTTGGCAACATTTCGCCTTCTTTTTCCTTCACAGTTATACGCACTGCATTACCACGCATAACTGTAGAGTAATCGAGAGATCAGAGCTTCGCCCGGTTGCGGTGGTACCCCACTGTAAGACAATGAAGGGGGGCAAATCCGCTATTCGATGTGTAGTTCGGCAACGTACACGACGTTCCAGTGACAAAAGACACCGCCACCTTCAGGGATAGATCTACTACACTTACGAGACAAATTACCTATGTAGTTGACGCACTCGGAATCGATTTATACGCAATACGCACTTGCGTAAATCGATGTTATCTTCTAAGACCCACATTTCTCGATTCGATCATTTAAACTAGGTGCGTGACGGAAGGAAGAAGAGTTGTGATTTTCGGCATGGGCAGTATAAGTTTCCTCCTGCCCTACTTACTACTCTTACAACTTCTAGCAATATTACATATATGACAATATGCAGGTGTGAGATCTAAATAACAGCTGAATGGATTCATATGATCAAGGTTTCGTCTGGAAGCAGAGAATTTACAATACCCGTTACGTTAATACGTTTTCCCAATTTTTATCATTTCACACACCTTAAGTATATTTTAGACACAGATGTATAACATAAGCAAAGGTGTTGCGCACAATATGATTTGGAAAACTAACAGCATAGTTGCAGTAAGCAAACTGCAACTTCTGCAAATAATATATTTCGATTTAATTTCCGTTCTTGAAAGAAATGTAAAATTCATGGAAAATGAGTGAAATGTAATTAAGTATTCTAAGAGATTAGAAATAGTTTGAACGCAGTGCAAGATATTCGAATGGGAAAAATTAGTAATAAACATTTCAAACAAAACTGATCAAACTCAACATATTAGCTTTGGTTGCAAATTCGATGTCGAGTTTTCAACGTCACAAATGTAACTCTTTCACAACTCAACAATAACGCATCGAACGGTTGAGTCATCTTCTCGAACTCTGCATGCGAATCCACGAAAGAAGACAACTATAGAAGATGTCGTTGAGTTCCCAACTCTACACTCGTACAGTCGCGGTATTGTAACTAAGATATGCTGGTAAAATTAATAAAATTTTCATATTTGACGTACTGCAAATAGTTTAATAGTTACAACTCACAATTTAAATAATTATATATAAATGATTACGATTGGTGGCCTGCAACAGCAAAAAAATCTGCTGAACAAACTCCAAGCAATGCCGTTTTCCAAAAAGTAAAATGCACACTTCTCAAAAAGAATAAATAAAATACTGTCGTGTATTTCTGCAATAAAAATAGTTTAAAAAAATAACAAAAATAGTTCGTCACGAATACCGCAATAACATAGTATAGTGTGCCCAGCACAACAGTTCTGTGCAACAAATGAATAGCAAATACCGGTCACCTCCTTGAGTCTTGCTATCACATGATATCAGCTGTATAGTGGTTCGTAAGCCGCGCAGTGATTATGAGAATTCAGTCAGTACGCGCAATGTGAGAATAGGACAATCGAATATTTACATTTGTCCGTCAAAATCGAAACTGTTTCATTGTTCATATTCATCATGAAAGCTTGAGCGCTTACGGTCACAACTTGTTTGCAGGCTTGCAGCTTTTGCAGCGTCTGCTGCCACCTCATTGTCCCAGGGCGGCCCGAAGCTCCCAAAGACTTCGTTTTTCCACTCTTCTTAGAATTTTTTCGGAGTTCCTGGGTATCTAATAACACCATAGACATATCTCACATGACCGGCAGTTGCACCATTTTCTTTTAATTTCTGCGCGCTTTTGAAATTAGGAATAAATATTACTCAAGGTTTATATAAATTTGTACTTAATTGAGGAAGGGAATAAGGTAGTTCTTGTTCAGCTTATTTTCTGAGACAACACATTTTGACATTTACAAATTCTCCTTATCAGTTCATATATTGAAACGAAAGTAAAACCAAAAAAAATTAAATGATTATATTATTCAAACTTTCAGATTGCGTGTATATATATATATATATATATATATATATATATATATATAATATTTTCTTTTAGTATTCTATTTCTGTTAACTCTAGAGAGATTTGGATATATATATATATATATATATATATATATATATATATATATATATATATCCAAATCTCTCTAGAGGTAACAGAAATAGAATACTAAAAGAAAATAATATGTAAAAAAGTTATAAAAGTTAATAGCTAGCAATATTAAAAATAATACAAGAATTTTAGGAAAAAACTGAATTACCACTAATTACACAAAAATTGCAAAAACTAAAAATGAAATTCATAAAATGCACGAGAAATGATCTAAATAACCTACAGATAAAACAAATCTTTCATTTAAACAGAAAAATGAAGTAAAAAATAACAAACAGGTAATTAAATATCAGAATTTGCCAATGTAATATAATTATTACCACACTTTGTCTTGGCGGAACCATGTCTCGCTCAGTGGTTTGCTTGGCACAAAATCAAGATTCTTTTTCAGGAAACTTCTTTCAAACTGGCCGAAAAGAAATTCCAAGTGAGCAGATTTTAATTGCTCTTTGCCCACGAATTCCTCGCCATCAACTCTTAATTCCCGCCAGCCCCAGACTGCTAATGAAGGCATTTGTCCGGGCGCCAGCAACAAAGCCCGCTAATCGTCCAGGACGAACCCGAAATATTAATGGTACTTTTACACCCCGATGCCACACCGCCTTTGAAATGCAAAGTTTGCCCCTACGAAGGGGAGAACTTAGAACAATAAATCAATTATTCATCCGCAGGATAAAACAAGACGAGGAAGAAGAAGGAAGAGGAGGCGGGGCAGGAGAAAGAGACGGAGAGGAAGAGAGGAAAAGGGGAGGGGGAGGAGGAATGCTATGTTACGAAGGCTGCGGGGAGAGAAGTCCAATCTTTTCAAGCGACCCTGTAGCTCATTCCTCAGCTGGCAGGATGTTTCCCTCCTCTCCCTCCCCACTCCAGCCCACCCCGGCGACCCCGCATTGACCCCTCCACGCGTCTGCGGACAGTTGAAGAATGGTCGTGCTTTAAAGTGGAACCCCAAGAGGAACAAGCTCAAGGGCTGAACCTCCGCAACACATTACCACCGTCATGGGACCATTTAGAAATTTGTCACCCCCCCCCCGCAATGCGGTTTCTGAGTGATGTTTCGTTTCACATAGTTTTGAAGGAAACGCCACTGAGTTGATATAATTAGCTGAAAATTCGTGCACCACATGTTGGATGTTGCTTAACTTTCGCAAATAAGATTCTACGATATGGACTAAGAAATACTCCAAATAAACCAGTAAGATTACATTCTTAATTAATCGCATGCAAAAATTCTGTTCTGGATATCAATATTTTTGTAAATACAATATTTTCAAATAGCCGAAACGCTTCCGTCTGAGACTTGCGGATTTTTTTTATTGTTAAGCATTGTTCGACAAAGACTAAAAGCCCAGGATATGTTTACCGGCGTAAAAGTTCTGGTCATTTCTTTTGAACGAGGTGTTTTGCAAAGCGATATTTTCGATGTAACGTACCACTCCGAAAAGCTTATTATGAACTTTATAACTAATACAAATAAACGACAAACACGTTTCAAGTACGTTCAGTAATTCAATTTTTGGGTTCCTTTGAATAAGTCCTAAAAGATTTACAAATTTTATTTAAAAATATGTTTTAATTGTAAAAAGGCTTACATAAAAGTAAAACACTACCAATTCAGCATGTAATCAGTAAAACCTTACGATCTTTTTTCACCTATGTGGAAAAAGTGCCTGTATGCGACAAAATACGCAACTAGTTTTCCTTCAAAAGCCAATACTTTCTTGCCTTATATGCAAGGGTTTCGCAATACTCTTCTACTAAATGAACCTGAAAATTTTTTTCCAAATAGTAAAATTTGCGATATGCTATTTTTACTTTTTACGACATAGATTTTTCACTATACTGAGGAAGAGTGTAATAATTGTACATTTAATATTTGTTTTAATAAAAAGAATTCACATGGGGAAAGCCCCAAAACAAAGAAACAGTTTCCATTTTGGCTGAAAAAGGCAAATATTTGATTGCGTTGTTTCTCGTACTGAGCCTAATCTCATACTCAGTGTGTCACTACACACAATAAAGCTTACGTCATTATTCAGCAAGGCATTAAGAAAGAGACCGACTGCCATTAAATATTCGCTGTTCACGTATTGCGTAAACAGCAACTATTTTTTAAATATTCTTGCCATGCATAAAACTGTTGTAGTATAAACAGAATACTACAGTACTGCAGTATTCGCGAGGACTTTTTTAAATACTTAATTTATTGCAGTATTCAACGAGAGAATTTTGTTTGCTACTATTGAGCAGTGTGCGTGAAATTTTCGGTTAACCATTTTGAGAAGTTTTTGTTCAGAAGAAGTTTTTCTGCTTGAGACACTAGTGGATATGTATTGTACTCACATTCAGCAATCTCTTCATTTTCAGACTCTCGAATTACTTACCTGAAACAAAAGACAAAACAATTAAAAAACTATCGAGAAAATAAATGCTAATTAGGACTTGTATTTTATATCAATAACGAAATTTTTCGGCAATTGAAGAAAGACAGAAATAACTTATCATTTCCACAAAAATCTACCGAACGGAAGTAAATGCGAAAATTATAATACTCGTAACTTTAACAAACTCTCATTTATTTCCGAAAACTGGCGTTTCAATACCACCTTAACTAAGGTTTTTAAACTAATTTTAATTGAACTTCATTATACGTATTTTTCTTAACAATATTGATAATCTATAAGTAACACAGTTTCAAAGTAACTTCAATAATTCAAATCTGGGCAAAATTGTAGACATATCTATGGTAATAAAATTGACAAGTTATTACATTAGTTATACAAATAGTACGAAACGAAACGCTTCCATTTCTACGAACAGTTAAACCACCTGAAGTGAATAACCACAGTAGTATTTGCTCTGATCCACTTGATGAATGTCCGGCCCAACCCTCCGGTCCTAATAGCCTGTGGCGCCCCTGGCGGAAGGACTTCCAATCCGCGGTCGGGACTTCCAATCCGCGCCCACATTCCCTGGCGAAGGCCCCGACGTCATCAACGCGCCCTTATTGGCGTAATAACAGGGCAGCGGGTCGCATTAAGGCGCGCGGACGCGGGTGGGGGTAGAGGGAAGTCAGCTTAAAATCAATTTCGTCCGGGAGGGGTCACTAATTTCCCCGGCAGGTACGGGCGCGCGCGCCGCTGCTCCGAGGGAGGCCACGGGCCGGGGGTGGCCGGCGCGGCCTCGACCACACACGTCGCCGGCTGCCGCCCGGGCCCCGTGCCTTGCTGACGCGAGGGCGGCGTCAAATGGTGTCAGGACCTCCCACGAGCGACATGGCTCAGGGAGCGGTTAGCGACGAGGGTGGCGCGGCGGGGAGGAGACATTGGACGACAGGTGGCGTGGGGTGGAGAACGGCTGGCGTCTGGAGGAAGAATCTGGCGAAAGAGGTGGGCTGACCAGAGTGTGGAGCCGGGAAGTGAAATAGTAGGGGTGAAGGTAAAGGCGAAAAACTAGAGGATGCTCAGGGGAAGTAGGAGGACCGCGGGAGGGTGTAAAAGAGGTGAGTGTAGAGATGAATGAGACGGTGGGGTAGTGGGAGAGGGTGGCGAGGACGGCAAGGCGTTGAGGACGGCGTGGGCGGCGGGGGCGGCGGAGACGGCGGGGGCGGCGGTGGCGGCAAGAGCGTCGGGGGCGGCGGGGGCGGCGGGAAGAGCGGGGGCGGCGGGGACAGCGGGGGCGGCGGGGACAGCGGGGGCGGCGGGGACAGCGGGGGCGGCGGGGACAGCGGGGGCGGCGGGGACAGCGGGGGCGGCGGGGACAGCGGGGGCGGCGGGGGGCGGAGGAAGTCATCGCATCGTCTGCTTTCTCTGGGAGACAATGCTGCGATGTCAGCGCTAATGGCTCTCTACGCCTTAACCAAACAACGCGTAACGATGATATACGGCTCACAAAAAGTAGTTCAGTGCATCATAAAAATGTCAACGAATGGAAACAGACTATTTTCTGAAATGAATGGTGGTAGACTATGAAATGTAAAGGGTCAAACCAAATAGTGGAGTTTATAGACGCGGAATAATGTGAAAGCTGGCAAGGTGTGTTGCAATGAAAAATGTGAGACCGTTAAATAAGATCGCAATGACAAGATAAAATATCTGTAAAAATGAGACTAACTGAATAAAAAAGATGAGGTAATACAATTCTTCACATAGTTTTAGATTGCTTGTTTTTACAGTCAACCTTCTGTTTTCTAGCGTCTGTCTCTTCAGCAACGGGCGCCCGAGCGCTGTTTGCAATCTGCATGCGGTTCTTGTAATATTCTAATGGTGTGTCTAAACAAATTCTAAGGTTATGCTGAAAATGATTAATTCTGGCGGCGCAACGTGGTACTTAGGTAAGTCAATGACAGTGTTTTCTATATTTCACTCCTAAACAATCTAAGTATGGGGCAGTTTTATCCAATGGACTGTTCTTTTGCGAACTTCCCTTAAGTACCTACCTGATAGATTGCAAAAGGTGAGGGACCAACATTGACAGTTAAAATGTCGTTACTGCCATTGTAATTTAAATGTGTTGAAATGTTTCACTAATAGTTTGTGAATGTTTCAGTTTGTGAATTAATACGATGTTGCTATTAAGCGAAGACGAGGGACGAGGGGAGGCACACGCATTTGTGCCCCCCCTCCCCCGCAACCGCCACATTCTGAACAAATGATCACTGTGCGAACTTCATTCAGTCTTCCTCTGTAGGCGGAATGTTGTGTTGATCAGTATATTTGCTATAAATACCACTTCCTTAAAAATTGTTTAACCTTCGGAAAATAAGTGCGTTTCTATCCGTACTTTTTCGTGGACTAGTTGGCTCCCAACGTTCCAGTAGCTGGCTGCTCCTGGTCTACAGCCTCCACCTTGCCACACCTGGCTCCACCTGACGCGCGCCAAGTCCGGGGCTGGCGGCGAGGGTGGCGCGGCGCGGCCAGCTGCACAACGCGGCGCTCGGTGGCCCGCGCCGGGTTTGGCCCCGAAACCCGACACGCCCCACCGGCCACCCGCCGTCTCCTCCGCCGCTTTGCACGTGTGAGTCACGCGTCACCGAAATACCCGGAGCCCTCGCGGCCGCTGGCCCGTCCCGCGCCGCTGCCAAGGCGTTGCGTACAGCCTGGAAGCAGCCGGATCGGCCACCGCCCTCGCAGCTCCGCCTCTCCACTCGCCACGACGCGCTCTTCCGCCGCGACGCGCGTCCGCCTCCACGTTTTGGTTCACGGAGAGACAGAGACAGAGAGATAGATAGAGACAGAGAGATACAGAGAGATAGATAGAGATAGAGAGATAGAGATAGATAGAGAGAGAGAAAGATAGAGATAGAGATAGAAAGATAGATAGAGAGAGAAAGATAGAGAGAGAGAAAGATAGAGAGAGATAGAAAGATAGATAGAGAGAGATAGAGATAGAGAGAGAGAAAGATAGAGAGAGATAGAAAGATAGATAGAGAGAGATAGAGATAGAGATAGAGAGAGAGAGAGAGAGAGAGAGAGAGAGAGAGAGAGAGATATGCAGTGTGTAATGCGCGGTTCGAAAGCGGAGGCGAGGGAGGCACACGCTTGTGTCCCCCTCCCATTACTAGGGGGCGGATTTTATGAAATGTCTTTTTTTCCCTATTTACTTTAGAACAAAGCCTTTAGTATAAACAGTAATTTTATATTATGATAATTAATTACATTATGATAATTAATTACATTATGATAATTACATTATGATAATTATATTATGATAATTAATAATTATTACGATTTTTTGTTCGACTCTTTTTGCTTTATATCTTCTCTTTCGATTATTAAGTCTTTAGTCTGGATTAGTAGTTAACTCTTTTCTGTCATTTTTAATATAATTTTAATGGTACCGTTCTTGCTTAAAATAATATTTACGAGACGCAACCAATGTTTTCCACAGAATTCCTGAGGAACCTATTCGCTCAGTGTCAGAAATTGTAATGTCAGCAGTTGTATGTATCTACGATTCCATGTCGCTTAACAGCACCTTTCTCGGTTCGGCCGATTTCGCGATAACTAACGACAGAGATCTCCTGGCGAAGAACAGTCCAAACAAAACGATTGCATGGAGAGTTCACTTGAACGAAACATAGAAGACTCGATTACATTAGTAACATATTTAGCAGCTGGAGTTGTTCATCTGTACTGGTTTTGATCAAATATTTTACGACATTTTTATTTGCTTTTAGGTTATTATAAGAATATTTAAAGAGAATTTTATTGATGTTTTGGGGGGATATTTTAGATGGTCACAATGCAGGCGTACCGTTGTCTTTTTGTTTAAGTGTAACTGGGTGGTATCAATATATCAACAGGGAGCACAGTTTTCCTCCACATTTCTTGAGAACAAGCGGTTGGATAGATTCAATTTAAAATCCTTTGTAAGTGAAAGTCACGGACCATAGGCATGCAGAAAATACTTCAATTATAAAAATATTTGCTCTCAATGTTAATAATTTTTCCTGAATAATGCAATTTCGACACTGCTGCTAGCTCCTGGTCTGTACAGGTTCCGGCCAGCAGAGAAAGCTTCGAAATTGGCAGGCAAATCCAGTAGTTTTCGTATGTGTTGGTGTAGTTAGTGGCAAACTGAAGGATATATGTCACTTGCATATCACTATCCGTCACTTGTAACTGTATTTAAATTGTGATTTTTCACAACTGTTTCAGCTTGTTTATATTTATTTATCATATGGCAGGAATTTTCGAGGAGGCAGCACAGTGATATTGGCATTACTGGGTTTCCTCAGTAATTTCCTGGGTTAACATCAATCATTTCCTGGGTTACGGTCTTTGTTTTGAGATGTAATGATTATGATGACGATATTGTGAGTAATGACCATGAGAATGAGAAGCGCCAAAAATCAGCATTTCTACTTGATTGTGATTTGGACAATTTCACCCCCCATCGGTTGAACCTATTCATCTCTCTTATTCGACTGTATCCACCAAATTTTGTTTCTTTCCAATACCTCGAGACTTTCGTTCTTCAGTCTTCCAAAACCTCCTTCGTCGACACAAGATATTGCAAACGCTGTCTTCTCTGTAGCTGGATTTTTCCTCTCCAACCTACATCTCTGACCTTACTTTTAACCTTCTCCTCTCACTTCCAGACGCAGCGGAGTGAATCACTCGATTACGCTCAGCGTGACATTTATGTCATCATCAGGGAGTTTACGACTTTTTCTCGAGGACATAGAAGCGTTGTACACCGCAACTGCTTACCTACTTCTGTACAATTTCTACGAAAAGACATTGCTGAAGGTTTTCCTGGTAAAATCTATTTACGTGTGATAAATATACATCGTTACATGTCTGGCATTTAGCCGCACGAAGAAGAATAAGAAAAGAAAGATATCATTGTTTTTAAATGTCAACATATGAGGTGTCAAGTGTGAAATAATAAGAAGAACGTACGTATTACACAATTTTGTATCCGCTATTAATTTGATATTTCCAGTGAGTTTTGGAAAGTGAATACAATATACTACGAAAAAGATCCACTTTTTCAAAAGATGGAAACTATATGAAGCGGCGTGGCAAAGTAATACAATTTCCTATTATTTTCGAAGTCGCAGGAGGCCAAAACCTGCTGTCAGAAACACAACCCCTTCATGTCGCCTTTTGACGAATGTGAAAAATTCATCCAATCGAGAGCTATACGTGAACAATTTAAACTACCGCACCGGCGGTAAATCACTCAACCCATACCAATAATACCGTCTCGTAAATTATTTTTTTCTCTCCGCAGATCAGGTTAATTTATCCCCTCAGTGTAGCACCCTGCATCAAAACCGTCTGCAACATTACCGCTAAAACGGCAGGTTTCACAAAATTCAGCCCCCCTCTATCTCCTAGCCTCTTCCTCCTCCCTTCTTTTCTTCCCTCCCCTCGTCTCTCATCCTCACCTACCCAACACGTCTCACTTTCCTCTTCCGTGCTCCTCTCTCCTCAGTTTCCACTCATTCCTTCTCCTCTCCCTCCTCTCTCCACCCTACCTTCCAACTCCTACGCGCCTCCTCTTCTCTGTTCCTCCCTTCCTCTCTCCCTCCGCTGAGATCAAGCAGCGCGGCGCGGGATTTACTGTCCGAGGGTCAACGGCCCGCGTATTCAATAACAGCGCTATTCATAATGACAGCGGGCCCGCGCGGAGCCCGCGGCGCCCGAGAGGCTAAAATTACCGGCACGTGGAAGTCATTACGTCGACACTCGGAGGACCTGCTCGGCGGGACACTGGAGGAGGAAGCGCCACCAGCGCGCCGGGGGGTGGGGGTGGGAGGCGGGGTGACGGGGACCTTCAAAATGGCCGGCCACGGTATACGATAGTGGACCGCTTGGAGTGTCGTGAAGGCTCGAGTGTTTTCGGATTCCGAATTCAGCTTTAACGGCCATAAAAAATCAGTAGACACAGTAAGGTATTATTTGTTCTATTTTAATACTATTATATTTCTATTATAATATAAATAAAACTAATGTGAGTTGTAAATGCATGTTCCATCATTTGCTTCGCATGAAGTCGCGACAATTGAAGAAATTTGTACAATAATTTCCCTCCCTAAAACTAATGTGTTACACATTCGCGTTAGGTATTAATCTACCATTATAATCCACTGAATTGAACAATTGAAAAACTGATTATTGCTTCCTTTTCTTATCATAACTTCCTTACAACCTACGGAGGCTGTTTTCGAAGCAGGACATGAAAATCAAAGTAGCAACTAGGTCGTTAATATAATGCAACGAATAAGTATCACTAATAGTTTTGTATTGAAGAATGCGAAAATATCACCAGCACATCATTTTTAGAGCATTTTGAAATATTTTTGAATTACTTAATAACCAAGGTGGGCAGACTTATCGCATGGAAAGAGATGGCTACCTAATGGAAATTAGAAAGAGATTTACCTACATGGAAATTAAGAGCCTTTAGATATATCACCATAAAGATACACAACTACTAATAACAGTACATAAGAATTAAAAAAAAATTACAAATTTTGAAAACCGTGATGCCATTATATAAGTTTAAACGAGTAATAAAGTACCTAAATAACGTGCACTTTGGATGAAGCTTTATATCATATACTCTATGACAATGAAGGTAGTGAGCAAAGATCACTTGTTTATCTCTCTCAGAGAACCGGAGTTACTTTCACTTTATGTGGCGTGTCCAAATACCAGTAGAAAAGTAATTAAAATGCTTATCAAAGACTTCAATATAATGAAGTTTATTATTATTACTATTATTACTATTATTATTATTATTATTATTATTATTATTATTACTTATGTATTTACTTCGTAAAGATTCTGCTTGAGCAACAAGAACTTTTCAAAAAATCGTTGTTCTTCACACTAATATAAAATGCAATTTAAAAATAATATGAAAATGTTTTACAATGTTTTTTGTTCTAAGAAACTATCGTCATAATCGTCAATACAAATTTACTTTGCCATTTTCTCAGAAACTATCGTCAATACAAATTTTACTTTGTTATATACTTTCCGAAATGACACAAACACGCATTTGATATACAATTATATGAGCATACTGCCAAGTTTATTTTGTCTCTTCTAAAGCCTTTTCTTCTTAATCATTCTAGTAAATAATTTCCACCCGCCAGCGTCCAGCATTAGTTCCGAACACAAACCACTTCGCAACGAGGCAAGTACAGCTCATTTTGTGTTCCCCCTTCCCGCGGCGGCGACGACGTGTAGCGGGGCGCGACGTTTGTTAGCACACGGAGGAGGCAACAGTTCGTAAAATTGCCGGTCGTCTTTCGAGCGAAGACTTTCGAGCTCCACCGCCTGCGCTGAGCTCCCGGCGCGGCGGGCGGTGGCAGCAGATGGCGGCGCTCCAACGAGGAATCTTCCACGCGCGGGCGAAGCACAGACCGCGGGAAGCGCGAACGCGGGAGAGTGGAAGCAAGCGCCGAGTGGCGACGATGACGTCACTGTTATGTCAGCCATTGCAGAGCTGGTGGTGGTAGTGGTGATGGAAGTGGTAGGAGTAGTTGTTGGCAATGTTTCGGAGGTGTCTGTGAAGGTGTAGTAGTCTTATGCTTATGGTGGTGGTGGTGGTGGTGGTGGTTGTTGTGGTGGTTGTTGTGGTGGTTGTTGTGGTGGTTGTTGTGGTGGTTGTTGTTGTGGTTGTTGTTGTGGTTGTTGTTGTGGTTGTTGTGGTGGTTGTTGTGGTGGTTGTTGTGGTGGTTGTTGTGGTGGTTGTTGTGGTGGTTGTTGTGGTGGTTGTTGTGGTGGTTGTTGTGGTGGTTGTTGTGGTGGTTGTTGTGGTGGTTGTTGTGGTGGTTGTTGTGGTGGTTGTTGTGGTGGTTGTTGTGGTGGTTGTTGTGGTGGTTGTTGTGGTGGTTGTTGTGGTGGTTGTTGTGGTGGTTGTTGTGGTGGTTGTTGTGGTGGTTGTTGTGGTGGTTGTTGTGGTGGTTGTTGTGGTGGTTGTTGTGGTGGTTGTTGTGGTGGTTGTTGTGGTGGTTGTTGTGGTGGTGGTTGTTGTGGTGGTGGTTGTTGTGGTGGTGGTTGTTGTGGTGGTGGTTGTTGTGGTGGTGGTTGTTGTGGTGGTGGTTGTTGTGGTGGTGGTTGTTGTGGTGGTGGTTGTTGTGGTGGTTGTTGTGGTTGTTGTGGTTGTGGTGGTTGTGGTGGTTGTGGTGGTTGTGGTGGTTGTGGTGGTTGTGGTGGTTGTGGTGGTTGTGGTGGTTGTGATGGTTGTGGTTGTTGTGGTTGTTGTGGTTGTTGTGGTTGTTGTGGTGGTGGTGGTGGAAGAGGTAGTTCTAGCAGTGTTTCGGAAGTATCTATGAAGTACAGTAGTTGTGCTTGTACTGGTGGTGGGGAGAGGTGTTGGAAGTGGTAGCGGTAGTTCTAGCAATGTTTTGGAGATATCTTTGAAGGTAGAGTAGTTGAGCTTGCACTGTTGGTGGGTTTGAAATGGTGTTGTTGTTGTTGTTGTTGTTGTTGTTGTTGTTGGAAATGGTAGCAGAAAGTTTGGCAATGTTTTGAAGTGTCAGGGAAGGTAGTTGTGCCTGTAGCGATGGTGGGGTGAAGGGAGATGATAGATGAGGGTTGATGATAGTTTGTTATATAAATTCTTGAGATGGTTTTTGTGATGGTGATGGCGAGGATTCAATGGCGAGGATGCGAGGGAAGGGAAGGGCGGGAGGGAAGAGAGTGTAGAGCGAGCTTGGTAGGGTGAGAGTGAGGGTTAATAGGAGCGGTAGGGAGTGGTGAGGGGTTTGGCGGAATGAAAGGTAGGGGAGGGAGTCTGGAAGAGAAGGCAGCTTGGCGGACGTGGACGCAGAAAGTGATATTCTTGAGCTCGCGCACATGTGTTTGCAACCTACGAGCCCACATGACGCCCGTTTTCTCTAACAAAAGCGAATAGGGTTGTTCACATATCTCACAGAAAGTACATTGTAAATCAAACCTGAATGAAAATCAAATCACTACTGTTTAAAAGCACGTTTACGAAGAAATACTTAATATTTTATTGTCTATGTAGTACACACTAAAATGCCAGATACGAAATTTTAATATTCGTAAGAGGTTTTGTGGTAGGAAGAGAAGAATGATAATTATTGCAAATTTCATCAAAGCTAACAACAAACCAGTAACAATTTGCTGATGAAATAAATTAAAACACTTTGGTTCTTTCTGAATAAAATCACATCAAGTATTGCACAACAACTGAAATATATTCATTTTTTGTAAAAAAGGTTAGGAGAATACTTTAAAAAAATAACATTTTCATTGTTAATCAGATACCATATATTAATAACGCAATGGCGCATAGAACAGTCATATCACAAGATATTCTATGACTGCAGAAATCCCTTGAACTTCACTTGATTACGTGAACGTGGGAGCGCTACGCCGCCGAACCGACGAATGTCTCTCTGAGACAGCCCGTACGTTGTTCACGCACGTCTCCGCTAGCGGCTCACAATAGCGTCTCGAAACTCCGAGCCCTCGACGCCGACTCGGCTTGGGCGACTCAACAGCTCTGTAACATCTCACTTGCAAGAGCCGCCAGCCGCCGGCTGCCCTCATCCCTGACTCGCCGCGGCCGCACGTGAACGAACTTGCTTGTTCCGCTACCGGGGCTTCCGCCACTGTAAACCCCGTCCTCGTTCCGCGAAGTGGGGGCAAGGCTCGTGCAAGGGTGGAGAGCCCTCGAGCGCCCGCCACCTCAGCGCCGCGGGGGAGAGGGGGAGGGCGGGCAGGTCCTTGAGCACGCGCACGGGAGACTCCGCACCGGAAGCCCTTCAACCCCTTTCGTCTCCGGGGGGGGGGGGGGGGGAGAGCTGCGTGCCGCATCTGCACGCTTCTCACTGGCGCGCAGCCACTTAAACGATGAAGGCCAATTGTTCCACAAGTAACTATTACTATTACTATTATTATTATTATTATTATTACTATTATTTTTACTATTATTACAATTATTTTCACTATTATTACTATTATTAATATTATTATTATTATTATTGGGGTGTTTTTCGTAGCCTTAGACCTTTTCCAGCCTCCTGCCAATCCTCCTTGGCTACAGCATTTGCCGATACAACAACAACAACAACAACAACAACAACAACAATAATAATAATAATGTGTAATAATAATAATTATTATTATTGTTATTATTTTACACGATTAACGTGTGTAATTTTTCCAAAATCAGCTTTATCCCTCAGCCCATAAATCATCTTGTCTGAGAAAAATAAATAATGATTCTACATGTTTCACGGATTATTAAGGGGTCAGAGCCGATCTTACAAGTCCTACTAACACTGATCATTTTGGAATGGAGAAGAAATGTCAAAGTCGACATTTTTCAAACGGAAATAGTGAATTCTAAATGAAAACCACATAAAAAATCTATTATATGCATAAATATTCTGAAAATATATCTTCTGGTAATAGATGTTACAAATCACATATAGATTACACTAAAGAACAACTCAATGAAAATGTATTTTTAAGACGAAAAATGCTACAAAAACTTTAACAGAATAACTCGTATATATCGCCTCAAACACACCTGAAGTGGATAAGGTGACGCAGAGAGATGTCGGAAGTAAGAATAACGATGTCTGAATCGGAAGACGAAGCCAGACATGAATAGCAACCCTAGACGCGCGCTCTCTCCCGGAAGCTAACAACATTACGGTAGATCTTAACGTCACAATGTAGAAACTGAAACTCGGAAATCCAAGACGCATCTGAAATAGAAACTTCCATGATAATCAAAACCTTGGAGAGAATTCGAGCGGAGTAGAAAGTAAACAAACAAAACTGAGACGACTCATCTTACCTAGGAAGTCAAAAAAAAAAAAAAATACCTATACGCTCGGGCAGCTTCAGAAAATATTAAAGGGGTATTTTAAGAAATTAAAGGAAATAATATTAATTAAATTTATTTAATATAATTTAATTTATATATTATATTAATATGTATTTTTAATTTCAAAAAATTTGAAAATGAAATTTTGAAATTATATTACTGTTTAGCTAAGTATAATTTTCCCTATCAGAAATAGTTTGAATTTAACTTACAGGAAAACTTTTAAAACACATTTATATAACACTTTATGAATTCCTGAATAATACATTATTATGAAGCATAAATATAAATATTTCCAAGGAATTGGGGGGTGGGGTGACATTAGCTTCTTCTTCCCACTCTCTAAGACGCCCACCCAGATCCCTCAGAGAATTCGAGTAGGATCTAAATGAACAACCCTTAGAAGTATGCAAGAGGGTGTAAAAAGACGACATCCGCACGCGGCGTCGCGTCAGCGGGATCACTTTCATTGGCAAGTCGAGGGGGTGGGGGGTGGGGGGCTGCCGCCGAGGGCGTCGCCGTCAGCGATACCGAGACGCCCCGGAGCCGGTGGAGGGCAAGGCTTCTGGCGGCGATCGCCCCTGCAGCACTTGCTGCTGCTTGGCAACGGGAGAAGACGCTCAAGGGTGGCGGGGAACACGAGCCGGGGGTTGTGAGTGGCACCTGCTGTGAGACAATGCAAGGGAACGAGTCAAGAGAGGCAGACGCGCGCGGCGTCTTGACTGTAATGAACCGGGCTACTTCAGAAGGAAGAAGTGGAAGAATATATCTTTTAAAAGCAGAATTAGAATCAAATTGTGTTATTTCTGGGAAAACGAAAAGTAATTACTTTTGACAGTATGATATTTATAATATGTAATCATGTGTGTGTGCGTGTGATTTTGGTATATATATATGACAAATTTCGTGAAGTCACGATTTGACAATTGAAATTTAATAAAAGTAGTTTCGAGGGTAATGTAATTGTTAATTTTTTGTGAATCATAGAAATAAAATACCTTGGTAAATGACAAATGACATGATCAACTGCAGACGAATGATATTCATAGATTGGTTACTTAAGATATTATGGTGTGAAAGATGAGAGAGAAATGGTAGAACGAGAGGAGGGGAAACTAGTGAACCTGGAGAAAACGTTGTTGGAAAACAATTTTCCACATAAAATTACATTCTTCATGAATCGATCGAGATTTGAACCCCGTGACTTGAAGTGAAAAACTATTTTCTAACCACTACAATATCGGCTCTCCTTCCGTATAATTACAAAAAAAAATTTCGTGAATAGCCACATAAGTGGGAATGTGCCAGATATGTATTTAACAATTGGGCTGAGCGTAAGATATAATGTTTCAATGGTGGGTCCGCGAGAAGCACGATAACAATACATGGTGGAAAGCGATATGATGGCGATGTGAAGGTAGCAGAAAATGGTTTGGGGAGGGCACGTGATGCTATTTTCAGGGCTCCGTAGAACTGATCGAGCGCGGTGTCTTTGAAAACGGAATAGAAGGAATGCCTGAGGACATATAGGAGACGTGGAACGTATGCCGTTGCGCGGAGGACGTGTCGTGGGAGTGGTGACGTGGGTATTCGAAAAGGAGACGGAGGGCGTGCATGTGAGCTAGATAAAGGGAGCGTTGAGTCGCCGTGACGTAGTGAGGTTGACACGAAATGAGGACGAAGCGGTGGGACGAAATGGAGGATGAAGTGAGGGACAGAGTCACGGGATACAGTGTGAATCAACTGGGGTGCAGTGAGGGGGAGAAAATGGGGTAAGAAGTGATGTCTTAAGAGACGGTATGGAAGGATGGAAGTGGTAGATGAACGACGGAAAGCGGCGGGGACAGAATACAGCGTGTGGGCTATATGGGAAAGAGTTGCGCGAAATAGGGAGTGGATCGGGTCTGGGATTATGGCGGAACTTGAAGGAGAGTGGGGGCGGCATGTGGGGTAAGTGCGGGCCGGTTGGAGGCACCTCCATGATCCCAAGTGGGGGCGTAGCGGTGAGAGCAAGAAACAAAAGGAGGGAGGAAGTAACGGAAAGATAGCAGGCGAGAGGAGGTGCTGGGGGTGGGGGATGAACGGCATGACGCGTGTATTGCGGGGGAAAGGCGTGGGGGCGGAGCGCCAGCAGCGCGGCGCGGAGAAGGGGTCCCCTGCAGCTCGAGTTTCCAGCCGCCGTCGTCTTTTCATCCTTGCGTTACCCTCGCGCTTTCCGCTTCGCCGCCTCGGCCCCGCCCCCGCCCCCTCCGGCGTCAGCTCGCGCGCCACGGATCGTGAAAACATTCGCACCTGCGCCGCGTCCGCTCCTTTGTGCGGCGGCATCGGGGATGGCGGCAGCGGTGACGGTGATGGCGGCGGCAGTGGTGATAACGCGACCGTGGCGGTGGCGACGGCGGCGACGGCAAGGACCGGGTTGGTGGTGGGGGATGGGGTGGGCGGGGGAATGAGGGTGGTGGTAGTGCAGGTGGAGGCGGTGGCGGCAATGGCGGTGGCGATGATGACGACGATAGCGATGATGACGATGACGATGATGACGACGACGGCAATGATGACGACGACGGCAATGACTACGAAGATGGCAATGATGACTACGAAGATGGCAATGATGACTACGAAGATGGCAATGATGACTACGAAGATGGCAATGATGACTACGAAGATGGCAATGATGACTACGAAGATGGCAATGATGACTACGAAGATGGCAATGATGACTACGAAGATGGCAATGATGACTACGAAGATGGCAATGATGACTACGAAGATGGCAATGATGACTACGAAGATGGCACTGATGACTACGAAGATGGCACTGATGACTACGAAGATGGCACTGATGACTACGAAGATGGCAATGATGACAACGAAGATGGCAATGATGACGACGAAGATGACAATGATGAGGACGAAGATGGCAATGATGACGACGAAGATGACAATGATGACGACGAAGATGGCAATGATGAGGACGAAGATGGCAATGATGAGGACGAAGATGGCAATGATGAGGACGAAGATGGCAATGATGAGGACGAAGATGGCAATGATGAGGACGAAGATGGCAATAATGAGGACGAAGATGGCAATGATGAGGACGAAGATGGCAATGATGACGACGATGGCAATGATGGCGAGGTCAATGTCGATGTCAATGGCGATGGCGATGATGGCGATGTCAATGTCGATGATGGCTGTGGCGGTGGCTGTGGTGATGATGATGACGACGACGATGGCGGTGGAGATGTCGATGGCAATGATCATGGCGATGGCGGCTACCGTCTCAAGCGCCAATGCACGTACGTCAGCTCTGCTTTTGTGTACCGGTCGCTCGTTGGGAACCTCTCGCCCCCCCTCCCCCTCCCCTCACCACCTGCACAGAATGCAGGTGACCGGCAGGACACATCGAGAGAATTGAAGATGTATGAGATGTGTTTCGTAAGTCGTGGAAACTGTATTATGTGTCAAGATTAAGAAATGTAATTTCACGACGCGCGGTCAAAGAGCTGTAGTTGGTGTTTACCAAAACCAACGCCGAAGAAGGTCCGGGTTGAGTAACAAAATGAACGAGACGTGATTAAAAGTCACTTTTCTTCCATTTGTTATGAATACAAAGAGACTTCGAAATAGCAAACATACTTAAACATAGTTACCAAGGAACGTATCAATGGTAGAGTGGATCTCTGTAGACAAAAATTCGCACTGATACCATGTGAATAGTAATATTCAATTCAGTATACCAGAAGAGAACAAAAGTATAGAAGCTTTTCGTATATATCGAGGTGTGACATGTTGCATTGTACACATTGCTAAGATGAAAGAAAATTACTTTTGAGGATTCACGTAACTTAATATCTTATAACATTACACACACATGTTTATTAAAACATATGTTACGAAATAAGTGTTAATATTTGAGTAGTCACGCCGATAAAAGTATTGTAAGATATTTAGAAGTTTACAACTTTTCCAATATAGAAGTTCCAGCATATTGACACGTAAAATATTTTGAAAATAATATAAGAATAATATCTGTCGTATTATAGAAACATGATACGCATGAAAAAAACCAATCGTTATCCTGAGAATAAAATTTGGCGTGACGTAGCATGAATTTTGCGCTCAATACTTACCCAACAAAAAGAAAATTCCAACGCAGACGATATCTAAAAATAAATCGGTGCTACTGGAAAACTGCCAGGTAACATAACTTCGCTAGAGACATAAATCCCAACCGGCAAATTTCTCAATACCGCAACCTGCTCGAAAGCAACAGGGAGCAAAAACCTTATCGCGCCGAACGAACTTCATCTGGAACTGTCCGGTATCTCGCCGCATTCCGAAAGACCAGTCCCGCTGTAGCAAATCTCAGAAAACCGGAAACGGGTAGTTCGATATCGCAGGGCAGAGCGTCGGTCGGTCGGTCGGAGGCGGCTTCGGGGCGCGGAAAAGTGGCTACAGGAAGCAATTGGATGCTCTGGGCGCCGCAATTTACGAGAATGCCGCGAACGAGACTCGAAAATAAACAGCGCCGACTCTTGGCAGCGAAGGGCGCTCCGTAAATTTGGGACAGTTGTTGCCGCCGCCGCCGCCGCTATTTTTATGCCGATTTTTCCACGCGTTGCCGCGTGGCGCCGCCTGCGCCCACGAATTCCCTTCGCCCACGCAGTCACTCCGAAGAGGCCCAACATATTCGTACAGCAAAATTATTTAAACAATAAAATAATCACATGATTATTCCCAATGGATTTCATACATATATCAAAAATGTATTGCACAAATATAATGTTCTATATTTGCAGCAAAAATGCAGCTGAACAAAATCTCTCAAAATATTTTTCCAGAAAGTATCCAAACTGCCCTAGAACAAATTCAGACGACACTGCAATAAATTAAATATTTTAACAAAAGAATTCAGGAATACTGAAATAACATAGTTAAGTATATTTTACAAGAACAAAATATTCTTTATAGTTTTTAAAAAAAATTGTTCTTCCATAATGCAACGTGTGAATAGCATTACTTAGTGGCGGGCGGCATTTGTTTAGCAAGACATCAGTTGTGCCGTACGAAGTGACGCTTTGACAATTCAGACGGAAAGCGCAGTAAGAGAGTGGGCGCAAAGGCACATGTAATATTTTAATTTTCAATGACAATTGAAACTGTTTCATATTTTTAGGTCGCTTTTTAACTACTGAGTCACGTAGCGACGACTTTGTGTTTTTTTCCCTTAGGGGTAACTGTAGGACGAACACATGTAAAGACAACACAAAGACATATAAAAACACACCTATGCTCGAGGAAGGGCTCGAACCCGCGATGCTTCAGACTCGCCACTGCACTACTACCGACTGCATTATTCGAATCCGAGATCGCGACTGCACTACTGCCTTTTAGCGGTCTCGGCTATCCGAATCGCTGAAACAGTTTCCTCGTTCACATGGCTTAGACATCGCTCACATGGTCGGCTTCATAATTTCCTTTAAATTTCTGTGCTCATTATAAATAAGTAATGTAAATATTATAATACAAATCGTATAGTTTACAAACATAGATAATATGAAGATGGAATGAAATGAAATTTACAACTAGCTGTACCTTCAGAAATATGAAACCAAAATCAAAGAGATGAGATTCACAGAAAAATGCAAATTTTCTGATTAAAAAAATAATAAAATAATCACCATCAAAGAAAAAGGTCACTTTCTTAGAATCAGAAGGAAGAATCGACGTGCCTAGTCAACGAGGTCGTTCACGGTTGACTAGGTTGTAAATAAAACTGCTTAGAATTGCGCAAACTTCTGGAATCAGTCAAGAGTAATGTATTGGAAAACCGGCTGAGCAGAAAAGCACTAGAACTGTCGTCGGAAGCTGCGGTGTTGCAGAAGATAAAAAAGAAAGAAATTGCTCATGGAAGTGAAATGACGGGTACAAATAATGACAAGAGAAGATGTCATTGCTGTGAAGAAGGTCAACGCACTAGGTCTACCTATATTCATTCAAAAAGTATTGGAGAGAAAATATGTCATATTCAATTTAAAATACTGTGGAAAAACTCTCTTTACAATTTCAAAAATGGACTTTTCATAGAAAATCGATGATAAATGCGTCGATAACCAGTATTTAAAGAACAGTGGGAATGATGATAATTTTTAGGGAGGAAAGAGTATTGCCCAAGCTGGTGTCTATGGAAGAAATGGTCTCGGCGATAAATGTTGGTGATGGCGGCAGAATCATACTTGATTGAAGATATCATGTTTACTGAGACAATATTAGTCAACAGAGTGAAAACGAGACTCAAAAGACGAAAACGAGACATATTGAAAATATATTCATTAACCTGCTTATTGGATATCAAATCCGGGTATACAAAGAATTCCCGAAAAATCTACATAGCAATCTTCGAAAATTGTCAGTATTAAAACTACTATCAATGAGATAAGTATCAAGAAGTCCAAGATGCGCCTCACGTGTACACATGCCGCGAGCTTTGGGCTTGTATCATTTGAGACGGGGCTCCGCTGCGGGAGATACCTGAAGGGGGGAACTTACCCCCACGCCAGCGTGTAGGTCAGCGCCCTATTTCATCACCCAGCGGGAGAAGAACAATCCCACTTCAGGCTTAAAACATTTACTACCCTAACGGGACTAATGGCCATAGCAGTTGTCGTGCTCGGAAACGAGAGTCAATTCATCATCCGTCTTGATATTCTCCTCCCTCTAAGCCTTGATCACCATTTCCTTCGCCTTCACCTCCTTTTCACCTTTGATTTCATATCTGCCTATATCTATATCTTTATCTTCACCCCTCCCATCACCACCGCCCACATTAATAGTCGAGTCCGTTTCTTCGACAGACACCACTTCGGGCAATACTCTTTCCTCCTTAAAAATTATCACCATTCCTACTGTCTTTTAAATCCTTGTCATCGACAACATATTTATCATCGATGTTCTATCAAACTTCATTTTTGAAATTTTAAAAGCAACTTTTCACAGTATTATAAATTGAAAATGACAATTTCTCTTTCCAATATTTTTGGACAAATATAGGTAGACCTATTGCGTCGACGGCACACAATATCGGAAATAAAAGCACTCTTATACCTTTCAGAACAACACCTAAAATTGTCAAGTAGTGAGGTGCATGTAAGTATGTAAGGAAGGGAAGATGCCAGAAAAAGAAAGAGGTGCGAAAAATTGCGCGCGGTCCGACGCCCACTTGTTACGGTTCTGCTCCGACAGTCACCTGCTATTGACGGGAGAAACCGCGGATAACTGTCAATGAGCGCAGCCGGCCTCTAGAATTCTCCCAGGCAGCGGCTGAATTCGACCTATCTAGCTCGTGTGGGGAACCCGCCACCGTCGGGATTCAAACCCTAGGACCTCCCGGTCAGAGTCGCTGCAGAGTCAACGGCAATGAGAAACTCTCGGCTAACGCAGCCGACACACGGATGTGGAGGTGGAGGTGACAGGGATAGTGAAGGTTTCGAGGGAGACGGCGAGGTGAGAAATCGCGGCGGCCGTGGCGATGGCGACGGAGGCGGGAGTGGCAGCGCCGGCGTCCGCGGGAGGCGCCAAGCGGCAGCCGCCAGGCGCTTAATTACGCGTCTAATTTACGGCGGCGATGGGCCGATAGTGGCGCGCCCGCTTACGCCGCGCCGCGCCGCGCCTCCGATATTTATAATGGTTAATTGGTTTACCCGCATGCGGTCAATTAGGAAAAATATCATAATTTGTGAGTTTGGTTTGTGCCGGAGCGCGGCGTGGCGCGGCGGGAGCGGAGCGCGAGTGAGCGAGTGAGATGAGGAGGGGAGGGTGGGGTGGGGGAAAGGGGGCGTGGCGGGGCAAGGCCGCGGCTGCGCGGAGCCGCTGACCCCGACGCCGGAGCGCGCGTGCGATCACCCGAAGCCACGCGGCGCCAAGCGGCCGCTTCAGGAAAGCGCGAGGTTCACTACACTCGGCGTTTCAGTCGCTCCGTCTGCCCTCTGGTTGGAGGTTGCGGTCAAGTGCAGCTTGTTGACTCGGGGGGGGGGGGGGACTCCCGTTTTCCCTGACTTCATTCCATCACTGTTTCACCACCTTGCCGACATCCATTGTATGAACCAGCTAAGACATTTCCCGAAAAGGAAGTTATGATAAATAAATAAAATTCCCTTCCTTCAAACACCAAGATGGGCTCATGATTTTTTTGTAGTTTTAGCAATCCCCTCCTCGCTTTTCGTCTCCTAGCACAGCGTTAGTTTCGCCCATATTACATCCCGCGCCGCCCGCTCTTCCAGTCCTGCTCGACCCTGCCCCGCATCACACGGCAACGCCCAGCTACAATGAAGCCCAGGTGAATTGGGAATCGCATTTAAATGTAGCACCATCTTGTGCTGCAGCGGTATCTAGTGGAGAGTTCAACAAACTGAATAGTGGAACAATAGTACAACAATAGTACAACAAACTGAACACCACAAAAAACGTTTCCATGAAAAAATACGAACTTCCATTGAGATCTGTCGTGTCTTAGTTTATAGATCTCGGATATACTAACACTCGTTTTTAAAAAATATAAATCAGGTTACCGTAATACACCCGCGTGTGCTCTGAAACATATGATTTTCTTATTATATCGCTTACAAGGAACATAAATTTATTTTGGTAGTGTAAAACTTACATCTTGATCTTCACTTGCTTCTCCTGATCAATGCGATTAGCGTGCCTTCGAATACAGGTTGCTCGTGAGACAGGAAACTCAACACATGCGAAAAGCAATGACTTTGAATATTGTCGCAGTCGACAGTATTCCAATTGGCTTTCCTTCGAACAGACGATGAAAGGTACACACACTATAGTATTGGCCACGGCGTCAATGATGCTTTTCATTGGCAACTAATTTCTCTGAACTCAGGATGGTTTGAGATATATTATTTTTATCTCGTCGTTATAATGTTTTGAATTTGCACTACATTTGTAGAGCAGAACAATGCTAATGATGAGACAGAAATCAAAATAAATAAAATTGGTATACATTTCTAATTTTTTTAAAAAGTTCAATTTATCAGAGCCTGTGGATTATGAATCATCGATGAAAAGCATTTCTTTCGCTTGTGTCCATTCGCAAAGTAACTTCGAACAATATGCTGCTGCTTTTTAATATTTTACAACAATCAATCAAATCGAAAATTATTTTGTGTAGTAAATGCATTATTACGCTCCAATTTACAATTATGAATTGCTATTTATTCAACATACATTTACATCCGAGACTGGATCTCATGTTATTTCCTAGTACACCGCAAGAACAATTGCTTCACGTTCCTTTGTCCTTGTAGTGTGTGCCCTATCGTGTGGTACAGTTACGCAGCAAGGGAATTAATGCACGGCGCACCTCCGTCTCCGAGCAAAAACAACGTCATGGAAGGCATTTTTCCAGCGAACGATTGCGAGGCGCTCAACGCACCCGTGCTCGCAAGGAAAGCACGTAAACGCACTATCCCAGAACGCAGCACAAGGCAAGGCCAAGATCCGCGCAGAAATAAGTGCCCAGGAGCCCAGGAACACAATTATTTGAATCCTCTGGATCAAATTTTGTGAATAGAATTGTATGTACTGAAATCACGACTAAGACAGTGAAGACAAAACACTAAACAAAAATATTGAATTCGAGTTTCTAATATAATTTTATTACAGGTATTAAAACATAATTAGGGCATTCGTGCCTATACACTACATTTATGTGAATGTAAACTGTAACGTAGTAACGTTGTCAATGTTATATATTATTGCCAAGTAAGGAGGACAATGATTGGGGATAGATTAATATTCTACGGAGTTAGAATGAAATAAGCATCTAAATTGTGAAAAAAATTAATATGGCTCGTATGTAATACGGAGATTAATATTTAATGTTATCCTTATTTAATATCTATGAGTTGAAAGAAAAAAATACAGATACGAACATATGTGTGTTTCTGAGACAATGAAGTTCTAGCTGATAGCTCTGGCGACAGCGAGAAAATAACGTACTGGTGAGAATTATTAAGAGTTACTACAGTAGAAATGATGCTTGTCTTTGTGCTCATTATGCAAACACAGCCCTCGACAGTCTTACGTCTTTGTTAGTCATTCGTTGAAAAGTACATATTTCGAATAGCTTTTCTATTACCTGATCGTCCATCAACCACAGTGCCAAATTCGGTTAGCGCAGTAATAATGCAGCTTTTACAAGCTTTTTTTTTTACAGCACATATACTTCTATTATTTTCAGAAAGGAAAAAAATATTCTTAGCTGCATCTTCATAATTTTAAGCAATGTGTTCGGTATCAGACGGCTGAAAATAATAATTTAAAATGCATTATAAAGAATGAAGATTACCTGAGGTATTCATTTGTTAAAAGGATTTTTAACTCTATCGTTTCTCGTAACTTGTCTTTCTTCATGACAATGAGTTTAGTAATTAAGCAGATAATCGTCACCAGACAAACATTTGATCTAATAGTATCTAATTATAAACATGAAATATATTAGGTTTTTGGATCAATAATACCCGTCGATCGGACCAAACGTGACGAGGCTGGGAAGAGACGAAGTCCACAAGACGCGTAAAACCGCACGCGAATGCCAGGAGTGGTCTGTTGGGTGTGGCAACGGCGTGAACGCCTAAGGTACAACAATAAAAAAATTAAGCAGAATTATAACTATAATATACTATTTTGTATTGACGTAGTGATTTCCCCTTTGTTTTTACAGCGAGAAGCCTCTTGATAAAAGAAATCTGGCAATATGTGAATTAATGTTTTAGAAACCATTATGAAATTGGGTGTTCATGGAGGAAAGGAATTCTAATATGTACTAAAGGCCTATGTGAATCTCTCAAACAGGAGTATTTTCTGCCAGATGGTATGAAAAATAACAATAGTGAAAACAAATGTGAAAGTGTGTGAAGAAAAGTGACTTAAGTGCAGAATACTTCTAATATGAGCAGTGTTCTATTTGTCTCTAAATTTCTATTATTTATTGTTCTATAAGTGTGTCAAGTTTCATCTGTTAAAACTGTTTTCAGTTCAGATTTACCTCAGAAAACGGGAAGAATTCTTTTTTACTTTAAGACAATTAATTTGAAGTAGATATTTTTTTTCAAT
The DNA here is from genome assembly GCA_038098605.1 of Gryllus longicercus. Taxonomy (NCBI): domain Eukaryota; kingdom Metazoa; phylum Arthropoda; class Insecta; order Orthoptera; family Gryllidae; genus Gryllus; species Gryllus longicercus. Next base: position 10,543,449 of record JAZDUA010000007.1, read on the forward strand.
TTATTATGGGATATAAGAAAGAAAAATGTTATGCTATATGTAAGTCATGGATTTAAAAAGTTAAAAAAATACTTTAAATTAATTGTTATTGTCTTTTAATAAGAAAAAAATCTTCTCATATTATTATTACCTTGACTAAATAACAAAGTAGTTTCTCCCACAACTTGTAAATTTTTCATAAAATTTGATTCAAATGTACATAGGAGATCTGAAATGATTGTGTTTTTTTCAAAACCATTGTAATTAATGATTTTGAATTCTAATGTAGATAATACACAGGAGTCCAACAAACAGATAATCAGGGAAGTTGACATGATTGTTTATTTACAAATGTTTCTTAAATCTTAAACAGTGGCAATCTGGAAGACTGTGAGATGTGTAGTGTAACATCTCAATTTTTTGCCAAATTGTGGCATTCTCATCTCTTCAATACTAAATTACAAACATGCAATTTTCTTCCCTTTGAAATGTTATTCAAGGTAGTGTGTGTTGATATTACATGCACTATCAAAAGCACTAATGTATATAATTTTTCAATAAAGATTTTTTTCACTAACTCTTCTCCTTTAAATTTAACAATTGTTATATTCTTGGTATTTCATTTACTTTTATCTTCCTTCAGTTTATTCCCTGACAAAATATCCAAAGTCGTTTAATTAAATTTTTAAATTAAATGTAAGTTCACTGGCTTCATTTTATAATTTGCAATAAACATGCCTGCTTGAATTAACCCTCATTACAATATTAACAATTATTAAGTGTTTTCAGCATATTTACATATTTTATGTCAACTACATACATTTAAATGTGCCGTATGAGGTTAGCTAGCTAATTTCAAGAGTATTTTCAATACACAACTTTGATGTCATATTAAGTGTTATTTCGATGAGGTTGACAGTAGCAAAACTCCACCATATTGCATTTTAGGGAAGATTTGTGACACGAAGAGCCGCTAATATTTACGTGTTGTAAATTGTGTAATTAGATCGGAAAATGAATCTTTCCGATTTGGATAGCGATTTTCTCATGAGCAGTACACTACCTAAATTGTACTTAGTGACGAATATTAATCGTCGTACCAGTTCTGCTCATGAAATAAATAAGAGAAGATGTGAATACGGTGAATTTCATCATCTATACAAGGATCTGCGGAATGATGATAGGAAGTTTCATGAGTACATGAGAATGAGTACCGAGACTTTTGATTACATCTGCGATATGATGAAACTTGAATTAACAAAAACGTGGTTAAATTGCCACCCACGTCCAATTGGTATTGAAGAACGCATAATGCTGACAATAAGGTAAATTTCTGAGCACATTTATTTAAGTATCAGAATAAAAAAAATATAGTGCATACAAAAATATAAATGGGAAATTAGTGATCACCTTGCTGACCATTTTGTATTTCTTCTTTCAATAATTTCATAACACCAATTCTAAAATTTATTTTCTTTTCAAAAGAGAGTGTCTTAATTCCCGGCAATAAACTTTTTAAAAAAATTATATCATCGTCGGATTCCCTTTCTGTGTTTTGCCGCTCTACTTCTTTTTGCCTTTTAAAAATATCCAACTTTTCTTTTTCAATGCTTATTAATGCATCACCTAATTGTTCATTAATTCTCCTTTTCCTTGAATGGCTTCTTCCTGAAGTAGAATTTTCATTCTCAACTTCCAGAGGGATGAACACATCACTAGAGGTTTCTAGAGAGTCACTTTCCAAATTTATTAGGTCTTCCTCACCAGCTTCATTAAAATTACTAGTAGACGCCCTTGGAGTGAACATATCTTTCAAAAACTGCAAGCTCTCAAAATACGGCCAGCTTATTTTGTGGAGCTGAGCAGCAGCTCCAGATCTAGGTGTAGGAAGCTGGTTCAGAATAACCCTGTACCTGTCTCGTAAAGCCTTCCATTTGTTTCTTACCAAATCTCCTGAAATAAAAAAAACGTTGTCTCAATTTTAGGTACCTATCAACTGGCATGTCCTTCAGAGGATTGTCATTCACATTCAGAATGGGTGTTGCTACAGTTTCCATCATAATCAAAGAAACCTTAATGGTATTATGGAAAGTTTTTGCACCAATGCACATGCCTGTCCCTACACAGAATGATTTCAAGAGAATAGCAAATGACTTTCAAGAACTGTGGAATTTCCCACATTGCATAGGAGCCATGGACAGCAAACACATAAGGATTAATTGCCCCAAACATTCTTGGGCAATGTTTTACAATTATAAGAAATTATTTTCTATAGTTTTACAAGGTGTTGTAGATGCAAATTATAAATTCATAAACACTGAAGTAGGTGGTTATGGAAAACAAAGTGATGTGGGCACTTTTCGACTGTCTGCAATACAGAGAATGATTAATAATAAACATTATCACTGCCAGATGATGTGCTTCCAGGATCTGATATTGTTGCTCCATATGTCCTGATTACAGATGAGGCATATCCACGTTCCACCTACTTGCTTAAACCTTACAGTGGAACTCATTTAACTCCAGATCAGGAATATTTTAATAGCAGACTTTCTAGGGCCAGAAGGACTGTTGAATGTGCTTTTGGTATTCTATACAGTAAATGGAGGATTCTGGCCAAATCAATAGAAACAAATGTCAAAACAGCAGATAATATTGTAAAATCAATTTGTTTGTTACATAATTTAATTATTGATAGAGAGGGAATGGAACATAATTTAAATGATTTAACTTTCTTTCCAAAAAATACCATTGACAGAAATGTTGGAGGGAGGCCTTCCACAGCTGCAGTAAATGTACGGGATACTTTTAAACATTATATAAACAATCATTCAATTGTACAGAACATTACTATTTAATACATTATTTTTACTTCTTCTGACATTTTTTTTTTGTTTCCTAACATTTACATAGATTTATATTACGGCTATCCCGAGGAGGTGCTGTGTTGGTACACCGATTAATCGCGTAAAAATGTTTAAAATGAAAAAAAATACAATTTACCGAAGTTATGATTTCTTTTTTCACAACATAATATAACAATGACAATGACATTCCTTCACTAATTATTTGTATTTTTGTTGCTAAATGAAAAACGAATATAACTTAACCTGTAAAACTTACGTGTTGAACTCATTTCGGCGGCCACTTCATCCCATAATTTGTCTAAAACGAATCTGTTGTGATGATTCGTGTCCCTTTTGTCCCACAATGCGCTCCGAGAAGAAACACAACAAATCAATTTATCAACATCCATTGTATTCGACACTTCTACGCCTGAACTATGTCAGCTGTGGCATCAGCGATACTAGCAGCGAAAACCTACCAAAGGGTTTTCGCCGCTCTTATCGCTGGTCGCAGCGCTGATCACGTGAGCAGCGCGCTGCCAACATGAACACCTCCATTTGATTACATGGCGACGTTCTCGTGGCTTCGCTCGCAGCTTTGCTCTTATCGTTCATCGCCGCTCCAACATAAACGTACCCTAAGTGAGATAACAGCGAGCACACAGAGGGTGACCGGCGGTGGGCGTTTGAGAGGTGTAGCGCTCGCCCTTCAGTTCCGCTCTTCGATCAAGCGGACGTGGCCGTCTCGGTCAACCGAACAGCCGCCACCTCCACGCACCGCCCCAATCTTGCGTGCCGCACCCGCAGGAGTTCCTGTGGCGAGTGGCGTCACTCCATTGTTTCGGAGGGCGCATTTCATCACGGTGACTGCGAGCCGCTGTGGACCACGTCATCACCGCAGCGGCGCAATCAGTGACGCGTGTGTCATTGAGCAACCAATAGGTTATAATCATTATCTTCTTTTAAACTATCATTTCAATGTTCGTGGTCTTAGGAAAATCACAAGGATTTCGTTGGACAAATTACTAGTAATACAGCATACGTTATCGATATAATAAACTGTACCTGACTAAAACATACAATGAGGATGCTCTAGCGGCTGACTCTAATACTTTAATACTTTTTTAGTACAAATGTTAAGGAAGAAAAGACATTGCAACATCACGTAAGATGTAGATCCATCTTACTGAATACCGAACCCGAGAAATCACCTAATCTCAGATCAAAGATATTCTTTATTACAATTCCAGTACCAAGCGTTTTCCACCACAATTTCTACATGAATAGACCGGGATAAGAATCCCGGTACCCAGAGCAGGAAGACTAGATCCCTAGCCGCTGTGCTACGGACACCCCAACCAAACAATTAGTCGTGGAACTGATACCATGTTTTGGTTACAATTCTTCGCCAGAGGCAGAATTCAAGCGCGGTTGGCGCTCTGCAGTGCTTTCGTTTAATAGATTGATTGATATTTCGTGCTTCGCACGTCAACTTCTTCGATCATCAGTCCCGGGAGTGCAGTGACGTGCTGGTGATCTTTCTCAGACGAATGGTGAGATACGGCGCTGATCTAAACGTCGGCTTGCTGGGGATTTCCCCAACCACGCATCTTCACCACCGGGGCACCGCCTCAGCCGCAACAAAATCCGGTCTCCCGACTGGTCTCGCGAAATGTGTGGTAGTGTAGAGAATGTGAGTAAGTATGTGTAAGTAAGGGGTGAGAAAAGGAAGGGGAATGAAAGAACGCGCGCGTTCCGTGGCCCGTTTGTTTGGATACTGCTCCAGCATTCGCATTGTTGATCGTAGAAACCACAAAAAACTACCGATCAGAGCAGTCGGCTGCAAGAATTCCCCCTCCACCCAGAGGCAGAACACGACCCAGCTATATATTATCCTCCTGACCTTATATCTAGTTAGTGTCGAAAATGCTGCCACCGCTGAGACACGAACCCTGGCTGTAACCTTCCGGCCAGAGGCACTGCAGTGACATCAATCGATGCCCTGAGCCACCTAAGCCGGTGCTTTCGTTCGCAGAAGCGCTCCCGGACGCGGAATCCAGCGTTTGCGGTTTCGGGGGGCGGCGCGGCGTTCGATCCACTTTGCGGACGCCGATTCTCGTCGCTCCGCCGCCGCGGCACGGCGCTGCATATTCATGGGGCGCGGGGCGGGACGTGGCGGGGCGGGGCGACCGCGAGAACGACGCGACCTCGCTCGCGGCCTCCGACGCGACTCTCCCGGCGCCGCCGCCGACGTTGAAGCTGCTGTGGCTGTCGCTTTTACGGTCTATTCAGTCGTGTGAGCGATTTTAGGGCACTCATTCATTTTTTAGCACACATTTTCCTAACCAAGATGGAAAGTGTGGTGGGTGGTTTAGCCGTAGAAGTGATTCATATTTATTTCACAAACGTTCGTGAGCCGATTTAATACCAATTATTCGTGACCTTCCGCCAGCTGGAGGCTGTTCGTATGATGTTTTTAGAAAGAAAATGTTTTGATTTATGTTGCTAGAATGCGAGAAAACTACCCTTAGAACTTAATTTTTAAGAAATATTATTTACATGCGTAATTCTGTCAATAAAATTTAGTATATAGTGGGTTTAGTTAAACGCGTGAAGAAAGGAAACAACGTGGACTCTATAATATTCAGTATTTATGGCCTCTTTGTTTACATACGTGTGATAACGTATTTAACACGCATACATATTCTCATCTACCTTTCGACATGATTGGTATCAAGGCTTACAACATTATTTTTAGTGACAATATTGGAACACTAAATTGCTCGTGAAAACTATTCCTAGCCTTCAATTACGTGCACTGATGTGAAACTTTGAGGCATTAACAACTGGCGCCCCATGCCATAAGGCAGAAGAATACGTTTCTCAGAGCAATGTGGCCTTCGGCAACGTTCGACTGCTTTTGAATTTGAAAGAAAATTGTCCAATCTTCTGAACGGACCATACGGGCGCACTCGTTCTAACCTTTCCGTCGGACATACTATGTTCTTAGCAGTTGTCGCTGTCATCGTCGCCGACATTGTTGTCCTCGCCGTGGTCTTCGCAACCGTTGTTTTCGTCCTCGTCGCCAAAGACTTCGGCCCGCAGTACCCGTAGAGGCATTTCCGTCGCCGCCTCAGAGACGTGACTGTCACGTCACCGTTGTTAATTGATTGATAGATTGTTGGTGATTCTGGCCGCGTTGACTTCTAAGGTAATTAGTCCCGTAAGTGTATTGCATGTTTTTTTCTCTGGAAGTGTCGGTGGTCTTCACCCGCTGGATGGCGAGATTTGACGCAGACCTACCGTCTTCAAGCGGGGTTACTCTAATCAGGTATCTCCCACCAGTGGGGCACCGCCCGTGCAGGGGCAGCTCTATCTCCCGACCGGTCTCCCGGCATGTCAGGTATTGTAGTGATTGTTAGTGTGGGTGTGTAAGTAGGGAGTAAGGACAGGATAAGGAAGAGGTAGGAAAGATCGCGCGCGGTCCGTGGCTCGTTTGTTAGCGTACTGCTCCGGCATTCGCCTGGTGTTCATCGGAGAAACCACGGATGTCTCCGTCGTCATAACTGTTACCGTCACCTTCGCTATCTAAAAAAAAAAAAACAGCTTCTTGATGACTCAACATGTAACGCCAGAATTCCACTTGTAAATCGGCATCAAAACTGTTCCGATTGTGTGCTCCACAGCCAATTACGCTTACCTCTAAGAAATATTTTATATTGCTCGAGAATCTGCTTTATCATAATTTAACGTAGTTTGATGTATTAATACATACAAATTTAATTCGAAGTATTAAAGATACTTTGAAATTAACCAACAACATACTCATTTTCGAATATCTCATTTTCATTCTTCTGGAATTGGGCAATTTTTTTCATTCTTCTGGAAAATAAGTTTTAAAAAATTTGCCCCACTGAATTTCCATGCAACAAATTTATAAAAAAAATTATTAGTGTCATAGCCAGTAAATAAGATTCAGATGAGATACCAATCAGCTAAAACACTATTTCTCCAACTCATGTGCCACTCCAATGTCACTGCTGCCACCGTCTCTCCCCACGTTATGGCCTGTCTTTTGTTTGCATTTCAACTTCTAGGTCATACAGAATCACTGTAATTACGTTTGATTTTTGAACTTTGGGGTAACGGCAGAGGACCTCGCGTACTGTATAAGGACACACACTAACATCAATTCCTCGGGCGGATTCGAACCGGCCATCCTTGAGGCATGAGGCAGTTACGGCCCTTCAGGCTTAGCGACCTCGGCTATTCAGGCCGACTGACTATAGATTTGGTCACCAAGAAATTCGTAACAAATGCCACAATCCGTCCCGTTAGCCTCCGCGAAACGACGCCGCCTACGGCTCCGAAGGACTCAATTGATTTCCCGGCCCGGAGCGGCGTTGGGAGGCGCCGCTACGTTCCGGTTCGCTGCTTCGTGTGGGACAAAGTTCCCGAGGAACAGGCTGGGACGCTTCTCAGTCACTGGTTATGCACCACTGGACTCGTCCCACGAGGCATATTGTTCGACGGAAGCATTTCGGAGCAGGGATAGGACCTGAACGTTGATTCAATACAAGGAGGTTGGATGATGGATGCACCAACTGAGTGAAAATAATTAGTCGAGAAACAGATTCCTTTCTTGTTTTGAAAACGAGGTCACGACTTCCCTTTCACGTTCCATCTGACCGATTCTTGGCAATATAACCCGTCTTTCGTTGGTTTACGAACTGAAAATGATCAACCCGCCGGTTTCCATTAGCGAGAAACTTTTTTTTAGGAACATCATTATTGTTTTTCTTGCAAGCGATCTTCCTCCTATCCAGAGATACCCTTTTACCAAGAAGCTTTTATCCAACGTGAATTAGAGACCTCAGAGCAATGAAGAGTCGTGCTTATTGCACCGGTTTCGCAATTCAAAGACTTGAGTTTCATGACAGAACAATCTCTTTAAAGAGCATTACCATTAGACGATCTTCTCGGGTTAATTTTTATACAGTAAGAATAACAACAACCGCACATTTTTACTACGATGCCCGTCTTCATGATATACGACTACTTTCCATAATTCTCGTTTGCTAACATTTCGATTCAATGTGATTTGTTAACTGCTGAGTTGTAACTCTGAAAGGTCCTATCTCTTTTGAGCGAAAAGACTCGAAACGGGTGGACACACACTTTTGCCCATTTAGAGATGATGGATGAAGCTTTTAGCGGGAACTTACCACACCCATTCCACGCGAATGTCTGTAGGCTTCCTCTCGCACGACCCCAAACACCTCGCATTGCCATGAACATTTTTCTTCCACTTACACGAATTTAACGCATCCTTTTCTTCGTCTTCCAGCTAACTTACATTAAATATAAACTCGCCTTCACATGAGCAATTATTACTAAAAATAGAAAGGTAATAGACAAATGTTTATTTACAGCTGCTGTTACGAGAAGTAACGCGATTACGTTTATCGACGTATTTCGAGAAACAAGTCAAACAAAAATGTATGCACACAAATCATTGTAAATTTCCGATTTTATCAGAAGTGTTTCTAAAAACAAGTTTTAAAAATCGTTTGCAATTTCTGAGCTTCGCAAAAACGTTTAACGATATTTGAAGTACGAAAGCTAATCTCATGCAAAAAACACAACAAACGCTTGTTTAGAAATGTAATTAAGTCTTCGATTCTCATAGCCACTCAAGTTGCCAAATGTCGGTTTTGAACATTTGCATTGTATTCGTATTCCATGAACGAATTCAAATCCTTTGAACAATGCTCATTGTATTGGGAATTCTTTATTCGAAACAGGACGTAAGCTTGAGACGAAACTGGACCTAAAATGATAATACTATTATTAGGAAGAGGAGAATAAAAAAACGAAAAATAAAATAAAATAAAATTGGAAACGACAAATATAAATATAAAGATAAAGAAAATAAAGACAAGAAAACAAAGGAGGAGAGAAAAAAGAAGAAAACCAACCAGTCACCGCCTTCTCCGCACCCGAGCTGAGATCATACTTCTTCCCTCGTCTGATTAAACGGCGTAATACCAACGAGCTGCCAACGGCACGAACAAAACATCCGCTTTCCGCCTAGACGGCGTGGCGACAACCGACCTTCTTGCGATGACGTCACCAAAGCGTTCGCGTGCCCGCAGCCCATCGGTCGGCACTGGCGAGGGGGCTGTTGGGTAACACGCGACGTGCCTTTTAAGAAGCCTCTCCCCTCCCCTCCCTCCCTGCTCACCCGCACCCCGACCAGTCGCGTCCCGTCACGAGTTAATTCAGAGGGCGGGGCTTCGGAACGCATCGGCGCATGACTCACCGCGCGAGACGCGGAGGAAAATTAATAAAATAATGGCCGCCCCCGAGCGGCGACTTTCGTCCCACCGGGGCTGAACCCAATTAATTTCCGTCGAACAAACCACTTCTTCACTGCGACTCGGATAACGCTGATTTCACTTTCAGTGGAGAAGATTGGGGGGAAAACAATCGTGTGTGGAATCACAATATACTACATATATTGATATCTGCTGACGTGTAATAAGAATAATTTTTCTACAAGGTCGATAAAATATTTTAATTACAGTATTGTGTTTTATGAACGAGTAAAAGCTGTTGCACGATTTCCTAATACTACTAAATCTAATAAATTTCGGTCCTGACTTTCCACTTCTTTACTGTAAATCCGACATTGCTGGTACCATTTTTGTTGGGGAGGGTGGTGAGAAATTGATCACTCGTGGAATGACAGTTCACGCACATTGACATCTGTCGAGAATTAATTAGTATATTTTTAAACAATGTTCATAAAATATTTAATCAAATTGTCATCACGTACGAGCAGCAACTGTTGCACAATTTCTCATCGGAATTTCGTCTAATTAATTTCCTTGGAACAAATCGTGTCTTTCTATGTTACCGCTTGAACTGATTTCAGTTTCACTGAAGAATTCATAGCGTGGAAGAATAATTTGTATTAATCTATTGATGGATAATTAAAAATTGTTCTTCACTTTTGAATAAAATAAATGAAAACTCTTTAGGTTTTACGAAAAAAATTACTCTATGAAATTAGTATCCTTCAGTATTCGGTTAAAAAAATCAAAATGTACTTGAATTCAATTTAAAATTGCCAATTAAGTTTAATTGGAGGTGAGAAAAGCATTTCGGAATGGGATCTAGTCATGTGACAATCTCAAATAACAAATTATTCGTAAGCACAGAACCATCAGTGGACACCACCTAACAAATCGATGAAGGAATAGTATAAGCACAAATACTGCTCACAATTGGTGAAAAAGAACATTACAAAAATGAAATTGAAAGATGAATCATGAAGAGAAAATTATTATAGATAAGTAATGGGTGAAGTCTATTCTGGCCATCTTTTTAACACTTCGTTTTTACATATTTTGCAATATTCAGAAATTTTTTTTTCTTGAAAATAGAATTTCATTTTTTAACATGATAGTGAAAATCTGTGTGTTTTCAATTATATTTTTATTAGTATTATATTGTACACTTAAGTGGGAGAAGAAACCGTCAGTGTAATCATAACCCGACACGTACACGTTAGAGATCGCGTGGGCAGCGAGCTTCTACGTTCGAGTCCCGACGGCGGCAGATTTCAAATACCAGCTAAGCAGATGCGTTGCATGATGTCTATTTGGAATTTAGACAAGCCAGCAGCTTTGGACATAAATTCTGGAAGCCAGCAGCTTTAATCGGTCGTTTCTACGGTTTTCAGTCGACTAAATCCAGGGGATGTCGGATCATTACCTTAAGAAAACAGACCACTGACCGCGTGCGATCCTTGCTATTATCTCTACGCTCGACGCAGATCTACATTTTCACACGATCAACCCCCATGATGTGGAATCCCTCTGGCAGGACGAGTTGGCATTTCGTACTGCGATTGCGGCGATGTCAGGCTAACGCCCGATTTGGGCTGTGGCGGTATATAAATAATGGAAAACAGGAGGAAGATCAGTACCGACATACGAAAAAGGAAGGTATGCTACGAAAACCTAATCAATAGCAATCAGAGCACGTGCATCTTAGGCCGTCTCTCCCATGGAAAAGGCTTGAGTTTTGAAAGCCCACCGCGGTTTCGAACGCAAAAGTACCTTCTGCGGCGGCCGCCGAAGAAGAAGAATAAGAATAAGGAGGAGGACCGGAAAGAAGAGAAGAAGAAAGAGGAGAAGAAAGGCAAGAAGATAGATAAGGAGGAGCAAGAGAAGGACAAAGAGAAGGAAATGAAGTAGAGTAGCGTGAGCCACCTCGAGGAGCAATGATGCCACATCAGCTTGAAATGGAAAAGACTTGAGATTTATTCTTCTTTCCCCATGTAGCGCGCACAACACACCCATTTTGGTGTATGAAAATTCAACCGCGGATAGGCTGAATTCCCATCACGCTGTCCCCTATGAAGAAACTCTCGCGGATGCCAAATAGAGCGATGTACCGACATACGAAAAAGGCAAGAAGATAGATAAGGAGGAGCAAGAGAAGGACAAAGAGAAGGAAATGAAGTAGAGTAGCGTGAGCCACCTGGAGGAGCAATGATGCCACATCAGCTTGAAATGGAAAAGGCTTGAGACTTTTCGGGCGAGTGCCCCATGATCAGGCGCTCGGAGAAGCCGTGCGAGCAAAAGAGAGGGGCAGACGACGGTCGACGCTGACGAAAAACTTGGCAGTCTGCCTTTGCCAGCTTTTCAGGCAACGCAAGTGGAAAACCATCTACACCCGTTAAGTTTTTTGGTTAGGGTAGAAAGGTTTATTTTTGTAGATACTGTTCGAAATGATCGAAAGGACTGCAGTTTGTAACAAATCTCAACGTACAGAGATATTGCCTTGGTAGAGAGCTCTGCCACCCAGAGAAAACCATGAGATGAAAATAATTTCCATGAATTGACAGATAGTCTGCAATCATGCGATGAGTAAAGGATTTTCAGATAGAATATTTTGGAAAAGGGACTGAAAATCACGAGGATTTACAATCTCAAAACTGAACATGAAATAATCAAGCCTGGAGTCCAAATTCTACCACGTGACCCCTCAGGTTAATTATTGGTTCCTTCGAACTAAACTTGTTATATTATAAAAAATGTGTATTAGAAGAATGCAATTGGAATTACAGTACTTGTTACGATAGAGTCGGATATTGCTTTGTGTTATAAAATAGTCTATGATCTATTTTTTTTCATATTTTTATTGAATCATAAACATTTAAATAACTAGTATTTAAAAACAATATCAAGCGAACCTTGTCCTCCCACTTTCGTACAATCATTGGGACACTGTATGCCCGCCGCCGCGTCGGGCACTTCCTTTGCTCCGGGGTTCGGTTCAGAAAAGGAGAGCAGATCTTTGTGACGTCACAGAGCATTGAATGCTCAAGCACTGGAATAGAGAAAGTTTAGAAAACCTAGTCAACGGCCATCAAGGCAGCGTGTGGCTTACAGGCTTCTGCGAATGTACCAATTAGTTGGGCAGACCGGCCATCCAATGTGTCAAATTGTGTTGTGCGGCGGCAATTTGTCCCACAGAAATTTGATTTCAAACATACGACCACCGTTTCCCCCCACGAGTTCCCCGGACGAGTTGTAGAGTGTGTAGTAGCGTTGGGCCATCCTACATTCCAGACATCAAAACGTTGGACCAAATGAGAAACAGTTGTTCTATTGGAACATTATCTAATACGTTTGAATTACGAATATGAAGTCAAAAATTACAAAATAAAATTGCAGGACCAATATGACATACAAAATTAAATATGCGATTAATTATGCGATATTTATGTTCATATTTGGAACTGAACTGGGGAATTTTGACAATAATTATAAGAATAAATAAAACATACTTAAAAGTAATTGTTTTTATTAAGAAATTTTAGCAATCACGTACCAAAAGCATTTACTAAACCGCTTAAAAATTCCTGTATTCAAACACGTGCCAGCAATGTAGTTGCGGCGAGATGCAGATGTGATCTTATGTGATTTTGTAGTATATACTACAAGAAAATGCAAATTTGACCGCAGAATTTTGATCATTTTTGACATGGTTTATCAGAATTTCAGTTGACATTCAGTTCTCATTGACTTTTTTCAATTCAGTAATCAACAATCCAAAATCTTATATTTTTATATTTTATCACGTGCTATGTTTGTACATAAATTTGGTCAGTAATGTTAATAGTTCATGATAGTTCTACCTAATAACCTGATAGTTCGTACTTACGCTGCACGTGGTTCGCTTACGAATAGGGCGATGAATATAAATTCAATATATGTTCCTTCCTGCCATTTCAACTCTTATGACTTGAGAGGTAGACTACTGTGAACATAAAAATCTCTATATATGATAATTTTTTTCATATTGGCTAGATTTTCGAGGACTGAAATCACTGTGCTACAGCAGCTCTTCAGTTTCCTCAGATTTCCATCAGGGTCGCCTAAGTGTTGCCTGCGAGCACCGCTGAAAAATCGGGTTGTTGGTCGGACAGTTTGTAGACGAGAGTCCAATTTCATTGCCCCAAGGATCGAGCTAACACATTATTCCGAGTGTGGAGGGCTTAAGCTGCCTTTCCCATGAAAAAGGGTTGAGCTCTTGCAGCTTTCCGGAACGCAAAAGGACGCCTCTGCATCTGCCGCAGCAGCTGATGCCGAAGGACAAGAAAGAGGACGAGGAGTGAAAAGAAGAGAAGAAGAAAAAGAAGGAGGAGGAAGGGAAAGAAGAGGAGAAGGTTAAGAAATGCGAGGTGGAGGAGGAGGGAACTGAGATGGAGTAAAGAACGTTCGGAAAACTGAGGCGCCCCATGGAAAGGCACGCGTTCCCGTCGCCCATCGCGGCTTGAAAGGCGAACGCGCGCCCGTGCAACCGAACGAAGCCGACGGCTGTGCAACGGCCGATGCACCGGAGGCTGCTTCCTATTGGCGGTGCGCGGCGACCTTGGCACCGCGGCCGCGTGCGCGTGCGCGTCTCTCGCGCGAGCGATGGCCAACGGCTGCGCTGGCGTCGGGCCAGCTCCCCCAGCCCCACACGTCGCAAAGTCACCTGGGGCCCATTGCACCGTCCTGGGACCACCACGTGGTGTGGAATCTGACTCCACGCGCGTACGTATGATTTCGGAGCTCAAATGGTCAACGTCGAGACTTTGAGAAAATAACTGAGCGTCAGAGTTCCGAATTAAAGGGAAAAATTGGTAGAAAAACTACTGTACAGAATCTCTCCGTTCGTACCAGACTTATGAGTAATATTTTGACATACTTCATTGTTCCAAGATGAATTATTCACGCATACGCTCATTTACATGAAGTTGGCAAAGGCTGTTTTCCAAGCAAGTATATAAAACAATGTAACCCCAAAGTAAAAAAAAAGATAATAAATATTCGAAAAAGAATTCTTCCCCAAAAATTATTTTCAGGTTTCAAGACGTTATATATAAAATTTAACCTTGACAAAATTACTTAAGATTGAAAATGTAATAGAAGGTAACCAGACCTTCCTTCGCAATGCTCACACCTGAACTAATTGCAACTTGCAAGGTGAAAGGATGGTTTCAACCGCAGCGTTAAATCGCAAAGGCCGTAAACGGTTTTCGATGGGTGTTGAATGGGGAAATACCTTCAGCTAAACACATTTCCCAACCTTTCATTTCTGCAATCGTTCCATTACACGTTCGTGCACGCTCAACATGCATGACGTGATCGCCAGCTGAACCTACCACCCACGGGACACCGTGCAAAACTGAGCGAGATGGCCGATTTCCCCGAGTGGGCCGCGGGCACCTTCGCGCCCAGTCAACGCTCAACTTAGTGCGTCTGTCAACAGGCTGACGTCAGCACCGGCGACGCGGGGCGCGGGCGCTGAGAAAAGCCGGTAAAACGCGGTGCCGGCGTATGGCAGCGGCTGCTCATACAAGGTTCACACAAATGAAGGATTGGGGTCGCATGAAAAAAAAAGAAGAGTTACGGGAAAATGCATTGCGTTCAATGGTTGTTGAAACACATTACAGGGAAACGGTATCGCTTGATGGTGTTAAAACAGGGGTGTCAAACTTGCAAAGCCTCAAGGGCCACAACTAAAACCTTTAATACGGTTGCGGAACATATTTGCATTACTCGGGCGATCCACACCTGACTTTCACGAACTGTTAATATCGGCCGTTTGCCAAGCTGCTTTGAAACGGGGAGGTGGAATGGAACCATGCGTGATGTCAGGCCCCTACCATGCACAACGCAGTGAAACACTTAGGGATGATTCTGAATTTCTGAATTTACTCGAAAAATCCTTAAAGTAAATTTGACCTATTTTTACAATAAAGAAGGTGGAGAATCCGTCAGGCGCATGCAGGCTGGGTTGCGGTGTTGGTGAAAGCAACAAGGGTAATATAAATATATATATATATATATATATATATATATATATATATATATATATATATATATATAACCTACCTACTGATTTATGTACTATATTTATTTATTGTTTAGAGATGTTTAGAGATCAATGATTGATTGATTTACTTTATTTACTTATTTATTTGAGTTTACGAACTCTCCAACTGCCTGACAGAGTCCGCGGATTGAGTGATGTAACTAGTCAACGATAACAATTATAATGAGTTGTAGTGGAATGAGAAGTAGAGGAAACAGCACAATTCGGAGAAAAACTGCAGAGAACTCGCTTCGCCCACCACAAATTCCACGTGAGTTGGCCGGGGATCAAACCGGGGCCCCAGCGGTAGAAGGCGTGTACACAAAGCTGTTATGCCACGAGCCTCTGCAAGGGGCGTCGGGGGTGACTGGGGCGGTGGAGAGCGGTGGAGGCAGCGGATATGCCTGCGGGGGTGGAGGGCCGTGGCGAGGGCGGTGGTGGTAGTGGGAGCGCCTACGACGACATGTTGCGGTGAGGGCGGTAGAGGCGTTGGGGATAGGCGGAGGCGGCGGAAGCAGTGGGGGCGTCGGGGGCGAAAGGGTGGTGGAGGTGATGGGGGCAGTGGGGATGGTGGGGGCGGCGGGGGAGGCGGAGGCGAGCGCCAAAGAGCAGCGCGTGCGTCGGCGCCGCGTCTGTTCCGATCCCACGCGTTCTCCGAACGGCAGCTTCGCCGCTCTGCGCAGCGAGGCGCGGCGCGGCGCCGGGGGCTGCCTGCGCGGCGCAGTTGGCGCGGGCAGGAGGCGAACCCACGCACTCCCAGCGCGGCGCGGCGTGGCCTCGGCGGCGGCGCCCGCCTCGCCGCTCGCCATAAATCACACGCGCTCGCCCCGGTGTTTGATTACTCAAACTGCCCGTCCGCTCTCCCGCCCGCTCTCTCCCCCGCTCACTCGCTCGCCCGTTCGCCCCCGCTTTGCGTCACAATGTGCCTAGTTCCAGCAACCAAAGCTTTCGGCAGAACAAGCCGATTTATGTCTTCAGGTGCTCGTTTTGTAGTCGTAATAGAAGACACTGGCTCTGTTGTCGTAGGTGCGGACGGGTTTTTATAGAACTATGACGTCTTGCTATTAATGAAGAGCAAAGAAAAACAATCATACAAGACTATGGGCTTGCAGACATGGGTCGAGTTCTTAAATAATACAATTTATATCTATTTTCAAAATAAAGAAAAGGAAATACCTAGGAAAGCACTACAAATTGCGTGATTCACTAAAGATAATGTAAATAAACACAACTTTTTATAGACTCTAGTGACGCAGGGGCTTTGTAAATGAAACTCTTTGAAGATTAAGGTTTTTGGTTAGAGTCCAATCATTTTTCAAAATAACTCAACAGTTATTTTGCGAATGATTTTCCACTCACAACACGTACGGTTGCAATACCAAAATTGTGCTTCGTAAATATCCAACCGAAATATTTCATGAGTGGAAATTTTTCAGAGAGGTTTGAACATGGCGTATGTGCGATCGGAATAACAAAAGAGGAGCATTAAATTCATATTAGTGCTTTTCTAATACGATTTTAGTGCGTTATATTTATTATCTACACTACGAAGAAAAAATACGTTGACTCCTTGACAGTAAAAAAATATTGTTTATCATCTCGGTGATAACAAAGCATTTCCAAATATTCGTTCAGTGGTAATATTCAAGACGATTTCTACCTTTCCTCGACTACAGCGCATTGCGTAAGCATTACGCACTAAGTAAGTAGGCCAAACATCCATCTGGTGCCATTTCATCCTGTTTACAAACAAAGAGTACTTTGCTCCGCACACGATCTATTCGAAGCGCCAGAAGAAATGCGGACACTAGGACAGCTGCGTTTGAGCACATGACTAATCTGTGACATTCGTCCTAATGTCCTAACGTGCGCTCCTAACTGAACTATTTTAAACTGAGAAACCTAACGAGAAAGTTAAAAAAAACATTTTAACAGGTTCCAAATATCGAAACATCAGCCAAATATGATATAATAGACTTGTACATTCTTTAGATCAATGCGTTATGTAAGTTGTCTTGAACACAGCAAACATTGTACAATAGTTTAGAATACAAATAATGTACAAACATAGGATGTGCTCAAAAAAGTGATGCATTTCTTGATACGCTCATAGTTTCATTATACCTCATCTGGAAACTTATAAAAATAATTTTATATTAACGTTTATGTAACCGGCTAATGACTTATTTTTTTAATTAGCATGAAATGCCTTACTTGAAAATGCAAGTAATTACAATTCTATAATTGCTACAATCAACGGATTATGCCAAAACTATTTAGAAAATTCTAATTCAATCCACAAATGCTGAATTTAATTTTCCTTTCAAGAACTACCTTCCGTCATATTTCTATATTGATGAAACTTCACACTCCTCGAGGCACTGTGGAGGTTACGGAGAATCTTTAAGGAAAAATGAAAACTTTAAAGATACCAGACAAAGCATTCAGAAAAATTATAACAAACGAACAAAAGACGAAAACAATTCTCACTTTTTAAACCTCTGTTTGGCTCATGGAATATGTGTGGATTTCTCAGAACATTTCAGTGAAAAAATGCTAGCCTAAACGCCGCATAGCATCCCGTGCCGTGCAGGCATCTACGTCGGCACAACGACCGAAAACCGCAGAGGTCCGACTGCAGGGAGGCGGAGCCGGCGGAGGCGGAGGCCGGTACGGTGCGATGACGTCACAAGAGGGGTAACGGCCCGCGCCGGGGCTCTGACCGCGGTCCGAAGGACGCCTCAAGAGGAAAGGCGGAGGCGGCGGCGGCGGCGGCGGCGGCGATGACTTCAGAGGGAGAGAAGGCGGTTGCGGCGGAGTGGAATGGGGTGCCAACGGCTGTTGAGAGAGGTCACGGCGCTTGCTGGTCCAGAAGGACACGTTGCGGCAGTGCTACTCGGCGGACTCTCATTGCGGGATGCGTAATGTCTTTGAACACTATATGAGTACATCGAGTTGAAGAATGATTAGTGGCGGCAGTGATGACTTCAGAGGGAAAGACTCGTAGAGCAAGGAGGTGGCGCTAGATCGAGGTGAAGGAAACGCGGCGGCGTGCGCGGAATGTGTGTACTGTGATTGCTCTCGGCTGCTCGAGCGCCTTCGTGTCGTGGGCCGGTTGCCAACTTTCCGGCCATCCTACGAAGACCTTCCTCTGCAGCTCAAACGCCACGAAAGGCGGCCTCGATTTCGAATACGGGTAGTCGTAGAGCAAGTTCAACACGCCTTCTGGCAGTGTGGAGTCCAACCTTGCTTAAGGGTGAGAGGGAGGGAGGGAGTGCGCGACGACTGATTGGAAGCGGCGCCCCGCGTGCGGCGCGCAGGAGGAAAAAGCGACGGGCAGGAGCTGTAAGGCACGGCGAAGGCGAGAGACCGTGGAGGCGGGGAAGATAGCGCGGGTGATGGACAGCGGGGAAGCGATGGGATCTGCGCATATTACGGGTCGGTGAAGGGGGGAGTCAACCTGAACGGAGGCGGAGCAGCGTACGCCCGGAGGCGGTCGGGTTCACGAGAGCGCAAGACACGGCCGTGCGGTGGGCGGCTGAGAGGCAGATGGGCAGCGAACGGCGCCGCAAGAGGTGGCAGGCGGGAGGGCGGCGACCGGGGGGAGCAAGGGTGGCGGGAGGACACTAGGGGCAGGGTGACTGCAAGGGATGGGGAAGAGGCCACTATGAGAAGAGATAGCGAAGAGAGCGGAGCAGAAGGCAGAGAAGAGAGCGGCGAAGAGAGCGGCGAAGAGAGCGGCGAAGAGAGCGGCGAAAAGAGCGGCGAAAAGAGCGGCGAAAAGAGCGGCGAAGAAGAGAGTAGCGAAGAAGAGAGTAGCTAAGAGGTCAGCGAAAAGGATGGCAGGGAGGGCCCGCCTCCAGCAGAAGAGACGTTGGAGAGGAGAGCGGCTAGTGGGGGGTGAGGGAGGCCAGCGAGAAGCGGAGCAAAGAATCGCGGCAGCTGGGCGGCGAGGGGGCGGGGCCGTCCGAGGCGGAGATGGCGTCGCGGGCGGCGTCCCGGGCCCGCCCGCGGGGCTCCCGGGCGCGCCCATTCACCGCCCTCGCAGAACAACGGACCCATTAGCGTGGCGCGGCCGAGGGGCGCCGGCCAGCCGCCGTGCGGGCGCGTCGCGAGCAGGCGAGCTGGAGGGCGTGCGGGCGTGCGGAGCGGGCGTGCGCGGCGTGGGCGTTCGCGGCGACCCGATACGCGCCTCGGCTTTCGCGGTCGAGCGCCGACCCGCCCTCCGCCGGTCACGCGCCGCCGCCACCGCCGCCGCTGCTGCTGCCCGGGAGCATCTGCCCACGACCCCGACAGACCGCCGCGCCGTGGCCGCCTCGATCGGGTTTCCGTTCTGCACGCGCATCGAAGTCTCCCGCTCCGTCGCTGGGGTTTCGAAGGGCGTTCCACTCCACGGCGATGGTCGTGGCGAGATTTCTACACGAACACTGCATGGAGTTTATTCGATTTTAGATAAATTTCGCTCGCGAAGACATTCATCTTTATGTTACTGAACTCGAAACCCAACT
Organism: Gryllus longicercus; assembly: GCA_038098605.1. Classification (NCBI taxonomy): domain Eukaryota; kingdom Metazoa; phylum Arthropoda; class Insecta; order Orthoptera; family Gryllidae; genus Gryllus; species Gryllus longicercus. Next base: position 10,563,220 of record JAZDUA010000007.1, read on the forward strand.
GACTTTTTTGGTATCAGTATTTAAATTTTGTTGCTACTGCAGTAAGAGTTTGACTATTAAAAATATATACTGAAGAAACTGAAGCCTTAAAATTGGAACTAGAATGTAAAATAAACATCGCTGAATTAAGACATTGTTATTTTTCTATTTTTATTGTTTCACGTCTACCTACAATAACAATTAATAATTGACAATTAATGTATTCTTCGTAGATGTGTTATACTACCCAGTCGAGAGTACGTTCTTGCTTAATCACATTTATTCCCGGAGATCACCAAGCTCGACTTTATATTGAAAATATGTATGTATGTATGTATGACCTGCCATTGAAACATTTCCATGTATGACCTGCCATAGAATGGTAATATTTCGCGTCGAAAATGTTTTGGTCTCAGAGGTTGATGGTGGTCGTTGGACATTCTTGCCTGCAAACTGCGTTATATACCGAGGATTTGAAAACTACGTTCTCTAGACTGAACTATGAACATTAAATTTATTTTATTGTTGAACGTATAAAATATTTTGACGTTAATTGAGGGGTAAATAGTAATAATATATAGGTACAGAATTCCGTGATTCCTGGTCATGAAAATAAATTGAGATTAATTTTTGTGAATGTTGTTTTCATGTTTCGTTAGGTGAGGTCAGAGGAATGTACTCCACTCCCAGTGCTTGTGTGTCGCTCTACAGACTTCTTTCGCACTCAAACGTCGGTAGTACACATCACAGCGGAAAGTACTACTTCACGCACCCAAGAACTGGTCCTAACTCTATTGCTTTCACTGTTCTACGCGAAGGCACGGAGTTACCAGCAACACAAACACTTCGTCGCCGCATTTTTCTGCGTGCGCATATTCAGCATTGGCAAGAGTTGCACTTAACGCCTGTAGCCTGCATCGCCCGCCATGATGCAACAATTATTTAAAACTTTCTTTTATTGGTTCATCGACGAAGATAAGCATACGCAAAGAAAATACACACCTACACACATTACCCTGCTTGAAAAGCACAGGCGCGGGCTGCGCGCACTGTGCTCCAGTGAGACACATGGCGATTCACGTCCAAGAGTAACAAATATTCAGTTCGACCGCAGGTTGTTAAACGGAGCCGTTAACGTTACAGGTTATTAACTTTTATGGCGATATCCCAGACCCACAGTTTTCTTATTTGTTACCTTCCCGGCCTTGTCGCGGACCCATCAAACGAATCTCTGCGGGGCGATCCACAAACCAATAGAACGCACGGGTCATTGACGATAATTGAAAGTGAAGCGAGAGGTCAGGGGTAGGAAACTGAGTACGAAGACAAGCTAGAGATAGATGAATAAGTTATACAGAAAAGAGATAAACAGGGAAAAAGGAAGAAAGAAATTAATATTTAATTTATTTTTCTCAAATTTTAGAAATTTGAATTTGTTTCTAAAATAAAATTATCAATATGACGTGTTCATTCTGTATTATTTTCGTTTTGGCGTTTCGTTGTTTTTTCTGTTCACTGCGAAGTCTACAACTTGTTTTAAGACGCATGATACTTCTGAAAAAGACCTCGCATGCAAGGTTGGAATCACGAGTAAGAAATGGACGCCAGAAGAGATTGCCGGCGGGCTCGAGTACACCACCTGCTCCCAAGTGGAACACGCTCCTAAAACAAGTCCTGGTCGCGTATGGAATGTTACACCGCATTACACGTACTCACAACGTAAGCTTCGGGCGCCATCCGGTCATTACCTGCGAAGTCTGTTCGCCAGTGATGTTGAGCGACCAGTCGACGAGATAAGCGAGCGATCACCGCTCGTTTCTTTAAACCAATGAGAAGAGAGAGTGCTGACATTATCGAGCTCTCGAGATCTTTATACTAGATTATCAATATTTAAAACGCAGAAGTCGATCTCGAATTTTGGGCGTCTTGGAAATCAATTCGTGAAACCAAAGAAATGTGTCTACCATTGGTCACCACCCGTGTCAGTTAGTCTCCACTGACAAATGCTCACTGCTACTAACTAGTTTACTTTTTATAATGATGCCAACACCTAAACTTTAAAGCATTATATGGATTGTGATATGTTGAATACGTGATTAGGACGAAATGATATAAAAGACTGAACGATGACGGAGAGAAAGGCAGGAGAATCTGGTGAACACTAAGAAAACCTCTCACACACGTGCTTTGTCCCCCTCCAATTGCCCAAGGATCATCCACGATTTGAACCACGGCCTGTGAGGTGAAGCGCAAGCACTCTGTTCGCTTCCGCGGATCGCCCCGCCGCCTGACGTATCCACGTAATAAACGAAGATATATGAATATATCGAGTGGTTTGATACATTGCTACTCGGTCAATTGTTTCACTAAAATGGGCGATGATTTTCTTTGACATTGGAGTTGAAAAGAAAAACGTGAAGCACGGACATAACATAGCAGATACTTACAATTTTACACAATTAAAGAACCCGACAAAACAAAAACATGGGTTGAGTCTTATGTTTTGGAAAACAGAAAATATATCATCCAGAGATGTTAACAAACCCGCAAATAATATGAATACTCAGAACTGAAAGTTGTGTGTAAACTGGGCATAATGAATATGTCAAAGTCTACTCAGTTCAACCATTAGCAAGCACCGTGACAAATAACATGGCAGTCTACGTGAAGTGTGCTTCGCTCCGTCTTTTCTCGCTCTTGAGACGCACCGCATCCAGCACGCGGGGAACAACAGGTCTCCTCAAAAGAAAAGGGACGGCTTCCAGTGCGCGTGTGCGTGCGTCGGGCCCGCCGCCCGCGAGCGTTCAGGGAACCGGGGCGGAAGAGGGCAGGAGCGGGGCGAGTGCACCCGGGTACTCACTTTTCCTGGAAGCCCTCCAGCTCCTCCTGCTGCTCGCTCAGCGACGCCTCCAGGTCCAGGTACGAACCGTAGTCGCCGTCCTTGTACAGCTGCAGGGCCGCATCGTCCAGCTGGAACACACGAGAAGGCAACGGAAGGTCAGTTGCGTCCGAAAGTTTAACAACACTAAATAAAGGATATACTGTAAGGAAATGCACACGAATTAAAATTTAGAAGGCCTGAAGCAGCAAAAGCTGCACAATTTTTTTAGAGACATTTTGAAATAAAACAATTATACTATAGAAATGCAACGAAAAAATTGTATGATAGCATTCTCCAGACAAACTGCCGCCGTGAATAAGATATTACATTAGCTACGCTGGAGGGGGGAACCCGAGTTCATCAGCTATCGTGTCACTGCGCAGGAGCGTCTAATATAAACAATCAATAAGAATATAATTAGACGAATATCTGTGCTAGTTACTCGTCTCAAAATTTTTAATATATAAAGAAATATGAATCTTAATAAGAACTACTTGGTGAATGAGAAAGGAATATTATTCATTCCTAAATTCTCAGTAGCAAATAGGTGCACTGACTTAATGGACATTTTTTCAGCAACTCAATGTTACTAGCAAAAACGTTCAACATTTCTAACAGTTTTTTATGATCCATTATCATAGCCTTTCATCAAAACATTATTTTCTAATATTCGCATTAGATGTCGCAACAGATGCAAGGAGTATGATTAGATGACGTGTTACATGACAATGCAAAAAATTTCGAAGTAATGCCCACCCAAATGCAAAACATTGCACAGCAGTTTCTGAAGTAGAACAACCTTGAATAAAGAGATTTGTAACACTGGAGTATTTTTGCAAACTCACATCACGAAATTCAAAATCGATTAGTGTAAGGCATCTCAATTATTCGCCGGGAAATATTAAGTCTTATTTGTGTAACTTAAGATTTAAAAAAGAAATGAGTACGGAATCCAGCGTACGATAGGCAACAATTGATTATTAAATGCAATGATTTGTAGAATTCCATCAATTTGTTTCCCAGTTGTAATGAAAAATCAAACTCAAAATCAATGTCCTAAATTACGCTACATTCATTTCAGACCGGAAATCTACACCTAAGAAAAATGAATCGAAATACAGTTCATTTCTGAAGAACTACACTATTATTTTAGTAGGCTGGTGTGACAATACACTTCTGATCGTACGTATTCAGGACAAGTAACAGCTGTTAGTCCCGCAAAGCTAGTACTACGTGAGAGTACAGGGAGCCACGCATCATTACTCAGAGTTACAACGCCACAAACGTGTAACACAGCTGGCAAGATACGAAGCAACTGTGTTACGGTGCTATCGCGAGTGCAACACAACCGAGAAAGCACATCTTTTAAATTATAAAGCCGACAAACAATGAAGATACTGTATCGTTGTCACAAGTCCCTGTGTAGTGAGACATCAACTGAGAGAATACATTTTATGCAGATAAAAATTCGTTACTCTAATGTTTCCTCAAATATATATGTACTTGAATTCGGCATTTGTAGATATGATTTTTTAACACGTTGATTCCCATTATTGTTCCGTTTTTTTGTATAACGGGAGATTTTGGAACAGTAAGAGGACTTTGAAGGCAGTATCAGGCATGGAAAATGGGAAGTGAAGCTGAGCTGTGAACTGAGCTGAGAATGCAGCAAAATGTCGATGCGGTGACAGAAAAGTGAGCGTGTAAGGTTCAGGGATGTCACAGGTGCAGACCCGGTCACCGCGAATGTGGGAATGGAAAATAGTGGTGGTTTCAGGGACACTGGTATCGATAGAGGTGATGGCGGCGGTGCAGCAGGGCTGGTCCTACGGACGACACGGCCACGGGGTGGTAGCAATACGTAAGGCGGTAGCGGTGATGGTTACGATGTGGGAGAGGGCATAGAAGGAAGTGGAAATAATAGGTGTGGACGGGAGCCGTGGACGGGAGCCGTATGAGGAAGGCGTTAACAAAGGAAGCAGCGGTGACCGACTCATTACGAGCAATGGGCGTAGCGGCGAACGAAGACAGGAACGGCAGGGATGACAGGAGAAAAGACTGGAGAAGGAGGTTCAGGAGAAACGGGCAGAAGTGGGGCGGAAGGACCGACGACGGATGCAAAGGCAAAGGCGACAGCGATGATTTATGTTGTCGCATGCGGGGACGTAGGAAACGGCGGGGACGGCGAGAGCTATTGCAGTGATGTGAACGAGGCACTAGCGATGTCCAGGACGATAGCAAGCGGCGGGGCGGAGGCATTGGTGGAGACGGAAGAAGCGACGAAGGAGACGGCAAAGAAAGGGGGTGGCGATGAAATCTGTGACCCTGGTGCCAGAGAGGCACTGAAGGCGATAGCAGTGAACAGGTGGTATTATCAAAGATGGTGGCGGTAACAGACACGTTGGTGATGGCGGAGGCGGGGACATACGAAACGGCAAGAGATGGTGGGGATGGCACGGGTGGGTACGAGAGCTGTCACAGTGGTTTGATGTAGGCGGGGGCGGGGGCGGGGGCGGAAGGGGGAGTGTGGGCGAGACGCAACCGCCTCGCGCGCGCCGCGGAAAAACGTGACGAGTAAAAATAGCCGTGAGCGGCCGCCTACAGGTTGCACGCAGCGAGACGCGGCGGACACCTCAGCCCGCCTCGCCGCCCGCCCGTTCTGCGCTTCGGCTTACGGGACGTCCAGGGCTGTTAACTGCGCTATTCCACGTCGATCAAGCGCACATTGTTAGCGCATTATGCAGCCGAAGTGGACGGACGTGCACCTTACCTCCGCCGACTGCGTGACAACTGAGGCTCGCCTCGCCGCGGCGTCTAATGAAATGTGATGAGTTCTCGTTCCTCGCATTGTGTGCTACGTGTATCTACCACTACTATCATTTCACGCACGTACCATACAAAACGCGAAAATAAATTGACATTTAAAGACCCAGCAGAAACTTTAGTATTCAAACATTGCTCACCCCTCAAAAAATGGAATAGATATCGAAATGTAGGTAATAGAATAATAGCTCAGAGTAAGAGAGCTAAGATGACAAACATATTTCTCGTAGCACGAATCTCTCAGTCAGTCGTAACACTGGTATGCTTTTCGTGTCATATCGTACGAGAAAGTTTATATTAAGTTTAGTTTATTATGCCCAAACTTTTGACGCATATTTACAATTTAAATATAATAAATTATTCTTTAAATTACTTACATTTTATTTAAAATATAGAGTTAATTTTCTAATTCGATTATAATCTGTTTGCTTCATTAAAACTTTTATCAAAATTGGAATTAAATGAATTGAAATAAAAAAAGTAGAAAACTGTATTATTAATCATATTATATACAATTTGTAATTTGGCGTTGATATAGATAGTGCTATTAACTACCACAATGTCGTTATCATTGACAAAACGTACTGAGCAAACAAATGAGCCCAAAGGAAATTTAGAAAGAGTCAAGTGTCACTTTCGTCTGCAATGTATCAAAATGAGACAATGCATTCCTCCTTAGGAACAACTATGTGCAGGAGGATCTTAGGAGAGATCACAACTCTGGTTCTCTGCAACTATTGAAGAAATAAAGAACACTAACAGGAATAGGTGAACAACGCAAATTTAAAAATAGGAACAATTAAAAGCATGGTTGGATCCATCTCATGCAACTGATAGAGAATTGAAGATCGTGGTTTTGATCCGTTAAACTTACCCTCATAAATTCAAATCAAAATTCTATTTGTTTTGAACGTAGCACATACTTGACAAAAAATCCAGTTTGATTCTTAACGCATCAAACAATCACAGCGAAAAAAAAAATCGGCCGCATCAAATATACGGTCTCCAAAATACAGTTCGCTTATGTTCCTTTTGAACGCTTTACCCCCCCGCCCGTCCTGCACGCGAGATCGCGCCGGCGCGAAGCGTGTAATTTAGTCCGTAATTGGCACGTGTCCGACAGGCACCATTAAGCACGCCCGGATCAGACGCACGCTGCAGCGGAGGGCGAAGCGGGACACACAGCACCGGCGGTTGCGCCGGCGGAGGAGGCGTGGCCGCGGCGCGGAGAGAGCGACAACACAACACACGAGGCGCACAACGCGACTCGCTGGCGCCGGCGCCGCCGCGGCCGCGGCTTATGAAAGCGTTGACGGCGACTCTCCGGGCCGCTGTACTCGCTTTCCGCTACACGGTTTCTTGCCACACGATCGCCCCCACAGTTTTTGTAAGTGAATTTGGTCGTGTGAGAAGTGTTTATTGTTTCCGGGAGCGCCTACTATTAAGGTTATTAGTCCCACAAGTGTAGTGCATGTTAAATCCAGGTGTCCCTACTCATGAGATTAGGCGCTGACCCAACAAGTGATTTTCCGAAGATCTCCACGCCAATTATTCGTCCCAGCGGGCTGGCGACCCAGCCGGGAAATCTCTAGCTGCAAGCGCACATCTGGTCTTCTGGTATGTGTACAAGTCTAGTGCTTGTAAATGAGTGTGTGTGTGTGTGTACGTGTACGGATGTATGTGTATGTGTGTGTGTGTGTGTGAGCGCGCGCGATTCGTGAGATGAAGAGAATAAAGGTTACGGATAAGGGAGGAAAGATCGTGCATAAATTGACAGACGGAATATTTATTTCTCCATTGATATTCATCACTTGTCATTTAGCAATCGTGATAATTGTCACAATAGTATACGACTTTGACAACAGTTCATGCCTCTCAAATTACCACCAAGGAAAATTATTATCATCATTAACAGTAGTTCTGACGCTGGTTACAATTGTCGTCCAACATACACTAAAACTATCTGTCAACAACATGCTTGCTACGAAAATCTATGAACCAGATTGGATGCTATAAGTAACATGTTATCTAAAGCTACTGAAACCCCACCACTCTAAACGCATTAGAGGTCAGGCGCCAGCAAAAATAAAATGGTTGGATGCAGTCTCAATAAATTTAAAAATATTTAAAAATTATTTACAGCGTCGGAGTCAACCCAGAAAGCTAGAAAAGACATGAGACAGGACAGTGGTTCTTCATCGCAGACGCCACTTCAGCGGAATCGTGTGTGTGTGTGTGTGTGTGTTTGTGTGTGTGCGTGTGTGTGTGGCGGCGAGAGTACCAGGAAGCGGGCGTGGCGGGCGTCGGCGTCGGCGGCGTCGCACGCAAAGGCTGCGAGGGAGGCGTCGCGGCGCCGGCGCTTCGGAGGATCGGGAAAAGTCAGCAAACATCGAGAAATCGTTCGCTTTCGACCCGGGAGAAAACGCAAGGCGCCGGCGACCCCGGGGGCGGGGGCGGGAGGCGGTAACAGGGGCCAGGGCTTGGGGTGAGAGCGCGCCTGTGGTTTGCGGGGGCGGAACAGACAGGCCGCGTGAAGGCGGAGAACACATGGAAGTGGGTGCACATTTACAAAGGGTGTACATTAAGGTGATCAGACATAGAGATTATTTGGGAGAGGTCTGAGTTTTGAGGTTATGCCTCTAACTTTGCATTCCTCCAAAAACGTTAGCGATTATTACACATTTCTTCACCTTATTTCAAATGGAAATTTAAACAAATTGTTAGTTGAGAACGTAGCTAAATGCAGAGCCTTTACAATGTCTCTCGCTAGTGACTGTTTCGCAAACTCTATTCCCTCTTGAAAGTGTAGGCTTCTGCTGCTGAAGAATGAAGGCCGAATCGTTGGCATCTGTGCTTATTGTTAAGACTTGGCATGTCCCGGACAGCCAAGTAGATTCTAAACCCTTTTATTCAGAATTTGCAACACTGCAAGTCAAATCAGCATCAATACAAAACATGTACCCCTCCCCCGATAAAGGGGCCATTTACGAGAGGGGTCGAAAACTTCTGGTCAGAAAAATGAGGTCGCATATGTGTAACACTGTTGCAAATACGAGAGGCTAGGGTAGTAGCATAAGCTATATAGGAAAACTACATTCTACGAACAACTGGGGGCATGATTGTCAAGAATGCTATGTGGAGATGAGTTGACTAGGAAATGATCGGCATAAAATGTGTTATGAGTGTGGAGGAAAAGTAGGAATTAATCCTGTTGAGGGTCAACAGTAATAATGCAAGTGTTGGGAATAAGAAGAACAAGTTGCGTCTACAAGAGTTCCAATTCATAGAACAAGATGTTGATAGGAGAGGAAAGTTGCAAAATAATAAATGGCTAATATATGAGAAAAATGTATTACACGGCAATGCTCATACGGAAAATGTCATGATAAGGAAAGAAGATAAAGAGAAGTTCAAGAACAATGAAAGCGAAGTTGAAGCAATCAAAATGAAGGTAATATGCACAAAGAAAACAGGGTGTAATGTGTACATAACAACAGTGTGTAGGTACTTCGTAACACCGAAATAATTTCGAAGTTCCTTGAAATTTGCATTGGAAAAGAATACTAGAGGAATATGTTGTGCGAATATTTTGCCATATTTGCTCACATGTGATGAAAAACACGCCAAAATATGGCGAATTGAATGCGAATAAAATTGTTGACTGATTTATCTACTCATTACCTTCTTGAGAAAACTGTCAACTGCGCAAGTCAACCATGACAGTAAGGGTAAGGATTAATGTAATAGAATTAAGAAGTTGTGGGGCATGGTGTTATTATTACAAGATGAATAGGATATAATCTCATCGTGTGAACAGATTTGTGCAGAAAACGATTTTCTGGCGCATTACGATCATCTTCAGTCCAAACACATTGCGGCTGGAGGCCGTGTGAAACGGAACGAAATCGATCAGGGTCGCGAGAAATGAAAGAGGTTTGCGGAGGCAGAGAGGACACGACCCATTTGGGCAAAGAGGGCTGCGGGGATTGCAACGCACGCGTGGGTGCTCCAGAGACGGCCGACGCAGCGTGCGCGAGGACGACTGGATTGCGAAGCAGTCGCAGGAGGCGCTGCTGGCTCGACCGCCCGGAGGAGAAGAGATAGCGGAGGCGTGGACGGCGTAGATGGCGCAGTTGACCTCGCATAGAGAAATCGAACATGATCTTCGTGCATAGTCCGCACGAGGGCGATTTCTAGTCATCACAATTTTCTACGAAACTTCTTTACAGAGGCAATGGTGGTTCTCTGCTTCAAATCTGTAGTTTAAATACCTGCATTCCAACCAATAGAAATCCATTTTTCAGACCCTGTCAAAGCTATTGGCATGTGGAAGCTAAGCAGTGATAAAAATATTGTTGACGTCGTTGCTAATATGCACGATAGAATATGTGTAAGAAAAATTACTTAACATCTACAGAAATATATCCGTTTCGAGGAAGGGGGCTAAACAAATATAATACAGTAAGAACTACAACTTAGCATTGTATTGTGTTGTGTGAGAAAAGCACCAATCGATATCAAAAGCTTGCGTTGATAACGGATGGCAAGAATCTTGCTAATTTCCAACGCGCGCAGAAACTGAAAGAAAGTTATGTAGACTCCGAGTATGTCAAGGAAGTCTGTCGTTTCGTTAGATACCCAAGAGTTCGAAAAAAATGAAAATGTTCAATTTTGAATAAAAAATGCAAATACTTCATACCAATTTCCATAATGCACGTACCAACTGAATTCTCATACCCAGTGAAGACACAGCTGACGTCAAGCCATTGTAAGGCTCCAAGTCAGCCCGCCATTAAGTATTTACTCTTGTCATGATGCGTTATGGGAGAGCCATTTTTTATGATACTGGAACGTAAACAACTGTTGTACTGTACATCAGCAATGTACTGTTTATGTTGTATTCATGAAGACTGTTTCATTTAAATTATTTATATTTTGCAACGTTACACGAGAGTATTTTATATGTTGCTTTTGAGCAGTGGGCATGGTACCTTTTGGAACACTTGTATTTTTGTTAATTCTTTATTCAGCATTCTTCAGCATTATTACTGCTGAAGATCACAATTATAACTTTATTTACGATTACAAAAAATTAAGTAGTGAAATATAGTTCGACGTATTACTATCCTACTTTGTACACCTCGCAATCAGAACGACTCTTCTCCACGATCTCAAGGAATTTCTTTAAAATGGCTATCACAATAATGCGACTTCAATACGGTTCTACTTTCTAATTAACACTTTTAGCGAAGAAAAGCTATTATGGCAGGAGAATATGAAGTAAACGGAAAATTAAAGGACAGTTACCATTACAATTAAATTGGTGATATGGGTTTTCGATCTCATAATAGAAATTCAGCTCACTGCTCCCATAAATAAATATAATGAGAGCGAAGTATAGACAGATTTTAAACATGTACGAATTAAGATATTCGATAGAATTCAAAAAACAGGATGTTGAGAAGATCGAATCTTTTCAGGATGCGAGGAACGTCTCATCGTTAGATTTCGGTTAATGTCAGTGTCGCGACGATCTCGAAACGCTAATTGATGCTACGTCCAATAAAAGCCATTGCGACGTCCCAATAAACCCGACACTTTACACCCGCGCCCATTTTCCATCCGCAACAAACTTAACGGCGCCCGGAAGTCGGGCCTGTGGGCCCCAACGGCCCTATAGGAAGCGCCTGGACCGGGCGCCGCGACGCTTCGCGTCGGCGTCGGCGTCCGGCGGAGCGCGCGCCGCGTGGGCGGCGGGGCGGCGTGGGCTCCAGCCTCGCGCGGGAACCTGTTGGCGAGCCGCGGCCGGAGAGGGGGGGCGGAGGCTCCGCGCATTCCACCGCGGGAAACCACCAGCTCCGCGCCCGACGCCGCACACGAGGATATTGCTCGGGAGAGCGCGCAGCGGTCAGCGCAACGCGTGGGTCCAAGTCGCCCGCTGCACGACTCTTTTCCGATTTAAATAGAGTGGTTTTTGACGTACGATCAGCTGGGGAGGAGGTTGTCCAGTCGGGCGGTTCAATACTAAAAATGAAGTCGTCGTGAACCTCCCGATTGGGTAACCGTGTCCGGCTGACTGTACGTCAAAAGTCACTCTATTTCAATCGAAGTATAAAGAGGTTGCTAATGTTGACGTGGTTTAGCATCATTACCAATAACAGAATACAGGTGTCGATATCACCAAAATTCAGTGAACACTTCCAATATGTCCAATATGGATAGGCATCAGGGAAATGTTTCGTTAGTTATTCTATAATATTGCGTTGCTTATCTTGCATGCACTTTAACTAACAGTAAATAAATTACATCCATTTTTGGTTCTATTGTTTACCAATGACTTGTTTCATCACCAATTGACGTTAATAATACGTATTTCACGAGATGCTGCTTATAGATTACTTAGAAATATCCCAATGTTTTCCTCATACATCTCGTCATCAAAAGAACTAAAAATTGTAGAATCATTCCCAGGAACGCTGATATAGCCGAATTCGTATTCTTCTGAAAACAAAAACACACTAATCTCTCAAAGATTACTTTATTTGGAAGAAAATGTCATTATAAAGTTAAAATATCACCCCCTATTCAATTCAACATTACTTAAAATTAAATGTGATGAATTGTTTAAAACTTATAATTGAACTTGACAATTAAAATGCTTACCAATCCGCGAATGTGTCATTAAATACAATTTTCAGAATTTTTTAATACATCCCTTGCCAAAGCATACTAAAATGTGTAAGTGAGATATTCATCTCAAGAACAGATGCGGTGTGACCCGTGCTAATTCGTGTTTCTCAGGATGTTCTGATATAATTTATTCTCCAGAAACATTAAAATCTATTAAACTGTAAAAATATTGTGAACGGGCAGCACGTAATGACTGCAAATGAGCGCTCAAAACCAGTCGTGTGTTCATTCCAGCGGTCGCAAGAGCTGTTTCCGCCAATCGCCTGTTGTTATTGGTGGAGGCGGCGCGGGGGCAACCCAGTTTTTCTGGTCAATCCTCTTCCCACATTCTCTTTGAACCTCCGGAATGAAACCGGAAAGTTGGTAATCGTGACGAGAGCAGCGGCAGCTTCTTATGGCGAAGTCACACCTCCATGTGGCCTAGACCGATGATGACGCTGGCGCCAACGTGGGTGTAACGACGTGTGGGGCTGGCAGGGGTAAACGACCTCGCAATCCGTGTGAGGCAGTTCGAACTAGACGCGTGGTCCATTTAGTGTTCAGCTGATTTTATTTCCCGGATGACAGCCTTTTAAATACTCCTTTGATGCAACTTTGTGAGATTGAGTAGATATCGACAAGAACACACGGAGTGATTTTTGTGTGATCACAAATGGAGTGTGACATATGGAGTAATCGAGCATAGAAATCGAGTAAATAACATTGAAAAAGAAATAAAATACAATTAAATAAACTGAAATATTTTAGACATTTTTCATTCCCTACTTAATTCTTCAACTAGTAAAGGGAATTAAGAAATTATTTAAGATGACTAAGTGTTATCTCATTTATGTCACAATGCAGCTTGCGACAATTTAAGAATTTTTCCTCTAGTCTCTTCAGAGTTGTAACAAAGAACGCGTAACAGCGTTGCTTTACAATAAGACGATGGGATTGCACATAATTTGATGATTTTGTAGGTGTTAACACATTTATGGTTAATTTGTTTTATGAAGAAAATAAACGGTATGTTACTTTTCACGACTTGACCACGGAGTGAATACTGCAAAATACTGATCCTCAGCTCTGCATACAGTTTTACATGCGTAGCCCAGAAAATTACTCCCTTAGTGGATATCTCTGCTTTAACTAGAGGTTTTTAAAAACCCAAGATGATTTGCATTTTATTGCAAGAGGTAAAATCAGAGCGATGTGACACCATTAGTGTGGGGTTATTGCGTCGCGAACACGAAAGAGTTGCGGTCTTTCAAGTTAGATTTCCACGCAGCTTCGATGAAAGGAAACGCACGTGAAACGATGAAAGGAAGATTACGCACGAGAACACAGCCGTAATAAGACCATACCCTCTTTCGGAAACGCGGCATTTCCTAACACGTGAACTACAATACTGAGAAAAAATGTGCTATTACATTATAATCAATTGCATGATCTTCCTTTAGATAAGAAAGCAATAAAAATATGAAACGAAGTTAGTACTCTTAGAAACAGATTAAGTTGATTCACAAACATTTTCACAGTGATGTTACAATAAACATCATTGTCTTCATTATTATTATTATTATTATTATTATTATTATTATTATTATTATTAGCGGCGAGATTAAAAGGGCTGATCGCAAATATTAATGTAAATTGCAATGGTTGACCCGAGTAGTTTTTAAAGTAACTTATAACAAATACAATCAAAACAATTTATGTAATGGCCCATCCTGAAATTTACTGAAAACAAGAATTACAGAAAGTATTATTAAAACAAAAATTCCCCGAAGTGTTTTTTCTGAAGCTTTGGCATCCACAGGAGCTGTGCTGAGCTGCTGCTGTTACGGGTTTATTAAAGTGACAGTGAAAGTGAAGTCAGAAGTGGAACAAAAGCTATTGCACAGATTCTGTGGTGAAAGAAGTACGCGCAGTTACCTCAGTAATGATGGTATGATACTGAGTCTGGCGATGATCTTATTAACACAGACTCAGAGCTAGTTCTGTTTATGAGGCAAGCGATGAAATGGGGCAGCGGCGATGGAGTAAAAGAAGTGAATGCGAAGTGGAAGTGACCCCGTAGTGCAAGTTAGGAGTAGATGGGGAGCACATCCGGAGTAGGTGGGAATCTGTTAGCGTTATGGCGGTAGAGGAAGTCAGTCTGGGTGGCTCTGCCGTGAGACAGAAGGCGCTGATGCAGTTAGCTTTGTGCTTTGGCGAAAGTGATCCGCTGTGGTAGTGGTGATGAAGCTGTGAGCAACAGGAAGCCGGGTGTGGAAAAGTGAGGCCAATGGAGAAGTTGATGTCGTTCTTCTGAAAGCGTTGCCATTATATCTCGTCACAATGACGTCGGTACTGGAGGTGGTGTCGATGTTGATGGTAGTTGATGATATAGGTAGTGACATAGGTAGTGGTACTTGGAATAGCGAGTTGGTATTGAGAGTTGTGATGATGGTGCTTGATATGTTGTTGGTGATGGTGGTGCTGCAGGTGTCATGTGATTGGTGTGCACTGCAGGTTGCGACATTCATGCTAAAGGTAACGCTGGAGTGATCTGGTGGAGGGATCAGAGTTCATCTTCCTAATGCTAAGAGGAATCTAGATTGATCCCAATGCCTATTTTATTTCATAAAACATTCTGTTGGTGTGTCTGTAATTGTGTGTCAAAATATCCTGAACTTGAAGGTTAATAACAGTTTTGTAAAGAACCCAACAAGTTTCGATACAAAAAATGAATTTGTTCATTTGGGCCAACCAGATATCTCTTGACATCTGGCGTTTCAGAAGAGCACATCGAAGTTAACAGTTATTTTCAAAGAATATCCTGAAGTTCGGAGACAACATATTTATTTTATTTATATTGTTCTACTTGATTGTTTAGATTAAATCTTGCTTTCGAGCTTGACATGATACAAACACTTGTTTCCCAAGTCGAAGTTAGTGTGAGGTAGTGACTGAATAACGAAGTTGTAGAAAAGAAGAGGTAAAAACTTGATCTTGCTAATATCTTGCGTGTTAGTAAGTTAGACATAAAATATTGGACGTAATCGTAAATAAAATGAATTTAAAGTGTTTTTATAATAATGTATTATTTCTAAAAATTTCATTAAATACAGCACAAAAACTGAAAACACTTTTAATTCGACAAAATATAAATTAATTCTCTTCTTGTACCTTTAAACACAAGTTTTCATTGTCAAGGAAATGAAAAAAGTTACATTTTTCCTTCAGGGTACCTCTTAGCATTTCTCGTACGCTCAATGTCATGAATTAGGAAGGTTAACGGAGGAGGCGGGGACGCGTAGGCAGCGGCGCGAGGGCGCACGTGCTCGCACGATTTGCGAACAATGCGCGACTGTCAGCGCCGACGCGGACCTCTCTCTTCCGGCAGTAACGACAGACGGCTGCTCGCGTTTCGATATGAAAAAGAAATGACACGAAGATATTGACGCTCGCGCGGGGGCGCCCCGTCCCCCCCAGGGAGGGGTGCACACGCACTGCGTTGCAGCCGGCGCCCGCGTTGCGACAGGCGTCTATTGTGCGCGCTGGCAGTTTGACGGATGCTAGATCTGCTCTAAGTGATTTCCGCGAATTATGAGATCAAATTACACAGAAAGGAGACTCACGGAGAAATCGAGCAGTTATGCCGGGGGTGAAATCTTACTGAAGGCAATATGAGGAGGATCCGACAGTGTGGCAGGATTTTCGACACTAGCTAGGTCGAATTCAGCCGTTGTCTGGACGAGAATTTGAGCGGCCAGCTGCACTGATTGGTAGTTTTCCGTTGTTTCTTCGTTCAACACCAGGCGAATGTTTGAGAAGTGCTCTAATGGACCACGGACCGTGAGCGATATTTTTTTTCTCTTCCTTTACATTATATCACCATACACAAGAGAGACCGGACTTCAGCTTTGAACTCGCTTTTGGGAGGAACCTGGTTGCGAAAAGCCCCTCAAGTCGACATGTTGATCGGCACCGGATCTCGGCATCCAGCGAGCGAAGATAACAGCCACCTTCCGCGATAAACGAAGCATGCACTACATTGATGGAACTTAAGACTTTATCTGTTGACGCGTCCGGAAACGCTAATCAATGAGAGGAGACGTACATTTAGGGAAAACGGGTCATAAATGAATGTAATATGAAACAGATAAATCTGTTTTCGGTGCAACTCTAAATGATTATACCAAATAAATCATTTGGAAACACCTGAATAAGATATAAATTCACGGACTTCAACTTGCGGGTCTTGATTTCCAACGCAAGTATCCGTCCACTTTTGGTTATGGCTATAACTCCATGAAATATGTTATATTAAGCGATTTCATACATTCACTCACAACTTTCAATATTTCCCCTCACTTTTGCGACGTTTCTCGACAAAAATCTTACGTCAGACTTTTCGATTTCAGTTCACAAATAAAGCTTCCAGTATGATTTCTAAGAGGATAACATATTGACTGTACTTCCGCCTCCACTTCCACTTCCATCTCCTCCTTGCCCTCCACCGCCGCCGCCGCATTTGCCACGCCGAATTCAATAAACGAGGGCCGTGAATGCGCGTAAATCACGGTCGCGCCCTGCAATCGCAGATGGCAGCACCCGAGGACAATTGAGCGGCGTGGGGGAACCGGGCGCGCAATGGATAAGTGGTGAGTGGAGAGGGGAAGGGGGCGTGAGGGGCGACAGGCGCTAACAACCGCCGCGAGCGCCGTCTGGGCTCCGCGGCGTTACGTCGACGCACCGAGCACACGGAAGGTCGCTTGGCGCAAGAAATCTCGGGCGTTGCCGACAATGAGTTTCATCACAACGCGGCGCAGCAAGTTCAAAACATGTCGTTTCTGGGCTGCAATAGTGGCAAAACTCAACAAATCAGGTGTTGAGCTATGTGAGATTGAGGTTTTCACCTTGTATTGAAATGCATCATTCTTGCATTCACACCTCTGCCATTTATTGGTGGAATACTGTACTATAAGATACGCTGCTGTTGCTGCTGGAGGGTAGACCTATCTGCAACTCTGGAAAGAGTCTGAAAATTGTATTTACTCAAAATTGTTTGTTTTTTTAGTTGTGCCATTATTGCAGCCCACGAGCGACGTATACCAGACTCTTGTTAGTGCGTCCCTGAACAATTTTCGTCATGTGATCATAACATTTTCTTAAGGAATTCCAATTTAGGTTGATAAAATTAAGACGAACTTGGTCGTCATCTAATTCCAAAGACTACACCTTGCCCCTGCCGCTGTGGTCCTCATTCGTATGCTTCAAACCTCATCTCAATCTCGTTCATTTTACAGTTCCAGTACTCCTAAAACACACATATAATTTCTAGAAAACTATGTTCGATGAAAAATCCCAAAAAATAATGCAAATGAAATCGAGGGAAAAAAAGTTGCATTTTCGTCGATTTTCTTTCTTTTTCAACAACTTACAAACTGTAAAATCTAACAACTAATAAAAACAATTTCAAAACGATAACTGTTACGAATTGCATTAATATGAATATGCAACTTGAAGATTTTCGTAAGGAGTTTCCAATATTTGATGAATACAGGAAACATGTCAGATGGGACAACGGCCAGTTTACACAAGTTAAAATGAGGTTCATCACTAGAAGTAATATGGGTTGCATGACACTTAAGCTCTTGTTCTCGCGAATAGCTACTTTGAACAGAGCTTTAAAATGAGTCAAGGAAATCACGGACAGTATTACAGTGCATGGCAAATATTTGAGCTAGATGAATGGCAAATAACGAAGTCGAAACATTAGTTGTTATTTAAGGATTGCAATGAAACTATATAACACCTATAAATTACAAACTTTATTAATAAAATAATATATAAAATATAAACAGTACGTAGCATATAATATATAAAATGTAATATCCCAATGAAAAAGTTTTTCTTCTCGATTCCCAACAAAAGGTAGCCTTCTGCATTCACACTCCCAGGGTCATGGATGAGGCAATCGTGTTCGGTGGGTGTTGGGGGGCGTGGGCGGCTGGCGTAGGGGAGGTTGTGGACGACAAGGCCACCTCGGAGGTGCAGTGGGAATCGCTACAGGCGCTACAGACGGAGCGATCGACGTAGCTACTGGTCGTAGTGGATTTGGTGGTGGCAGCCGAACGGAAAGAGGATGTCATAGGAAGAGGAAGAATCGGCCTAAAGGAGTAGGCAGAACTGATTGAGTATTGGACTGCTGATAACATGACAATTTCTGTTTTAAAGCAAGTACCTGGAAACATTTACCTTAATGTACACTCTTTTATTTTGAATATTTTAATTTAGAACTTCAAATACTTTGCATTTTTATTCGAAATACTGATATTGGATATTTTAATTTTGTTACCGATCTACTTTTCATCACGATTCTTAGTTTGTTTTATACCTCGATGGTGCATGAAGAGCGAACATAATGAAGTTGTTACAAAATTGTAGATTTGCTGAAGTGCAAACGATTCAAAATGGCTACTGATTGAAGGAATTTAAATACAGAAAAGCTACAATATGTTGTTTCTAATCATATATTTGGCTCAGGAGTCGTGTTTTGGAGGGTGGCTATTATATCAATACAGTATAAACACGAATTAGAATCAATCCAGCTCTTCGAACATCACCAGTCCACGGCCACCGTTTCAACCACGGTACCGTGACCTTCCTCATGGTTGAAATACATTTCATCTCTGAAGAAGTCCATCCCAACATCCGAGAGTATTCCACCGACACTTCGACTTTCATCGACTTCACACCAACTAGAATGAAGACCCTAAAAGGGAGGAGCGTCGAGAGCTCGCAAAGGCAGTCTGAGTGACTAGCTAAGACGATGGAGGGGAGCGAAGTGCTGGCGGAAGAAACGATGAAATGCTTCACTACATTGTTTATGGCAATTACTTTGAATATAAACACACCGAGAAGAAAGTGAAGAAGTATTCGTTAAAACCGATGCTCATTAATAGGGGCGGATTTTGATGACTTAAAACATTACCGAAAAATGATCAATAAAATGCTCTTTAAATGCTTTAAAAATGCCCTACAAACAAAAAAAGACGTAAAAATTTATCAAAACCATTTCAGAAAAACACCTCGACCTGTTGGCTGCTGATATGCAATCCAGGCTTCTTACTTCTGATCAAGTAAATTTAGCTCACAAACTTTTCGTATGGCTTATATGGCTTTATTTTTTCGCGAATTCGGCCGGACTGACAATGGCGCCGATAAACGTCCCAGGAACCTTAGATTACATCGTACTCTCAACAGCTGACATTACAAAATATGAGCGAAGAAATCGGATAGGCTACTGAGAAATTTTGTTGCTCGTTGTAAATTTTGTTTGAAGCAATTACCATTAAAATGATATTAAAACCGATTAAACCAGTGAAAATGCATTAAAAATGACGTAAAAGGTAAAAAATGACTTGTTTGTCGAAATTGACGAAAAATGCAAATGTTTCATTTCTTTTTATCATAGCACGAAATAAATTTCTGTACCAAACGGCATTGTCCTAAAGTGAAAAGAAATACATACGCTACTCATTAAATAACATCTATAAATATTTTAACCGAAGTACACGATACAAGAGAATTTGATTCATTGAATTAGCGATTTTTACTTTCTCGTTCTTACAAATATAAGAAATAATGTAAAATTAATGTAAAAGTAATGTAAAAGAATGTACATCGTGCGCCCGAAAATGCCGACTGAAAAACTTTTATTGTCGGGGCCTCGTTACGAAAAAGTGGATAAACCTTTTGCCAAGAAATTTGCCAGCGTGCTGGACAGGCCGAAGCGAGAGGCTTGGCAGTGACCCGGAGCAGCGGGGCAGCAATGGTGAGTGTTCGCCGTGGCAGCGTTCGCGTGCGGCGGCCGCGCCAATTTGCGAGCTAGCGAGCGCCCGCCGCCCGGGGCGTAGCGACGCGGCGAGTAGGAGAGAGTGAAGCGGCGCCCACCCACTGACCTTGTGCGGCGCCGGCGCCATGCGCACCCCCCCCACCACCACCACCTCACCCCCCCCACCCCACCCGGCCGGCCCACGCACACGGCGAATACTCTACCCACGCTACGCCAGCGGCAAAGAAAAAAAAAAGTAAACACAAATATAACATATACAACTTAAATATACCTAATATAAAATAAATTGATAGATTATAATACATAAATAAGTAAATACATAAATTAATAAATACATAAACACAAGGTTTTATTCATGTCCTGGTTTTTAATTTGTAAAACCTTTTCTTGATATTCTGTATATTATTGTTGTATTGTATGGTTCTTTATGTTCTAGTTTTGATTTAGTTCAATAACAATTATTGATAATTAAGTAAAACTATAGTATAATTAAGAAAAAAATATTTTTCTTCTTGTTCAATGTGTTTTAAAATTGTAAGCTTTCTAGTCAATATTTGTTGATTTATTGTAGAGTTGTGTAGTCATCAGCTTTAGGTTCAGCCCATTTATGCATTATTTACTTCAAAGTAAGTTCAATTTAAAACTTTTTTTACATGTTGCACGATTTTTAACATGTTCGCACGCAGGCTATGCCTTTGCAAAATTAACTTGGGAAGAATAATATGCCTCCATGGTGTCGTATGCCTTCTCATTTATTTTGTGTAATCACAATCGGTATAAATAAATAATGAATAAACATTCCTTACTAACTACATAAATAAGTCAATACATTAGTAAATAAGTGGATACAAGATTAACTGACCGAAAACGAGAATGAAATTCAAACTTCGACATAATTAACAGAACTTTACAAACGTTTTATTTTTTTCCGCTTCGGCACTACTACCTTAACGATCTTGACCATCCCAGGTGTCTTTACAATTACTCAAACTTTTTTTTACACATATTTAAATGCGGAAGTTGAATTACATTTGATAGTTTTTATTGCCTTACGGTCTTTCACGTCTTAAAACACAAGGTACGAGGGGAAAAATTGATAAGCTAAAAAATGTATTGGTTCCACGGAAACAGATATCAGTAACGGTGTTATTTTTACAATGGAATGTACTAAATTCAACGCGATTAGTCAAGAGAAATTTCATAACGAATCTCTCAAAATATATTTATTTTCTGATGACCATGTTTTAAAAAGTTGTTTAATTCTGAAAAATCTACTTTCACATTTAAAATATGTGGCGTTTTAATGTGTGCTGACTCTTCAATAACAACTGTCAGCATTACGTAGTCGATTGTTATCTTTTTTCAGAGATCGGATACATCAACAACCTATCTCAAGTAGCTCGCCGCATTCTTTCTCAGATCAACACAGCAATCACTCTAAACAGAGGCAAAGAGCTAACACAAAAAGCAAAAATTCTGTCCCTTACAAAAGTGAAGAAATAATGGACTCTAAAATACATTGAGAAAAGTTCCTCGAAGTAGCTGAATGGATCATTACCTTTATTGGTTTAGTGACACCGCAATAGATTCGCTTAGCACATTCTCCCGATGTATACACCGACTCACTCAGCTTTGCTCGTGAATGAAAGCCACCCATTGTGCGATGCGTCCGATGAACATACACACACGCGCGCGCGCACGCACACACACGCACGCACGGATCGGACAATGAAGTAACGCGGGAATACACTGCGTTTCGCATAATGAACACGTGTTTGCCCTAGCAAATAGAAGGCGCCCGGCGCAAATAAATATTGGCAGAGCAAACACCGTTTAATTGACGGAGCGAGTCGACGACCCGCGCGGCCGAACAGCCCCGCATCGAGCACAAAGAACGGAAGACCCGCAGAAGAGTTCGTTTGAGCTGGAGGGACCAAGTAACTGAATTGAACTGACCAAGTATCTGGGACCAAGTAACTGAAATAAGAGTAGCAGTAGATACAAAATCTTGCATCCATACCCATACTTCCTTGATTCACTAGGGGGATTGCTCCCCGCGGTGGGTGCCTAGGAGTTAACCCCTCTCCTAACCCCTTCTATTGAAGGACACGTTCAGGCTGGTATCCGAATCCCGCCGGAATGCAGTTACCTTTCACTGGAACCTCCCCAATTTAGCATGGGACGAGTCACACTGTAAGCTCAAAGCTATGCACTAGCTTTCCAGGCCGGCCCCAGGGTCAAATGAAGTGTCTGGACAAATCCCTCCTCAATTGCCCATGAGCATCGGACGCTGCCCCCGGTTGGGCACTTCGCTTCGTGCTGACAACCCGGACTAAGGCCCGAGTTGACTCGAGACCCCCAACCCGTCTCCACACTACCTGTACCTCAAAGCTATCGACGTGAGTACTGCTGGATATGTGGGTTTGAGATCCCCGTCGGCTGTACAGAGAATCCCACGCTCAATCCTGCCCAAAGTTCGGTGGCAAACCACCTTCTCACTGCCTCCACATTGAAGCTAACGACGTGAGTACCGCCGCGTATATCGAGAGGACGTTACCTCTTCCATTAAGAACCTCAGACCTTGCCCCCGACTGCGACAAGACAGAGGGGCCACTAAATTTCTAGCCCACTCCCCACTTACTATTGAGCTTTTTTTAATTACATATCACAATTTTGTTAAATAAATAAATACAAAATACTACAAAGGAAATGATATAACAACTTCTCACGGACTTCAACGGATTTACTAATCAATAACGTGGAATTCCACACCCCCAGGAGACCGAACCCAAGACCTCTCGCTCCACAAAGCTTCACTCGCGAGCCCGCGACCACATACGCTACCACACCCGGTCGGGCGCCCCATTCATCCGTGGACCTGACCTCGGGAGCCGAGCCGAGGGAAGCCGCCGCCTCCTCCTTCCCATCGCGGAGCTTGAACGAAGCGAGCGGCCTGCCCCCGCAGCGCCGCGCCGTCGCGACGTCAGGCCAGGCCACGCCGCGCGTAAAAGAAGCAGCACGGCCGGCGCCCTTTGCGCGAGGAACTGGTTCCTTTGTGTCTCCACACACGTGCCCCTCCCCACCCCCACTCCCTTTTGCTGCTTTCTTTTCCGCCGCACCCGCCCGACTTCGACGCCGCCGCCGCCGCCTTTCCACCTGAATGCGGCCGCAGGAAATGCGTGCCTTTTTCGCAGTCAGATGCACGCCTCAGGAGAGCTCTTTCATTTGCAGTTACTGCGTGAGGTGTTTCTATTTTAGTGCTAGATGTTTTCGGGGGTGGGTAAAGTGAGTAAACTTTGGAACGCATATTCTCTCATTTGGTGTAAGAACAGTCTGACTTTTGATTAGGTATTTGGAAGTGATGCGTAAGTGTTCCAGCCTGCAACACACATTCTCTCATAGGAGAAATGACCGCAATATATCAAGATTGATTTACATATATATAATACGATTAGTAGCTGTTCAATATAAGAATTCGTTGGTGACACAAAGTTCAACCGTTTGATTTCCAGCGAATGTTATATCACCCTAAAATATAAATACAGACTAAATCGAAGATATCTGCTGGTTAGAATGAAATAAAGTATTTAAATGGGAGGTGTCTGTAAGCTCATTAGATACCCAGGAACTCTACAAAAATCCAAAAATATTGAGTTTCGCTTTTGACTGAAAACGCAAATCTTGAATAGTATTTTTCCGTCTATTATCATAATATGCATAGCGAGTGAATATCCATACTCAGTGATTATGACGAACGTGACAACTTGCGACAGCAAAGCTTCAAGGAAGAGGCAGCGCGCTGTTCAATATTCACAATTGACATGTGTCGTAGAAAAGCAAGTATTCAATATTCATTGTATGTAAAAACTGTTGCACTGCACAAATACATGATGTTCGTGAAGACTTTCAGTTGAAATATTTAATTTCGTGCTGCGTTAGACAGAGTATTTCATTTCTTGTTGTTGAGTATTGTGCGTGCTACCTTTTTCAAAACCATTTTGTTCAGGAGCAATTTTGCTGTTGCAGGACACTAAAGAACATCTACTTTGACCTCACATTATCGTCCATGTACCCGCAATCACGGATACTTTATAAATAACACCTCTACACAAATTAAAATTGAAAAAAAAAAAAAAAAAAAAATTCGTGCAAGTGTCAACCTGACCTGTGTTTGGCAGAAATTACAAGAAACAATCCCTTATAGTCAACCTGTGTCCGCAAAGGGCTCATTGAATTCGACTGTGGTAATGAACCTCGCACACGTCATCGGCGGGGCCGGAGACAAAAGAGAGCAGTGAAGCCGCGCAAACCACACTTGTGCGAGCAATTAGCTGGTGGTGGTTGGGGGAGGGCGCATCGAGGGGACGGCGAGGGGCGGGCGGGCAGACGTCCCGATGGCACGCGGGCCTGCGAACGCGCCGCGCCGCGCCGCCTTCCTTTGTTCGGGCGCGTGCGTGGGAGCAGCCGCCGCGGAGGTGCGTGCGCGGCGGAATGCCGAGCCCGCCGGCCACGGGCGCCCGGAGCGCCCCTCGCGGCCGCGCGGCCCAAACGGTTTTACTTTCTTCGAGGGAGAAACGAGCTACGGTGCGACACTCGAAATGTATTGTTCTTGTAGATACAGAAGGTAGGTCTTCTCCTTGTCCTCTCCCTTCTTCTCCTTTATCTATTTCAGATTAGTAGTTCATTAAAACATGTCTAAGTTATTCCCCTTTTCACACACTTCCATTTCACACATTTTTAAAATGTTAACTTCTGGAGGTTTGTTGACGACTTCAATCCACTTCTTCATTATTTTCAAATGGTGATCTAATTTCATTCAGTCTACATGCGTTATACACGAATATTGCCGACCGATAAGTGTTAAACCTTTATGTTATTTCTGTCATTAACTTGTGCAGAGACCTCAAACAATGGGAATGACAATGTAAGTTAAGGAAAGTTGCTGTTAATATTATTATTATTATTATTATTATTATTATTATTATTATTATTATTATTAATATTAATAGTACATCAATTTTGACATTTCCTTTCAGGAATGTATATCAATATTATCCTTCAAAATACCGTTTTAAAAGTTTGTTTAATGACCTACCATAAATAATTAAAAATATTCTCACACGTATTAGTTCCTTTCTACACATTTCTGTTTAATCTAATGCGATATGGCGAGATTAGAATGCCATCTTTGGACTCTTACTTACATTTGATATACAGAAAAAAACATCCAGCATCCTTTATACATGACTAAATTCGGTGTTGGAAAACGCGAAGTATACACACGCAAATAAAGCTTCAAAAGTGAAAACTCTCTTAAGACTATTTGTTACAAAGGTACATATACAAATGACATCAAAATTTAACAATTTATTATTTCATTATTCAATTATCTCGTTAATTTATTTTGTCTTATTTTATTTATCTTAAATTTGACGATCATATACTGAACATAACAATGCATATTCCATTGCACTATCCACGTAATCATAAATCCTTTCAGAATGGTGTTCCCAAGTACAGATCTATCAAGCAGGTGTACTTTCATTTTTCTTGTTTTACTCGTACTTCACTCAGTCTTTCTTACGTTGTCTGTCTGTGACGATCTACATAAATTTTCTCAAGTCATTTACAGCGCATACTTAAACACTATGAAATGAATAAAACTGAATATGTACTAGACAGATCAATATCAGAGATCTGATAATATCAGAATAACAAATTACCTATCAGAACACACCCTCATTCAATACAACCTTTTGCTTTTATGCTTCATGCATTGTTAGTTTTTCGTTTCGTTACCCATTAAAAATAAATACTTTTACTGCTTTGTATGAAAGGCATGTATGTTTAATTAATTTAAGGCTCTAATACTGCAATCGGTTAATTTCAGTCACGAACTAGACGTAACTGAATGGATATAATTTTATTTAGAAAATGATAGAAGTTAATAAATGAGTAAAAACGTTACTCACAAACGTCAATAAAGCAATTTCAAGGTTTTTGAAATATGCAGCATTTTTTTTGGGAGACTGGAATGAACCTAAATATTTTGTGAGTTGAATGTTTATCTGTGGGGTACGAACAACTTATCCAACTTAAATAGCCACAACGACTGCGCCTATTATAACAACAATGTACATTATTTTTATAAAATAAGAAATTTAATTTTTACGCTTGTACGTTCTGTATACGTTTGTAATATATTTTTTACAGTTTATTAAAACCGTATTCTGAGACTAACTGTAACAAGAAAAATGCTTCAAATTGTAGATGAAACGGAATATGTTCTCCAAAAGAACGAGCAATTTAATGCGCATCCATAATAGAAGCTCTAAATCATGCAGTTTCGGCGAACACATGGTAATTTACAAGAGTTCTGCGACGGCGTAGTTGTTAAAAGGAACAGTGTTGAAAGGCGGGCGGAATGACTCTAGAATTCAGATAACGATAAACCATCTATTATAAAGCTGTCACTCCAACACTCAACAGAGCGCCCAGTTTCGCCTCGCGTAAGTAATCGCCGCACTCCCTTACAAAGAATTTGGCCACTATCTTCCGGCAAGCGAATGCCGTGACTTCGTGTTCAGACCTCAGCGGCCTGATACGATCGGAGCCGTGCAGTAACTGTAGCTCCAATATATCGAGGGGGAGGGCAGGCGATGGGGGTGGGGGTGGGAGCTGGAGGGCGGATGGTGTGTGAGACGCCGAGAAGGGTGTGGGCGACGGCGGCGAAAGAGGGTGCCGGGCTGCAATTGGCCCGTCGCGTCGCGACAATTAGCAAAGCGAGAAGTTCGGGGAACCGGCCCTCTCACATTTGCATATCAAACCAGGCACCGCCGCCGCCGCCGCCAAGCAACAGGCCAGGTGTCAGCGACCCGTTCAGGCTGCGGTACATCGCTTTCGGCTCTGAGAGAGAGGTAGTGTAGTCTATAACAGCCCGGAGTGGTCCTTAAAAGCCTAATAAGGAGAGCAGCGCCGGACCTCCCAGCGGAGTGGCTGCGGACGCGGATCTGACTACATATCAAGTCGGAACATAAGCACAGTACGAGGCAACACGTTGGTAACTTTTTGTTGGCAACGTTGGCAATTTTTCAATATCCCTTTCGCTTGATATTTAATTGACGACGAAAATGAGTTCACACCTTTTTCAGAGCGATACAATAATATTAATCCGTGTCACGAGCATTTGCAGTTTTGAATTCGTATTTTTGTATTACGTGATATGATAATTGTATTATGATTTAAAAGAGTTTATCTTGATTCCATTTCAGACTTTTTCATTCACAATAAATATTTAGTGTTTGTGTTAATTGAGTTTGATGGTCATTTGAGTAGGACTACCGGTAACTGACCAGTTACACCAGTATCATAACATGTTTTAAAAAAATTATAGAATAAAAAATGCGAAGCAGAATATCATAAAAGTGTTTTTGATTATCTGCGAATGCTTGAAAGGTAGACACATTCTGATACAGAATCCTTTGTTTGCCGAGAAAAGAGCAGTAGATGAAAGATTAGATGTAATCATATCTTGAATAGACATTCCTAATCAATGGTATCTTATCAAGATTGTAGAAGGATGTAAACGAAAATCCTGAAAGAAGATGCATAAATTTAAGACTCGGAAAAATGTCTGTAAAATCAATGTTTCACATCTGGTGTAGTTCCAAGTAAATGTTGGCGAATCTAGTTTATCAAAATTATATCATAAAATGACCAATTAGTTTCAGAAATTATCTCTTGACAATCGTGTTTTGTGAAATTATAAGTTCAATAAAATGAATTTTTCGGTAATGAAATGAATTGAAGGAGATTAGTTCAAGACAAAAACGTTGATTCACACACGTTCATACATCACAAATGCTCAACTTCCCTGCTATAAAACTATGTAATTTATAAATATAATTATTTTGCTGATGCAACAATAGTATAAAAGAGCGTAAAGGCTTTAAGTGCCAAAACTAGTTTACATACTCGCATAAATATTTTTCCTTTTCTACGCATAAAATATGAAGTTGTAGTTACGATAAAATAGAAAGTATTTCTAGTGTAATTTTTTATAATTATGTATTATTAGACAATATTCGAGCGCTATTGATAGTATGTCTTTCCTCCGACATAACAGAGATACAAAAGAGGTTGTTCAAAATAACAATATCAGCCTTTTGAATATGGAAATCACTAAAATGTCCTAATGTAAGATTTGTTTCTCTTTTCTTCACCATTAGTCATGTTGCCTCAGTTAATTAAAAAAAAATTACTGAAACATACTGTGACAACCACAAATAAAGGCAATATTTCTTTCTTTCTTTCTTTCTTAAGAACTAAACATATACAGAGTACTTTTCAACGCAAAATGTATTCACACGACATGTATTCACGAAGGAGTAACGAATTCGAATCTGCACGACCGGGACGCGAAGACGTAAGATGTACTTAGGTAGGCGGCCATCCACTTTCTCTGGTTTTTGCTAACGCGGGGAGGCTTGCAGGAGCATTATCCGACGCGGCGATCTGGAACGCTCGCTCGGCGATTGGTATCACGCGCGGCAGGGAATAAAAAAATTAAATTGTGTCAAGGCTGCTGAAAACTGCAGAATCAAAATTACTTGGGAAGTGACAGACAACTATCGTGATAATCACATCCTGTTTGAATATCGATTCCAATCCACAACGGAAAGAAGTCAACCAACAGAAGTAAATGGTGTTCTTCCTTTTTACCAGAGCTTGCGTAAAGTTTTCAAATTTATTTCCAATGCATAGTTTCCAAATAGCGCCAACATCGGTCGTGATATGTGGTTTAGTGAGAGGTGGCGGATTAAGACAAAATGAAAGCCATTGATCCAACATTCACTTCAAATGCCCGCGCGAGAGTGTCCTGCATTAGATTATTTTTCTTTCTTCTACACAAACACTTCAATTTGACCCCATTATTTGTCTTAATCACTATTTAACAGAGAACAGTGTGGTTAACTAAATTTTTTTACGCGTAAAAAAGCCTGATGTGGACAAATTATATTCTAGAAAGGTTGCGAATACAAATATTAAAAAAAAATAATTTCACTTGAAATCTCTTTTTTCATGATTGTCCAAAATAAAGGGATCACATACTACAGATTGAATAGTAAAATTGACGATAAAAATCTCAAGAAAAATTAATTTTCATTAAATAGCAGTACATTGCAGCCTTCAATAAATTAAATAAAGACAGCTAGTAATATACTGTCAAATCTACCTATGAAGTGTCTCAATTTACTTTCCTATGGAAATTAATCGGGCAATTAAATTATTTTTTAAATAGTACAGGAAATCTTCATTATCTAAAAGTATACTTGTAGCATATTGAAGATTACTTCTAATGATTGAAATAATAGTCTATTTAATACAAGAATTCATACTTTTCTACTTTTTGCCTGGAAATTTCAAAGCTTTCTTATTTATTTATTTACATATATTTCAATTATTTTTTTTTTTACTTTATAGCCCTTTTTATACAAACAGACTTGATTTAATATAGGCCCCTATTAGATTGGTTACGTTTACGGCCAAGTAAGATATTATTCGGTTGCTGTTTCCACGTGACTATTCCACTCGTGGAATTAAAACCAATACATAATAATAACTATGCATACAAAATGCCCCATCCAGGGCGGTGTATCTCAATAAGTTTATCGTTTTTTCTATCCGATATTCTTACCGCTTCACCCTACTGGCCAATCATTAACTGTGACTCATCTCTCTTAGGCGGTATACTACATCGATCTCTGTGTCGCATGTGATTATAACATAGGCTTCTGTTATTTTCAATACTTGGCGCATTTTGGCTCTCTGTTAGACATAATTTCACTCGTGAAATAGTCCTATTAAATACCTCTCGTACTGTGAAAATTCACAGATAAATCCCGTCCTTGCTTCGCGAGTCGGAAATATATCGACAATTTCCAAAGCACTCGTGGTATTACCTATGATAATGCATCTGATCTCAGACTTTGAACAGCGAAGGCAAAATAGGAAGCGAACATCCTTCTTCAACTGTTGTTCATCCTGCCGCAATATGATTTGCACCCCTCCCCACGATTCTCTTGATTGAATTGTAATTTCGGGCGCGTCAACAGCTAAGGTCATAAGTCCCGTAAGTGCAGTACACGTTTTTCTTATCGGGAGGTGGCGGTGATCTTCCCCCGCGGTGATTCTACTCTGTCATGCCAACATCACTCCATTAATCCATGTGTCCTTCGTTGTGGATGTTCAGTAAATCTAAAAAATGCACAATTGGTGGAGAGACTATTAATAAAGGTTACTTCGTTGCTGAGGGAATGTATTCATACAACGCATCGACACTGCAACTTAATTTTGCAACATTAATACTTTGCATCTTTGTCACCTGTCATCAGTATTTGCAAAATAGTTTACAAGAGCAAATTTCGTGAAAATGTGATTATCTGGGAAACTGTTGCAACGTCACGCATTTTTTAATATAAACTTATTATTTTAATATTACCGTGAACAAAACAAGCCTTCGCCCTCTACAAAAGTAACTACGTCTTTTCTCATTAAATGGATTGTTGCAGTGGATTATTTTATGTCAACAACTAAAACTCGTACACTCATTTTGAAGTAAATGCCACTGAAGTATTGATGTTATTGACGTTAAGTCTAGAACTTCATCACTTTTCCTCGTTGCAAATTGATGGATCTGAGATAAACCGGAAGATAAGGGCTTAAAACTACTTGTGAAATAAAAAAAAGTCATCTTAATATTGTAGTTGGATTTACATGTTTCAACACATTAGGAGACCGAATTTTACATTTACAGTCTAAAAACGTTAATAAATTATATCTACATTTTCACAACTCGTTGAACGGAAAATATGCCAAACGTCGCCATGTTTGTGCGAAATATTTCTTTAAAAAGGTCCAAGATCTCCTCGAGTGTTCTTACTTCAGATATTCATTCATCGAACTGCACAAGAATATGGCAACAGCTCTGAATCAAAAAGGAGCTCTCCATTGTAACGAATAACTTCCACAGTGATCCTTGGTCCTTAGGAGGAGTTTAGGACAGCGCGACTGTACCGCTAAGGCGAACCTCGGACCTCCCGTTTCACAATGCTTCAGTTGCAGACCTTTTACACATCTTCAGTACGTTTTTTGTCTTCAAGTAATAGGATTTTTTCTCCGCTTCAATATCGTTTTAAATCTTTCACGTCAACAACTATAACGGCTTGGCACATTTTGAAGAAAATCGAACTTTTCACATTTCGAGCTCCATCTCGTAAATTTCAAAGTCAACGCGAGACTCGTTCCTCGCCCTCCACAATGTGAAGAAATCGTGCAGGTGCTTTCGACTTTTTCACGAATAACTCGGACGGCGCAGCGCAGCGCGCCGCGGCGAGTCGAGTCGGAATCCCTAGGGCGAGCGTTCAGGCTCTTTCTCCCCTGCGTTGCCGGCCCACTCGCGCGCAAAAAAGGCGAGATTCGTTCTGGTTTGCGGAGGCGACGACGAGCGCGAACGCCTTCGCCACCCCGCCGACGAGAGGGGGAGGGGGGGGGGGGGCTCGGACGCCCCGGGGCACGCGCGCCCCCTGCTGGGAGCCAGCTCCAATGACGCGACCTTGTGCGCTTCTTATCGCCACCCACAGCTGAAGGTGGTGCTCTCCGCCTCCCGCTGCCTCTCCGCGCGGCCTGTCGCCACGTGCTGCCTCCCGCGCCGCAGCGCCGCCCCGATCTCGGCCGACACCTCGCGACCCGTGGTGAGCGACAGCTGCACAACTCTGTTGACCCAGGGTAGAGTCGCGGCGTCAATAACACAACATCGATGTTACCAATGTTCCAAATGGGGAGTTTTTGCATCTCGAAGCGTTATACCAGTCGACAGCGCTATCTATCTTCTGCGATGAGACATTCAAGTTTTGTATCACTTTTTCGAATCTGCGCATGCACAGAAGATCGAGATGGCAGGCGAATGCTGTACGCTATGTTGTACAAACACTCGGCAATTAAAACATAGATATTAATAATACATCGACCAAAACCATCAATGTTTTTAAAACAAGACAAAGTTTCTCAAACTTCCATAGAGACACAAAGATAGATTAAGCAGATACATATCTCCTCCCAGATCAGCAGGAGGTTGAAGTTTCATCGAATAATCAATTTCCATTCCACTGTGTGAAAACCAACAACGATAAAGAGCTTTCAGTAAAACCGTAAAGTCAGGGCAGAATGAATATTAGCAGGGGCCCTAAGTACAATCAAAATATGCGTCTCATTAATATTAAAATATTGAAGAAATGAAATTCAAATCAATATGATAATAAAACTATAACCTTTTAAATTTAATATTCAAATAAAGATACAATATTCGTAATATTTTAAGATAGCTTTCGTTGTAGAGCATTTCATATAAAACTCATTCACCATCCCTTTATTTTAGTATTATTTAAACTATTTTGTGTATTATTAATAAAACGGTTACTAATTATTTTCACGTAATTATGAAGTAATGCACACTTTTGTTCAAAAAAATTGTTGAGGGTCGCGAATCCAACAGGGGTTCGAAGCATGTGCTTAGCCTGCCAATGTATTAATCTCCCCCTGATCATAGTCTTCGTTCACCAAATCAACTTTCCTACACTTCTCTACAACGTCGCTGTTTCACAACGGCACTTGCGGTCTTTTTTATCCCATCCGTGACAGCCATCTTCTGTCCGTCCTCGCCATCTTCCGTTCTCGGTCGCCTCTCTCCGCCCGCAGTGGGTTGCCTCGAGAGCTGCCTCACCTCCCGCTGTCTTCGCCAGTAACGAGTTTCGCTGCCACGTCGCCGACTCCCAGAA
This sequence comes from Gryllus longicercus, assembly GCA_038098605.1. Lineage (NCBI taxonomy): Eukaryota > Metazoa > Arthropoda > Insecta > Orthoptera > Gryllidae > Gryllus > Gryllus longicercus. Next base: position 10,596,254 of record JAZDUA010000007.1, read on the forward strand.
TAATTATTTGGTCCTCCTCCTAATTGAATACGCAATCAGAGAAATGAGAGTGCAACTTTCGGACTCGTTCGCCGGAACGAACCGCAGACGGGCCTCTTCGGAGTCGCTCGGTGTTTTGCGTCCGCGGTGAATAAGCTGCTCCACGGGCGGCAGCGGCAACAGGCAGCTGGGCTCCTGGGAGAAGACCCCGCGCGGAGCCTGCGACAGGCGCCGCCAATGCATTTGCCGCCCGTCTCTCGTCCGCGTCAGCAAGAGATGTTCAGAAAACGTTTTTTTTTTTCTTCTTTTATTTCCCTTTTTTTCAGGACGCATGCATGGAAACTAGTGCAGTGGAACGATGATCCGGACGTCAATTAAACGGACAGTCAACTATCTGGACAGTACTTTTTTACTTTTTCGCTACGGAGTAGAGAGAAAGTTATGTAATTCTGCGGGGGAAAACGGCGAATTTTCGGCAGAAAAACTCTTATTACAGGGCCCTGGTAACGACAACGTGGATAAATCCAGTTGCTAAATTTAGAAAAAATCATCTAACACCAGAAATCATGTTTTGTGGGTTCTAGATCCCAAAAACCCGAATGACGGCAAAACGTCTGTCTAGCAATCCGTCTGTGAGCAATTCTAGCTGCTGTTAAACAATTCAGCCGATTTCATTCCGAATTCCACAATCGATCTGGCTGATGTCGCGGCTCTCGAACTTGAAACCCATATTTTAATTGAGGGGGGGGGTATTTTATATACAGCTCCTGGGAGATTTTCAAAATTTTCAAAAAAATGGCTCCATTGTTTTTGATTAATTTTTTTTTGTTGGATAGTATGAAGAACTTTGAAGAGAATGGTATAAATTATTAATTTTCGTTCAAAAAACTAATTTTTCGAACATTGCAAAACTTCAAAACTTTTTCGCCATCTTGGTACAACTACAATTATGAAGACTGTTACTTTTTCCTTAATGAAATCTGTTCCTTAAAGATACATTTTGAAATAGATTTTTGAGAACTTTTCGCGTAATTTTGCGAAAGTACGGGCGAGAAAGTACGTTGGTTTTAGCACCACTAGTTTTTTTCCACGACGCATGCATGGAAACTAGTGCAGTAGAACGATTATCCGGACGTCAATTAACCGGACCGTCAATTATCCGGAGTGTTGGTTTTTCTTATAGTACTTGGGTTCGATTTTGGGGCAAACATTTTCTGAGTTGAAAATTCAACAATGGGTTTGAGAAAATTTAAGATTTGTTTTATAATTTTACACAATAAACATGTTGCTGTTTCTCGATTATAGAACGTTAAAACGTTAATATTACTATTTTAAATGCTTATTAGTTAACATAAATGCTTACTTATTTTAGAATATTTTAATTCTTCACTGGCTTTGTGGTTCACATTCTGAATTTGAGTCCTTTGGATTTATAGGGTGAGTCTATGTGTGCGTACTGTGTTTCCCGATTTTCTGGATTCGATTTTCCTTTAAACTGTTCGATTCTTTCTACTCAATTTATTTGCTCCTTCTTCCGATTTTACTATGTGTAGAATTACATCGATTATCCGGACTAGGTCTGGTATTGATTAGCCCGGATAATCGACGTTCTAGCGTACTTGCATTCACCGTTTATTGGTTGGAAAGTGTCACTTTGCAAAATAAGCTTTCCCGCAAGCTTACCGGAAATAATTCATGGCCATATAAATAAGAAAGGTCATGCACGAAACACAACGGGGCAGAATTAACATTGTTGGAACCGCACGTATTGAGAATAATATGAAGAGAACATTTTTGCAAGTTTCAAGCAAGAATTTGTATATAACATTACTACGCAACTCGTATGAAAGTGACTTTGGTGCGCTAGTTCAAAATCTCGAACCCTGTTCCTGTCGCTTCGACTGTCAACATTTCATTTCGTACGCCAAATAATCTCTATTAGGTACGCGAGTAACTATTTCGCAACCCTTCTTCAGGCTAACTGTTGTGGTTTTTTGTTTTTTGTCACTTCGGCCTTTCGTAAGTTTGGCCTGACGTAAGGAAACTCGCAATACTACCGGAGACGTTTCTTGTTCTTGGAGGTGGGTCATTTCGGGAAGAAGAATCATCCTATGGTCCGGGCATAAGGGCGAGTGACGGTCAAGATGGAAAAAGAAAAACTGCAGGTGGAACGAGGTCTTTGTAAGTACTGTTTCGGCATTCGCCTAGAATTTATTCGAGGAAAACATGAAAGAGATCCACCAGAACACACGATTGCCGGAAATGTTATTTAAGCAGTTAAGGCTTGTCCCAAATATTACTTAACTGGTGTCGAATATCTTCCGTCAGCGCAGTGACTCGATCCCGGGGACGAAGCTTAGTCTGTATAATCGCAACTGCAGCTGGTAACGCACCTGTTTTTGATTGCATACCACAGTCAACTGACTTTGACCTATTAATTAAAAATGGAAAAACTATTACATACAGACAAAAAATAATACATCAATATGACAGGTTCTCCAATCAAGTTTTACATCGCGGAGGCAGCTATTGAAAATTCGCAACACAGCGACGTTAAAACCAATTTTGAAATCCCGATATTTTATTAAATTTTTAAAGGAATATTCATACTGTATCTCAACAATTGATTTATGATAGGCTTCGAATGTTTCGCTTCTCATAAAGCATGTAAGTTATTGTTATGTACACTATTACGATATACTATTTTGCCCGTGCACTAACCGCGTTTATTGCACTTTCAACACTTAAATTCAATATTATGAGTTGGGTTTAGTCGGGAACATTCGGAAGCATTTTTCCTTTATCCAATTATTCTGTTCTGCGGGTGGTACGACTATAACTGTCATACGATATATTGCCGTATTTATGCAGATCACCCAATAAGCTATTAGTTTAATGTAATTGTCAAGGATCGCAAAAAGTTATGATAGTGATTAACGAGAGACAGTTTACATCTCAGGATACACATACTTTGCTTAGGTTGATGATGGAGATCACTACAGCAAGCAAGCCGGACATACGAGGGCCACCCAGTAGCATTTTACTCAGCGACGCAATCAATCTATTATTTTGTTTCTTCGCTTGTGGCCTCAAGTGAAGACAAATCTAGATGAATCTTGATGATGTGCCCATAAAAAATTGCCAAAATGATGAAGTAATAAGCGGTTTTAGAAAAAAATGAAAAATCGCAATGCATGCAGAAGAGAACTCCAGAGTTCTAAATAATCAAGAATGGGTATCACGGACCCAAGAAAGTTCTGGAGTAGAACTGAAGTTCAATGTTTACCTACATATGTACTAAATGAATTTTATCACGATTCGACATAAGACAATTTCCAAATATCAAAGTGAATATAACCATGGTTCAGACATTGTCACCCTTACTATTGTCAGCAAAATAATGAAAAATGTGGGCCAATTTGGTACTATTTCAATGCTGCAGCCATTACAACCACCATTCCAAAGCACTATCACAGCAGCTAATACGATTAGCTCAGAACATTGATCAATCTTCAATATGTATCTTCATTTTCCAATGCATACAATCATCATTATCATCCAATATCCGACACTTCATTTATCACCATGAAACGCACAATTCTCCAATAAATCTAAAACGAATTAAGGAGTGTTTTGGAAGTAGAGTTTACACTCACAAAAGCTCAATATGAAAGAGAACGCAAGATATTGGATATCGAACAGAAAATTGGTACTACCGAGCAGATTGGAAATTCTGGAACAGACTTCTAACCCGGAATTCAGACACCTGACAAAAGAGCGCACAGGGGATCTTACAAGGACAAAAACTGGAATCGACGGGCTCATGCGAGTTTTACAACTGACACACAGACTGGCATCTAAAGCATCCGTACCCGGAGTAAGCCCAACACAGCAAATCGTCGAAGACACAGAAATTGGCTCCGTTTCTTTTCGAGCGCTGGGCAGGCGGACCTGGGCTCCCGGCGCGGCAAACGATGCACGTCCTTTACAGCGAGTGCGAACTCCGGTACAGCCGGGAAATTCCGTCCGCCACACGTGCGGGTCGAGTGGCACCGGTTCGGTCGCGCGCCACTGATTGGGCGGTCGCCCAGAGCGATCGCGAGAAATACCGCCGTCGCCCGCCCCGCCCCGCCCCGCCCCCACCGCGTAATTTGTACGGACGGTCCGGCCCGGAATTTGTTGTCCGCTCCAAATTGATTCCCAACAACCCACATAAATAAGCGCGCATCGATATTGAGCGGCAGGGCGAGAGCCATGTTTAATTCATGCATCGCACCATTAGTCTTCCCGCCCCAGCGCCGAATCCCGGGCTCGGCCCATGAGACGACGCACTGAGCGGGAGGTACAAGTGGCGCACAAGGGAAAGTGAAGAGGCCACGAACAGAGGAAAGATACGATGGGAAGACTTGCCGAAAACAGCGAGAAAAGGAGAGCGTGGGGGTATAATGTTCTAGATTTATATACAAATATAATCTTATGCATTCTCAATCGCTATTGAATTATGAACGAGGTAAGAATGCGTTGGAGTGGAAAGCAACTTCAGTCAACGATTTCGAAAAGTACTTATAATAATTTAGAAATTGACTTTTCTTTTTGACACTATCTCCTCGGATAACGCGTTCCTGCCTGTTAAAACTATTAGCCTCCGAATTCATGTAGGCGAGTGGATATGGTGTTAAGTAAATATTTGATTCGTAAAGATAAGTCAGCTCTGATAGTGAATGCATACGCAAAACTGAAATGCTTAAATCAGCAAAAGGAGAGTCAGAAAGCTTCAAGGTCACGATACTGCAACAGCTGGAAAGTAAACTAAGACGATACAAGAAACGGAGTAAAAACGGAAGCCACGATTCTGAGAACTGATGACTTCATTCGTCAATCGACGAATGAAACGACGGAAAAAATCAAAATTATACCGAACGTTGCAAGGTAACTGAAATACAGAATGTTCAATACGTTTACGATGACAAATATAATAATAGTAATAATAATAGTAATAATAGTAATAGTAATAGCAATAATAATAGTAATAGTAATAGCAATAACAATAACAATAACAATAATAATAATAATAATAATAATAATTTCTAAATGACAGAAAGTAAATACTCTAACTTCAAAAAGTTGCAAAAACTGTTCAATGTATGAGTTCTTAAATTTGTAAAACTTGTAAATGTTTAATGCAGATATATGTTAAAGTAATATTGTTTATGTAATACCAGGTACGTGGTCATGATTCGATAGAAATATCTGTACTCACTTAAGAAATGCACCACAAAGCCGTGAAAATAAAGGTTAATAATAATAATAATAATAATAATAATAATAATAATAATAATAATAATAATAATAATAATAATAAAATATAGATATGTAACTTCAATTATCTGGACTTGACGGACAAAAATAAACACGCAAATGAGAAGCAGAATAAATGAAAACGAAAACACGAGATGAACACGCAACTCACGGTGTAACAGGCACGAAGCATGAAAACAGAAAGGGAATGAGAGAAACGGGGATGAAATACGCAGGTGAGAAAAATTAAGAACATTAGGTGGCAGAGAGCCGGACAGAAACATAAACGTCACTTTATCTCGGTGCCAAACCGCGTCACGATTTTCCCGCCCCCCTCGCCCCTCGGTGACGCCGCCACAGGCACAGTAACGAGGCAACGTATGGGCCCCTCCGTGCCCCGAGATTGCCCGTCCATCGTCTGGAACGCAGTTTTTTACCACTCGGATAAGCGTGTGCCGATACCGCGATGACAGCGTACGGGCGGTGGCAGGCGGCAGGTGGGCATTGTCAAGGGTTCTTTTCGGTTGCACGACCCCTCTCAACAGGCAAGAACTCTAATCATAAACTTGTAATGGCGGACATGTCCCCTCTGGGAAGGCGAAATTAGAAAATAATAATGGCGAATCTGTATGTTTGAAGGTAATAAACGGATCGACGTGGGTTTCGAGAAACATGAGTTATTAAATCACGATATTCAAACAGGAATTGAAGGCTTTATGAAAACAGTCAATTACTCGCGGATATACTACATGCTAGTTGCACACTCACTTCATAATACTACACACTTCCGCCACACGCAGAAAAAAAATTGCAGAAAAAAGTTTCCTCAGACCCTGAGTTATCAGCTTCTACCTTCAGATTTCTGCAAATTATCAACACCTCACATGAAAAGTACAATAATTCGAAATAATTATTTTTTAAACATTCAAAAGTTAAATCCAAATGGGGATAACTTTCTTCAATGTCTTCAAAACGAACCCTATATATACGTAGTAATCGAGTATCTTGTATGTGCCTTGTAACGCCCATTCGTAACGGTAATACCTCTTACTGACCTCTGCGGTTTGCGGCAAGTAACGAGTCATTCCAAGCGCCTCGGTGGGCTGATAAGAATTTTTTTTCTTCACAAAACACTTGTTTTCCCTTTCCGGCATTAGGAACGACGTGACTCAGTTTGATTCAAATTTCAAATTTGTAATAAAATGTAATTTTTTAGTAGCTATAGTTTTAATGTAATTTTCTATAATCTAAGGGTAGACGAACCAGGCACCTGGATTATATTTAACATGTATGTTAATTATTAACTTACGTGGTACAAATAAAAAGAACAACATGAGAGTACCAGCTGGAGAAGCCACGCACAGCTACTTGCCTAATACTTCCAATGTCGAATTAATCATGAATGTACGAATGTCGAATCCACTAGATCTTAGCACCCCCCCCCCAGTCGAAATGTACACATTCCACCAATAATGCAACCACTCTCCGCCTGCTTCTCCGCAACTCAAGAGGATCGACCGAACGCGCAGGACATGACTAGGAACCGGATTTCTCTCCAGACGCTTATTCTCCCCTTGAAGTCAGTAATTATTCTACTTACTATGTGCATGAAACACCTTTAACACCAATAACTTTAAATTTTTAATGTGTGTTTGTATAGATGTGGTTCGTTGAATCTAATGTCATGTTCCTGCCTCTAAAGTATGCATGATATTCGACAATCGGTATCAAACAATCAATCAAATAATCGGAAACGTTGATAAATTAACCCACGAGACAAATTGCTACAAATCCCAAAGGGGGCATCCCCTACAATTTTTGAGCGAAACTGGTTGCGGAGAAGAAAGTGTCTTCTCCGTTCACAGAACGAAAGTGGCTGCTAAGGGATTCTCAGAATTTTGTTCAAACGTCGTTTTTAAGGCGGTTTTACCAATTTAGTGGCTAACATTTCAATGAGGAAACTAACTAATGCGAGAGTCGTTCCAAATTTCAATAAGCGGCATAGTAATTGAAAAATATCGGATGTACGTAAATACATTAATATAAGTAAACATTTTAAGAACTACTGTTATAAGAGCACATTTTAGTGCATATTTTCGAAGTTTTTACTAAATAAAGCATACAAATTACATAAATAATTAGTGCATGTACTATACATTTCGGAACACTAGTCAGGAGCTTAGAGATTGTCCCGGCTGGGGGGGCGGGGGCGGCTGCCTTGCTGGTGGGAGATAACTTGTTGGGAGAAACGCCGCTAGTCGCCCGGTCGGCGCCAGATCTCACCATCCAGCGGGTGAAGACCACCGTCACATCCCGAGAAACAGCATGCACTCCACTTATGGGACTAATAACCTTAGCCATTGACGCGTCCGGAAACCCGAAATAATCGATCAATTAGGGCATGCAAATCCTCACCCTAGACATCCGCGGGTTCGCAAAGCCGTCGTCGTGCGCGGCCCGGGACCAGAGTCGCGGTGGGGAAAGGGAGGAGAGCAGTCGGCGCGCCGCGCACTTGAAGCAGCGCGCGCTCGCGCTTTCAACTGTCACGCGAACCACACGGCGCGGCGTTCCCGCGTAATGAAGGCAAGCGCCTCTCCGCGCAACACCGGACCCCGGGCACGAGGGCTCCTCCGTAAGCGGCTCCAGCCTCCCCAGATGCAAGACGCCGCCTTTGTCGACGGGGAGAGCGCCGCCCTTATTCCCAGTTGACGTGTAACTGGTGGTTCACGTAAAAAGATGGGATGTTCTATCATTCACGTTATGCTTTCTTCGTTTCAGAATAGGAGTCAAAAAGGCTGACTACCAATTTTGTCAGAATGTATCTTTAAATTAGAATGAAACTATTTTTAACAAGGTTTAAATGCTGATTTTAAGGGGAAATTACTTGCCGCGAGAGGCCCTATAATTCGAATATTTAATAATTACAATAATTGGCTAAATCGAAAAACCCAATCATACAAATAACCATACAATTCGAATTTCCAAAAAAGTATCCAGTTAACGGGCTTTGGTCCTTCGCAGCGGTCAAATCCCCCAACATCTACCGCGAATATCCTCATCGCTCTGTGTAATCCCAGCGACCGAGTACGTATCTCACAACGTAGAACCCGGCATATTCGGTCGTCTGACACCAGCGACTGTGTATCTCACAACGTAGACCCCCACATATTGGGTCGTCTGACACCAGCGACCGTGTATCTCACAACGTAGACCCCCGCACATTGGGTCGTCTGACACCAGCGACCGTGTATCTCACAACGTAGACCCCCGCATATTGGGTCGTCTGACACCAGCGACCATGTTTCTTACAACGTTGGCCCTACGCACGTTGGGGCGTCCGACCCAAGCGACCGCGTATCTCACAACGTAGGCCCTACGCAACGTAGGTCGTACGCGACGCCGCCTGGTGCGGTGCGGTGCGGGAAGCGCTTGTGGCCCCGCGCGTCCTTTCAGCTGTCAGCCAGCGGCAGGCCGAGCCTCGCGTCGCGCTGTTCCCGCGTAATGAAGGCAAACGCGCCACGCCGCGCCGCGCCGCGCCGCATGCGACTCCCGCACTCCCTCTTCTCTTGTTGCGCGACCCCGCCTTTGTTCCCCACGAGGTGTGGCCTTGATAGGCCGCGCCAAATACTTGACCACATGGTCATGGCGGAGGAAGAGGCGGAGGCAGCTGCCACATATGACCGTGAGTGCGCCCTTTTTGTTGTTCTTGTTCGCCTTTCGTTATTATTTGCGTATTTCGCGTTGTTGTTTGCTCTCTATTAGAACGGGTCGTATGACGCGAATTTCCATTCGCTCCAACACAAGTGAAGGGAAAAGTACGTTTTGCAGGTGTTTTCATAAACCGTCGAGTCATTAGTGATGGGCAAATAATACTTTGCTAGATCTATTTTCAATATGTTTTAAATTAAATAATTATTGATATACTAGCCGTTTGGAATTATTTCCAAACATTCAATATGATAGTACATTATAATCATTGTAGTTTCTAATAACCCCTCCCTCCATAAACAAACAATTTAATTTCCTACAGTTATTTACTAGTGAACATTGGGTCCAAAAAGAAAAAGTTGTAGAAAGGTATGAGTGCGAGAGCGTAATGGGACAATCAAACAGTAACTGTTATTGAAGGATTGTAATTTGAGGAAATGGAAAAAGTAAATTATATTTTAACACCAATGTCGATTATAAAACGAACGGCATCGTGAAGGAATAAGCAGGTGCAAAACAACGCAACTTATAAAGAAAAAGATAACATAATAGAAGAATTTTTCGCAATATTTTGGTTACGAAAGAGAGAAAATAGTATAGAAAACATTGTGATTATATCATTCTTATGCTTCACAGTGCAATTATAATGACCCCTGCGCTCAGTATCCCTAAAGTCTCCAGAAAGAAGTATTGCCGAAAGCGAGGTATCAGCAACTGCCTCAGATTTGAACGGTGTACTCCCTAGGAAGTACCACCCAACTCCTCTTGCTCCATGGGAAACCGAAAACCCAAGCGATCTCGCGAACCCGCCGCAGGCTGCCTAAACCGCGTATTAGTCGCGCTCGACAGTGCAAAATGACCACAACTGCGACGTGTAGCGACGACAATTGCGTGGTGGCCGAGAGACGTCACAAGCGGGTCAGCGCCTGTCATATCGCTACGGTTGGCGTCCCTGGCGGGCAGCCTGGGCGGGACTTCCCACGGGAGCGCCACAGTAGCAGCGACCGGCGCGCCGCGGGCAGCGACGCAGCGGTTTTCCTAACTTTTTTCTCCCGCGCCCCCGCCTTCCCTCGCCCGCCCGACCACTCGCTGGCAGGCTCCTGAGAATAAAAACCCAAAGACAGGCTGAAGGTCGTCGAAAGCAATTATGGACGGCGGAGGCGGCGAGAGGGCCGGGGTCTTCGGCCGCGGGCCTAACTGGACCACTGGACCACGCCGCGTGGTTCGGCCGCGTCCTCCGAAGCGGAGACGGCGCGCATACGGGCCCTCTGGCTGGCTACTAGGTGCACGCGTCAACACGATCAAGGTCGCAGGTGTGAGACGAGACTGTTACGAAAGTGTTTGTAAGCTGAGCTCCTTTTTGGAAAGGTAGATCCAAGTTGTGATAGGCATCTGGAAGATTTAGGATTACGAAAGAATAGTCGTAATATGCATAGCGGAAGGAGAGAATAATAATTAGTAGCAAGACAAGTCGAGATAGTAAATGTTTCTGCTAAACAACACATTTACAAAAAAATCGAATTTGAGGATTTTATTACAATTATATTAATTCGACTTTTGAATTTATATTATTTGCAGGAGTTGCTGTTTTCAGCAACAGATGGGCACAAAGTACTTTTCTTGCACTTTTCACAAGCGCAATAAAATATCAAATTCGTCACATATCTAGATTCACAATAACAACGTCATAATTTTTCTCGGAGCGATTGAAAGAGCTGACATTACATTTAATACGTAACATGAAACTTGAACAGTAATACACGAAGCACACGAAATTTTGCAAAATAATCATAACCATGAAGAGATTTCTTTATTTTCTGAATTGATTTTTGTTCATATTTATAATATCCTAGTAGGAACGTAATGCCTACGTGTTTTTAAGGTTTCAACCTTCTACAAAAATATATACAAGGGTCAGAGTTCGCATGTTGCAATAAGAGCGAGAATATGTATACCTACGAAGGCCGTGCGTATGTAAATCATACGCATACAAAGGATATGGAAATACAGCGCGTAAAGCGAGAAGTGAAGCACGAGCTCCCTAATTATAAACGCGCCAGTACAGGAGTACACTCAGAGTATTTGGACCTGAGCAATCTGGCAAAAGCTCTTTGAACCTGATCCAAGAGGGTCCTATTGAGTGAAAGAGAGAGAGAAAGGAGAAGGAGAGAAAGACCGTAAAGATGATAACGACAATTAATATATTATATTCTCAGTACAGAGTGTAGGGGAAGAAAGAGCCTTACATCGCTATCTTACTTTTCCTGACGATTGATCACTAATGGGGTGAGTGGTGAGTATTTACGGATCAATGAAACACAGTAGTGATAGCAAGTGATATGAAAAGCCTTCATGCCATTACAGCATGGAGAAACCAACCCATGCCTTTCACAAGACTCGAACATGCGTCCCACGGCTCCGCTTACTTGGAAGTCTCTCACATCCTCTGCCGGGGCCGGCAGCTAAAATGAATGCCGACTCTATGTACCCACACTACCAGACAAATCTCGCACAATCTGATCCCACCGGGACGCACACCTGGGCCTTCCGAGAGCGCCCTACCGAATGTTAACTATTCCGCCGCCGCGCCCGCCGCGCATAGTGACTTGGGAGCAAAGACGTAAAGTGCGGATGGCGGAGGCGGAGGGAGAGGTAGGGGAGTGGCAGTAGCGGACGTGAGGGTGGAGGGCGATGGTGGAAGCGAGGTGCGGGGGCGAAGGTGGCGGCGGAAGTAGGGGCGGAGGTGGAAAGGGGTAGGAGAGTGGGTGGAGTGCTAGTGGATACGTGGTGGTGGAGGAGGCAGAAGCAGGGGCGGGGTCGGAATGCGGCGGTGGCTGAGTTGGTGGAGTGGGCGCGGGAACGGAGCGAGTGACGGAGATGGAAACGGATTGGTCCTAGAGGCGGGGGGTGGCGGAAGCAAAGGTGGTGGTGACAGTGGCTGAAGCGATAGCGGGGACAGTAGCATTGGCGGGGAAGGGGAGGAGCAGAGGGGGCGGGGCGGAGGTAGGTGTGGGTTTGGGTGCGGTGACGGTTACGAGGACGGGGAGAGAGGAGTAGGCGGCGGCAATATTGGTGGTGGTGTCGACGGCGGGGGCGGTGTCGGTAGCGGGTGGTGCAGACGGAGGCGGTGGCGGTGACCTGGCAGGGTCAGAAGCGGGGGCGGGGGCGGGGCGGATGCGGTGCGGGGTGGGAAATTGGGGGTGAGGGAGGGGGCTGCGGCGGCGGTGGTGGTGCTGGCAGTGGCGGCGGGTGAGGAGCTCTGGCTGGGGGCCTGAGTGGGGGCGCGTGCGTCGCGGCGCTGAGGGCCCCGCGCGTGCACGTCGCCCTGATTTACCGCCGCGCTCCCCGACTGCCGCGCCGCGCGCTCATTAAACGCGCCCCTGCTGTGAACCCACCGCGCGTGCCCCGCGCCGCGTCCGGAAGGAGCAGAGGTCGGCGCCGTCTCTCCAGAGCACAAAGAGGTCCGCCAAAAGAGCGACAGTCTACGCCTTTGCTCGGGTACAGTCACTGGCTCGGTAGATGCATCAGCCAGGCAGTCGATTTGCTCCACAAAAACCCATTTGATTTTTGTAATAGGATGTTATTTTTATGGGTCACATATCCGAGAAACGCATGTGAAATAAAATAAACAATAATAATAATAATAATAATAATAATAATAATAATAATAATAATAATAATAATAATAATAATAATAATCACATATTAAGTATAGAATATTGAGAATCCAGAAAAAGAAAAAATAATTATGGAAAGGAGAGACAAATGGTTATGTTACGTTAGATTTGTACTCCGTTGCCTGGGACATGTAGAACGATGAATAATGGCATGATGTCCAAACAATTGCTTTATGGGCAAATTAATGAAACGAGAAAAGCAAAGCCAGAAGATGAAATCTTGAGATGTGCGAGCATACTCTCAAAGAGAGATGTGAAAGACCCCTTTCGAATTTAAGACCTTCAGCAACAGACGAATATGGAATAGAAGAAAAAGGGAAATTATGTGTGAACCAATAAAAATCCAACACGTCTTTTCTTTAGACTTCGAGTAGCGATATACAAACACTTTTTCATATGGCGGAAATGGCAGTTGTTTTCACCACCATCAAAAAGCAAGTCCACACTCTCTTCTTAAAAATCAAGTCATTGACCATTCACAAAACCTTTCAGTTAAACTCTACTCCAGTTAAACCATAGTAAATCCAAATGCGAAATCTTGCAATCACTGAACTCTACCATCAATTATCACAGAAACGAAAAGACATTTCATTCGCCTGGATCCTAACATCTACGGACAACAACGTGACTCAAGAGATAAGCACGGCGGCTTCTTCCTTGGTACACCTCAAACAAAACAATATAGTTCTCGACTTAAGCAACACCACAACTCATTTTCTAATATTTACGATCAAAATAATGTTGACTAACTGGAATCAAGAATAAATAAAATTTTTTCTCAATACATATAGATAAATAGTGCTTCGCTTCGGACATACTAATATTACACATCCTCATCTCTTCCACAAACTATCCACTTGAACTAACCGTGTCGCATATAGTGATCGTCTGCCCTAAGTTTCAGGAAGAAAGAGAAACCTACCACCAGAGCAGCAATTCGAAGCAATCGTCCGTTCCAAGCCCTACCAACCGGATATTATAAGATTTACTAATATCTTTAATAAAATATAAGTGAATTCCTGTACATGTTATCGTACTAACCAAGATTGGGTGCCAAGTTATGAATTATTAAAATAACCTCACTGGTAGTATAATCACTGTACTGTATATTTAACCAATGTTCAATCAAATATCGAGAGTGTAAAATATTGAAGAGTTGCCATTAACCTTCGGTTGATGCGACGATAATAAATCAAACAAAATAAATCCTTCCGACAATTCAGTGTCTCTTCGTCGAATACTGATGTCTGAAAAAGACTACGGAGACCTGCTCACTGAATACCGAGATGTCTTCCTGGAGCCTTGTCTTAACAACTCTTATGGGCAACGTCGGGACCCTAGATTGAAATCGCTGTAAATTTAGTTTGGCCCTTAATCCATTTAATTATCACCTTCTGGTTACTAATGTATGTACCCTCTCTAACACACGTCTTATATTGACATAAAAGTTTTCGGTTCAGTTTATTTTCTCCACATTTATAAAGATGTATTTGTTAATTTCAACCAGGTCGGGGAAGACAAAACACTCATTGCGACACAGAAACGCAAATGTTCAACATCAGTATATACAAAACGACAATGTAGAGTTAGAAAGTTGACGAGGAAAGACAATTGCTCTTACAGTGTTGTAAAATATATAGCTCATTTTCCTTACTGTCTTCATTTTCTTTATGATGAAAAATAAAAGGACCTAGGGGAGTCTTGTAAGAAAATGATCAAAAGTTTGGAGCCGAGTAAGTCAAAGTAACGAAAACACAGATTCTACGAAATGCAGCTTTCTTCAGCTTTGTGGACTATACTTCTTCCAAAGAGCAGTTACCATAGCCTGAGACTGCTCCTAGACCTTTGCTCTTGACACCCTACAAGACAAAATAGGTCGCTCGGGGGTAACTGCAGACCTCAGAATATGTGACAGCGCCGATAAATCTCAAGCAAGAGAGACCACTTAGTTGTACGCCAATTACAGACGAATCTCGTTTGGAAGCGCTCTAAATCAACACTTGTTAGTTCCTTGAACTTGTTGACATCGCGTTTCACTTTCTCTAAATGGTGGACTGCCCGAAACTGGACAGTGAAAACTTAGTAAAAGTTGTTTGGCTTTCGTTAATATTGAGCAAATCGATTGAGTACAATGGCGATTGGACAAGGTGGTGAGCGTGTTGGGAGGTCGTAAATCTTTCTAGATCCATATCAGGGAACTCATTCGTATTCTTTCGGCTCTAAATGAGTTGCAAGAACATTATTTTTGTATCCCAAGCAGCGTGCCGAAAAAACTTGTCATAACCGAGATTTGAAATACGTGATGAACTCGTAGCGATGAAACTGACAAGTGATATGTATGCACTTCGTGTCGTAAAAATATGTTTTTTTATAAAAAGTTTACAATGAAATGTAATTATATTAATTCAAAATAAATGCCGAGACCGCTAAGGCAGTAGTGATGTGGAGATCTCGAACAACACACACATCGCGGATTCACGGATTCGAGTCCTGCCTCGGGCATGGATGTGTTTGTGTGTCGTCCATTCATCCCTCAGTATCATTATCATTCCATCTTCCATCTTCCATCTCCTCAGGTCTAGCAACTCTGGGGAATAAAAATAGAATTCAGCATAACTCCCCCAAAAAGAGTTACATACACTTGAATACAGTTTACATACATTTGGATAAATGAAACTGAGCCTCAGTAAGATCAGGTGTATGTCCGCCTGGTCCTAGACGGCCAATTGGCGACCACCCCAAAAAATTCAAAATAATTAATATGGCAAAATATGTAATGCAAGGAATTAGAGAACTTAATGAAGTCCATATTATGAGAATGTAAATTAGTGAATTGCTGCAGCAAAAATGCTGCTGCAGTTAATTCAACACTTTTCATGGATATTGCAATAACATAATATAGTTTATACATAGTACAACAGTTCTTTGCATACTACATAGAATGTAAAAAAACGTTTCCGTTTCATAGGCGAATATCAAATAACTTAATGGCGGGTGGCCTCTCAGCATGACAACTGTGACGTAAGCAGTAAAGTGCAGAACAGGAGAATTCCGTCGGTACGCGTAGTATGAGAATAGTCAATAACACAATCAAATTATTTGCTATATTCAACAAGATCGAAACATTTACCGCCTACAAAAATATATACAAAATAATTCATTGGGCAGACATAAATATACGATATCATTTTCTGAATGTGCACCTAGTAGATTAAAAAATGAAAATACATTATTCATCCTCTAGCGCCACTATTTCATTAACGAATAAGTGAAACAGTTATTTAATGAAATTTTCTGATGTGGTTAGGTTTTAATGTTACCACCCAATGGTATCCGTGTTTTCAACTCTGTAGCACTTCCTGGACCTCTAACATAACGGTAGCTGTATTTTTCAGTGTACATCTCTTTTTTTTTCGCTTGCAAGACCACGATGTGCCCCCAGCGACAATAGCAATTAATTAAGAGCTACTGCTCCCTCACGATGCAGCACAAACGCCCTCTGATTACGCGGAAGAGAAGTCCAGAAGCATCAGCCTGCGCTTGGTAATTAGAAACGACCCCTCGCCGAGGCACGAACCCCAGGTTACAGAAGCTTCCCCTCGTTTCTCGTTAACTGTGTCTCGTAAGAACTATATGAATTGAAGGTAAGGGCCAATGCAAGGTAAGGAAGCTATTCTAGCGGAATTACGTTTTGCTCCGTCATGGTCATAGTTAAAGAGCAGTAAACCGCTAGAGCATGTTCGAGATAAAGGCGATGAAAGCTAGAGCGAACGCGGAGAAGAACTAGTATGAAGTTGGAGAATACATTCTCCACTACCACGAGAAGAAAATCTAATAAAGTTGTCGAGGCGGTACTTTAAGAACTGCTGAATCGTTTAATTTGAATTCCCCAAAGGTATCTAGAGGTGGTAGGATGACAGGAATCTATGACAATCTTTGAGAGGTACTTGAAAAATACAATAAAACCTAGGTATCCGTTGTTTCCACATTGAGTAATATATCAAATCCCGAATCTGATAAAATGTCGCATACAATTATGAAAATATTTTGAAAACGAATATGATACCGTTTCATTAAATTGCGTTTGTAGTAATGTGTTTCATGGAAAAATCATTGATAGTTTCAATGTTGAAAGAGCTTTCAACGATCACGATTGTAAGAATGTGAGAGATCAAGAGAAGGAATTAATTTTCTACTTCATCGAATCATAGTAAACTGATAACTGTATATTTTGTTATGAACAATTCGTATTAAAAACCTATTTATTCGTAATCCTTTTTTCTTGAAAATACATCATACTGTTCACTTCTTGCATTTCCACCAAGACATCCCGTCTGTTCCCCTCTAGTGATAGATCCGGTAACATAACTTTCAATCGTTTTATAATCCATCGGGTCCAGTCTTTCTTTACTAAGGAAGTGGCAATACAGATTAGTGTCCTAACCTCAAGGAATCCAGGAAATCCGCACAATTTTGACGGTGTCAATACGCCAAATGGTATTATAAACATCTGCGCGGAGATCACTTGAGGCGGGCGATGTATTCAGATATCCTACTTCGCGATTGCAGATCCTCGTGATTTGTTGCAGTCGTGATTCTCAGCCTGTAAAGCCTAGCATCTTTGGGCCTGCAGTTGATGAAATCGCTCATTGCTCTTCAGCTTTAGCTCATTCATCACCGAGCGAGCGGAAACCTAAATACATGCGCTGCAATGTTCATCAGGAAGTCTCAAACAGAAAATGCACGTTCTTCGTTGGCATTAGGAACATTTTTTTTATCCCAAGCTCCGAGCAATGTTATTGAAAAATGTTATCGTGGGCCTGACAACTACACCACGGGTCGCCCCACTTGGACCTCCTAACCCTTCTTTCCTAGCGTTGAGTCCTGCGTAGTTTCAAGGCCGGCAAGGGCTACTCACCCGGAATAACGCAATGGGTTAAGACAGGGCGTACTGCTCCACGGCTCCAGTCCCTACTGCGTGAGGTATGGCAATGACGATGATGAAAAGGGAAAAGGAAGCAAATTTCGCGCGGGGTGCGGGGTCCGTGGTCCGTGGTGTGGTGTTTTGGAATCGTATTCGCCAGGAAGTGCTCAGGGAAGCCACGGAAACGACTGATCTAAGAATTTGGTATACGAGTTCGATTCCAGTCAGGCTCCACAGACCATCAACATCTAGCCAAGATCGGACCAACGACTTTCCAATCACCGGAATGCTGGATCTGTCAGGCACAGCCTTTGCGCTCCGGACTACCGGTGTTGGTAGATTCCACTGGGAATAACTAGTAGTCGTCCGGGGTTCGAGCCCGTCCACCGACGGGCTGCAGCGCCTGCCTCCGCCTCCGCCAGCAACGCGCTCCAGCGTCACGCCGTCCAGATCCTGCCAGTCACGCCGCGCCGACATTCCACAGGCCTCGGGCCACGCGCCCATGGATCCACCCAGCGGAATACGGCAGTTCAGGCCGTCCCTGGCACTCCCAAAAGTAACGTTTATTTTTATTTTATTTTAATACAATTATTTTTTGATTGTTTTAATTTTATTTTCGAAATACAATATTTTTTTAAATTTAATTTTATGGCAATTTTATTTTTTAATATAATAAGATTTATTTTTAAATTAAATTTTATTTAAAAATAACATTAATAATAATTTTATTCAGTAATTTACTTTTCTAAAATAAAAATGCGGCGCGGTCTCAACAATTTGTAACTATCATCGTTTCTCTTTACTACGTCGCTTTTCTCTAACGATGAAAACTTCCTATACAACTTCCTCATCTTCTCACTTACTTTCAATTTCGAGTGGATCACATTACAGTTTTCTCCAAATCTTAGGATACAGTTTAATCATCCAAAATTCAATTCACATAAATACAATTTAAAAAATGTCAAAGCTGGAAGAATTTTTACGGAAAAAATCTGAATGTAACGTTCGCAAGTCAGAGAATTTTATCACTCAATCGACATCAATTAAACCAAAAATCAGATCCATTAATTAATACTGAGAACACAATGTTTATTATACACTTAAGAGACACTTTGAGATTTAAAATCTTCCCAAGAGGAAAATAATTGTGGAACATTGGATCACTTCTAAACTCTCACATTGATTCCCATTTTTTGGTCAGTTTGGTTATTCTAGCTCATACTAAAAAATTGCCTCATCATACGACGTTCCCTTAATCCCATCCCATAAATTAATATTTATGTGATACGTGTATGGACCACGGAAATGTAACATAAATAGCTCCTAAATGTATTAATGACATGAACCACATAAGACTTCTACCCGACTTACAATTTATTAGAAATGCAGAAATAATATCTTCAAAGGTTATCCTTTTAACAAGAAAATAGGAGCGGTTTTGTGCAAGACTGTTTAGCCACTCCGCTGGGCTTTGGCCTTAGAAGTGTACAACTTCATAATGTAACCCAAACAAACGTCTTTACTTCACGCTTGTTATTTCGTCCTAACATATTACATAATTATATTATGCAGAACATTAGATACTATCTCGTAACTTTAGATAACTTCACGTTGCAAACACCAATTATCGGCAGGTCATTCAAAGCAGAGATCGACCACATGGGTTTGCAATCACGTACAGCAAAGTACTAAATACACTAATCAGAGAAACGCTTGTCGATTATAACGTCCCAAGCTTACGAAGCCGACTTACAGAATGTGTTGATTGAACTTTTGAAAATCTTAAATGTCTTGCGTTATTTTAAATGTATATCAAGCATTTTGTGCTCAAAGAAAATACTTTGAGAAAGTAAACTGAACACTCACAACCATGTAGAGTTCAAAACTGTAATTGTAACGAACATAATCTCTTGTTAAAAAGAAGAAGAATGAATTGAAATCTGAATTCACATACAGGCATCAAAAAGATTTTTGACTCTTCAGATTTGTCGATGCACCTAGTAGTTTGCAGATACTGCTTGATGTATTTATTGAGTGATGTAAATAAGCTATGAGATGTCTGATGGCCCAGTCAACTTTAAATTCAGAGTTCGCATCTGCAACAATATACGTTCCAACTGACAACAGCTTCGAGGCACGTCACGATAGTGTACAACAAACTGGCTGACACTCTTTGTAACGAATAGATCGCGGCCAGAGATGCAATTTGCAGATAGAGAATGCACGTCGGATGGAAAACAGTTTATGTAGGAGCACTATAAATTTCCTGGTTGTCAAGGTGAAGTGTAATGCAACGAAGACGACGCAAAAAGTTGTTCTGCAATAAAGAGGTAGCTGAGTTACAAACTCGAATAAACAGTATAGGACTCATTGAAAATAAATAGGTCGCCATTCAATGTTTAGTTGCTCGTTTGCATAACCTACTCCATTATTTATCGCGGCAAGATCACAGAGATGTGAAAGGAAAACATATTTTCAGATCTTTTTGAAAGTTGTCATGTAAAAGAGGATGGTCGATTTTTCTTTAATGAACAATTTATCAATAACGTATGCTTCTTCGAAATTTCAGTTCATAATAGTTATTTATGCACCAACGGCGTTGAAAGAGTTTAAATGTTCTAGCGGCGACGAAAAGCCCGAGTTCATTACAATCAGTTAAGGCCGTTGGTACAAATATGATTTTATATTTTACGTAATTTAATTACTCAGATTTACTTATTTACTACTGAACTAGTTGTTAACTAGACTCGGTTCGTCTTTTCATATTTCTCTCCAAGAGAGAATATGTGGCACCATTCAACTGCTTTCATTTTCCCTCGTAACCACGATCTTCTTGATCCAGGTAAACGATGAAGTGTTTATCAAACTCCATACCGAATGCAATAACAAGCAATAACGTATCAGTGAAAAATTAAAATGATGTTTATATTGTATAATCAGTACGAAAATATTATCCTTCTTTAATAACACATAGTAAATTAAGTGACGTGGGGGTAGGAGCACAGTGCAAGTACGTGAGGAAGCAGTCTGCGGACTCGAGTTCAGTGTTTGGCTCGTGCCTTTTAAGCATATGTTAATGGCGCGGCTTATTCTCGTAACACACGTATACCCGTCTGAACACCATCCCATCCATAACCATTTATCGTTCGAGAGCACTCACCCTTCATGACTTCTAAAAAGTGGATGGCAACTCCAAACCAGCACTGTGATCATTTGTTCTGGGGTAGATGACATTGATCCTGACAAATTGACATTTCTCGACACGCCAAACCTTCGTGTCCCTACGTTTTTCTTAAATCTGGGGAATGCCTAACCTACCTTTCACGTCTACGGAAAATACCCTAAATGCGGTAGAAAGCAATTCCTCGCTCGACCAGGAACTCCGCATGGCTCGTCTTTTAACCCATCTCGCGCCGCAGACGAAGAAGAAATCTCGCCATCAACACAATAACAATAAAACATGGTTGACCCGCTGTCAAACTGTCACAGCAAAGGCGGCGGCGGCGGCGGCGACGGCGGTCTCTGCTAGGAAAAACAAGCGCTCGCGACGCCAGGCAAATAGGTCAGCTTCCGAGAAGCGAGGAGACCCAATACGCCTCGGCATCATCCGAGTAATTACTTCCCGGTAGCGCAGCCGCGACGGCACCGCGGCCAGGCGACTGCGGGAGGCACACACGTCTGCACCAGACACCGCAGACGCGCAGGTGAGTGACGGTGATGGTAGAACAACGGCGCCGAGTCGCCGGGCGGAAGACAGGCCAGTGGGCGAGAGGTAAGACATTGGTGCTGGGAGAAGGCGTGGCGGTTGGTGACGTGCGGTTCTAGAAAGAGGCATTGTGACCTTCGGTGCTGGAAGAAGGCATGGTGACGTTGAAAGGAAGGCAGCGTGGTGTGGATCGGTGTTGAAAGAGAGCGTGGTGTGGTTCGGTGCTGAAAGAAAGCGTGGCGTGGTTCGGTGCTGAAAGAGGGCGTGGCGTGGTTCGGTGCTGAAAGAGAGCGTGGTGTGGTTCGGTGCTGAAAGAGAACGTGGTGTGGTTCGGTGCTGAAAGAGAGCGTGGCATGGTTCGGTGCTGAAAGAGAGCGTGGCGTGGTTCGGTGCTGAAAGAGAGCGTGGCGTGGTTCGGTTCTGAAAGAGAGCGTGGCGTGGTTCGGTTCTGAAAGAGAGCGTGGCGTGGTTCGGTGCTGAAAGAAAGCGTGGCGTGGTTCGGTGCTGAAAGAGAGCGTGGTGTGGTTCGGTGCTGAAAGAGAGCGTGGTGTGGTTCGGTGTTGAAAGAAAGCGTGGTGTGGTTCGGTGCTGAAAGAGAGCGTGGTGTGGTTCGGTGCTGAAAGAGAGCGTGGTGTGGTTCGGTGCTGAAAGAGAGCGTGGTGTGGTTCGGTGCTGAAAGAGAGCGTGGTGTGGTTCGGCGCTGGAAGGAAACGCGGGTACCTCTCCCAGGCGGGGCATGGACCCAGCTGACTGGCCTCCCGACATATTTGCTAACGACGTCCACGTAAGTGTGTGTGTGTAAGTGGAGAAGAGGGGTCAAGGACGAGGAAGGAAAGATTGTGGTCAATCTGCAACCATTTGTAAGGATAAACAACGCTGTTGCCGGCTCCGGACACAGAAACGCTGCCAAGAGGTAGAAACGCCAACGGTGCCAAGGCAGGATGTGGGCGGCAGCGGATCCAGAAAGCAAAGCAGCGCGTCGACAAAAAAGCCCTTGGCCTCTGGATGCGCGAGATCAACACTGGAGGAGGGGAGAAATTACGAACGCCATTGTTCCAAGGCAAGAAAGCGGGGCAGGAAGTGCATTCTAGAGCCAACGAACGGCCTTTCCGGACATAACTCTGCGTATGTTTATGTCCCCCTCGCTCGTGCAGAGCGTCAAGAAAACTGGGTGGCGCATAGGCGGCAGTAAATTGTGTAGACTGGTTAATAAGTGGATCTACAACAGCAACTATAGATTGACTCATACAAACTTCACGTGAGTAGGCTTCCTGTTGTTAATAATAATAAATTTGAACTTGGAACTGAACACTGGAACACTTTGATGGTATAGAATTTCCATTCTAAGAAGGGAAATGGGTTTTAGAACAGAGCAAGAGTGTTACCCACATTTGGTATGGCTACTAAATTCACATGAACAAATCTGGTAAAATATCCATTTCTTATCTTACGAATATTTATAACACTCTTTTAAAAAAACTCGTCAACAAAACTGGGAGGCACATGGGCAGGTTAAAATTATGTAAAAAGTTAACTGATTTGAAAATACAACTCGTACAATAGAGAGCAGAGGCAGAATAAAACTCTAAAATGTAAGTGAGAAAGTGCTCTTTAGATTAGAGGGGAACCCATCGACTTCCTTTCAGATAATTAATTTTAAAATGGCTACTAAATTCATGAATGAAAATTTTTTAATATTTCCCTGAACTTTCGCCATGCAATTATGATATTCCGTGAAAATATAAAGCTTATACTTTTTTGACATCAATATAAACTTTTATGCGATTGGGTACGGGAATATTTCATCAACCTGTTGTAAATATTTAAAAAATCCCTGTATTTCTGTGGAAAGAGTCTGTTCCGCTCAGATAAGTACAAGTTGTTTAAATTCGATGATAATGGCATTTCTGGACAAACTTAAAGAATAAAATTAAACAGATGTAACGTTTATTTCAAAATTTAACGTAAAAGAACATATTCAAAGACATTGGCATGTATATATAGTTTCTTGATGTTGTAATGTGTAACACTAACCACCCAAAATTTTGAAGTGTAAATGGAGAGTGTCGCAGTCTGCCCAGCTAAGAAAAGTAGTTTTTTCCATTAAATATTCACTCATTTTTGCTCGATGTATGATTTTTGAACGAGCAAGTGTAGAAACTACAAATGGCTGCCATGGAGGGGAAGAGAAGGTAATTGACTGCTTGTTTCCCATGCATTCCAGGCAAGCGCCGCTGCATGACGGATCGTGGCGGAAGTGCCCGACCCTGGCAGCCGCAGCTCAGGGCGGAAATCCCCTTTTATGCCTCACTGCGAACCTCTCGTAATTCATGCCGTCATTAACACAAATTACTCTAACAGTTTCACCTATCTCATCGTATACCTTTAGTAGCAATTTTTTCGGCTCATTATGACCATCATCAGTGCGAATGTGTTTGATGTGAATATTGATTTCGAGCGTGTCAATCACGAGGACGTAATACATTATTCCTGTAATTGTAGTGCATATTCTATCTGGAAGAGGTGGATGAGGTGTTCTTCCCACATTCTTGAAGAGATCGTAAGGTCAGACGCCGACCTATACGTTGGAGCGCGTGGGTTTTCCACCTTGCATGTATCTCCTCCAGCGAGTGAGCGACCCGTCCCGAACAAGCTCTAAGCTTCTGACTAGTCGATACCCCAGGCATGGGTAGTATAGTGCAAGTGCAAGCGTGAGGGTGAGGGGGGAGAGGAAAGGTCGCGGATAAGGAAGGAAAGATCGCGTACGGCGTGTAAGCCGTTTTCCAGATTGATTATTTGAAGTTTCCAGGCGTGTCAACTGCTACCCGTTAACGCAGTGAATGTTTATCCCAAGATGTCGGTGTTCTGCCCCACCCATTGGGTTGTGAGATCCGGCGCTGACCTAAACGTCGGCTCGCGGGGTTTTCCTCTTCCAGGTATTTCCCCCAGCGGGGCACCGCCAGGCAGGATTATCTCTAAGCTCCCGCCTGGTGTCCCGCCATGTGTGGTAGTGTAGTGTTTATTAGTGTAAGAGTGTGTAAGGGAAAGGGCGAGGAGAGGGCAGGATGATGAAAGAAAGCTCGTGTGCGGTCCGTGGTCTGTTTGTTAGGGTCTCCGGCATCCGTCTGGCTTTTATCAGAGAACTCACGGAAAACTGTCAATCTGAGTAGCCGTTAGAATTATAATATATAAAGCATGTATATAATATCTAACCTACATTTAACGAATGAATTCCATCCTCTTATGTAGTGCAACGCGCGATGTAGCGGTCAGATTGCTCACCTTCCGTCTCAGGGTGTCGGGATTCAAATCTAGATCGATCGTGACTTAACACACAAAACATTCGTCCAAGAGCACGTCTAGAGCAAGAAATCTTAATACGTCCTAAGGGAACAGGAGAGGAGGAAAAGGTCAATACCTACTTGAGGAGACCTTGAACAAAGTCCGTTGAATAGTTTTAAAGATCGTCGAGAACAAGAGTAATGGAACTCGTGTTGTAGTGGTCAGATCGCCCATCCTCCATCACTGAAACTGCACGGTTCAATTTCTGATCTATTCAGTAGGATTTGTAGTGGACAAAGCGGGTCCTTGGTAGATCTTTTTGGGAGTTCCTCCTAACCGCGTCTCTAATTTCACTATTGCTCCAGCATCATTTAAATTTCAAAACCATCGATATCATATACGGTCAAGAAAGATAAGAACTGATCATCATAGTGAAGAATTTACAACAAGTATCCAATGTAACAACGTAGTGGTGTCCACAACTCGAACATAGATTCTGGAGGTATCTGGAACTGTATCGGGGCTTGCCACTGCCTTGCATAAAATATATGTAAAACAGCTCGTAAATGCAAAGAGATTCAAAAAGGAGGCTTATCTTTTCTAAAAAAAGGTGTCTGCTACTAATTGGTGATTACAGCAGCTGGATGGAAATGTGAATTCTTCTCTACAAACATTTGTATCGTGGAAGGCAACAAATTCTCCGAGGAGCAAGAAGACATTGAACATTGCTACAAATACTAATTTTCGATGGCTGCTGAAGTATCGAATTTCTCTTGAAAACAACAATAGTGATACCATCTCCATTTCATAGCGTTAAAATAGTACCTAGCACCCCGTATGTGAATTTTAAAATAATATAACTTTTTTATAAAACATTTTTCGCGACAATTTTAATTTTTAGGTAATAATTCTTGCTTTTCTCCTTGTGGGTACGAGTATTGGTTGTTTACATTCGTTACAGTCTTAAGATGGATCTTACCCGCGTTAGTTGGCTTTTTTGTATTTTGGTCAGCTAGAGTTAATTTTACAACATAACCACCCAATTTTAATTAATAATAAGATGTAATTTGGTGGCCCGAATAGCTGAGATTACTAAGGCCGTAGCTGCCTCGTGCCTGAAGGGTCGCCGGTTCGAATCCCGCCCGGGATGGATGTTTATGTGTGTATGTAGGTTTGTAATTGTCCATTCATCTTTCATCGTCATCATTTTTACGAGTCCCTCATTCCCGCAGGGCTGTGTAAAAACGGATTCAGCACAGAAATGCTCGTCCCCCCCCCCCCAAAAAAAAAACATGTGCACTTAGCCGCGGGGAAATATGACTGTGCCTCCGCGAATACAGTTGTTCGTTAGCGTGATTTTAAGGTAACAGATTAGCGACCAAAAAAAGTAATTTATTGAATGCTTTACCACCAGAAATAGATACTCTTAGTAAATATGTAGATCACCACTTCCCGTGGACAAAGATCGAGAAGCAAGTTCCTGCGAATCGAAACCGGCTGCAGCGAGTGACCCCGCCCGTTTTTCCTTTGCGTGACTCGGGAGCAACAGTGGCGCGCAGTATTACGCATTTCAGCGTCCTCGCCATAAAAGTGTTGCAGCGGTATTTCGCTTTCTCTTTCCGCGAGACAGCGGAACTCCTCTACGCTTGCGGGCGGCTGGAGCCCGGGCGACGGAGCCGTTCTCAGGCCATCGCGCGCACGGGCCAACGCGCCGGAAGCAGGAAGGTCGAGCAGTAGCAGAAAACTAACGTTAGATGAGGTAGCGCTTGCGACACTTCTCCGTGGTTGTGATACCAGTGTCTAAGCCTGAAGGCTACACCTCGACACGGGCGAGTGATTTTGCTGGGTAGGTTCATAGGTTCAATGATGTTTTATTTTGTGGAGCAAGACCCCTTCCGCCTGACCATGAAAATTTCCCTACGATCCTTTTATCATCCAGAAGCGAAAGCAGATATCACTTGGGTGACGAAACACGGGAATACAATTGTGCTCAGAGTTTTTTGTGTTGCTTTTTTTAGGCTTGAGGGTTTTTTGACGTGCAATAAATATACAACACGGAACATCCAGTTTTGCTCTCCCTCCGAAAGAAGGCGTATAAAGGATTTTTTGTTCTTAAAAGCCTACTACTTCAATCGGATTTGAACATGCGATTAAGGTTTACCTAAAGAATTGATGATAGCAATAATGACGGTACGAATGATGATGGGGAATGAGAGGCAGGAGATACAGGAAAACTCCAGAAGTCATTTCTTCATCACACGTTCTAAAAGGTTCGAGCGGAATTTGAACCCAATGCCAACCGTGAAAGGAGAGCTCTCTCATAGCTACATCACAAATCGCCCCGGCACACAGAGGGCTAAATGGCAAATCTAAGTTGAACTAACCCCCCCTCCCCAACATTTTGATACCTACTATTTGCATGGATAAAATTTGATAGCAAATGTTGGAAGACGAGATTTAAGCGCGGTTTATTTAAAACGGATTTATTTTTTCGACAGACATTGCTACCTTGGGAGAGTGGTCTTGTCTATTTTCAAAGAAATCATAGCGTAAGTTTGACATCTTATGCCGCGACGCATAAGTTATCCCTTGTCCTAAGTTCATGTCATGTTCTAACGTTCATGCTCTTTAGACTAATTACAATATTTTCAACCACAATTATTCAATCACATAATGATTATGCAAAACTACACGATTGTTTGGGTACCTTTCGTTAGTAACAGATAAAGAAACCTAAGTGACATCATTCTGAAGTCTTTGAAAATGATACTTAACAGTTGCACATTTTTTACTGAACAACTATTTTCACAAGAAATAGAATCTAAAATTCTGATAATTTAAAATCTCATATTTTTGCGTCACCATGCAAAAAGTTAAGCATCTTTTTCGTGACTTCTTTTACTTGATCAAATTGTCTGAAACTGAAAACATACGCTGAAACATACGCTCATTTCATTCATACCACTGTATTTGAAGGTATTTACGATTAATATTTCTTAACCAATGGAACAAAAATAAACACACCGTAACAATTCTTTATAATTTACAATTTTACGTTATGTGCGAAACGGATAATTTTAACTCATTGTAAGCAAATTTGATACAGTTAAAAATTAAAGCCAAAACACAAGGGAGAGGGGCGCACTGAAATACGAAAGTCGTATAACACTAGCCACCTATATTCACCATAAACCATTTCAATCCTGATAATATTTTCCAACATTTCTAAATTTCTAACTCTATATCCCATTAATTCTTGTAAACCTTTTCTAGGAATCTCGAAGTAAAATAATGCTTGTCTGATAGTTCGGAAAATATATGAAATATTCTAGAGATTGATACATTATTTCTCTCAAGAAACGAGAGCTCTCTATTCTCTACCAACTTTACATTTCATCTGCTTCTCAACGAGCGTATCTTTATCCTCGCCACAATTAACTAATAGAGAAGTCCTCGCAAGTGACAACGTACGCAGGCACGGTCTTTACAAGAACCTGTTTGGACACCGCATATTCAGACACCTGAAGTGCCTACAGCAAAGTCTAGTGCAGCAGGTCTTACAACAAGCACTGTAAAATACGAGCACAAATGATGCGTAAGACCCCTGAGGGAGAAAATTGCTCTTACATAGCAAACTGGTTCTCAGCGCTCTTACGCAGAAACAAGGGTATTAAAACAAAGCCTCTAGAACTTGAGCGGCGGGAGAGCCATTAATCAAGAGGATTAAGCGGAGAGAAATTCCTCTGATGTCTAATGAGCGTCAGACAAATTTTGAGTATGATGGCTTAATTACTAAGTGCAAAAAATGTGTAAGTTTAATATGTATAATCTAGCAAATAATTTGGCAGGTATTTCTTTGTTAATGAGCACAAAATTGTCTTATTTACTCATGTTCTTAATTATGTCAAGCAGCGGCTAACACGTCTAAAAGGGTAGGGAACACCTTTTTTGGAGCTAAAATGTACCAGGGTTGATCCCAAAGTAACGAAAAAAATATGCGGTAAATAAAAATATGCGGCTAAAAACCTGACAAATATGCAACAAGTGTCATTACACGTTATACACACACACAGGCACTCTTGTGTTTATAAAATAAAAGTAATACAACCAAACACAATTTTCTGTTACACTAGGGAAAAGAAAATTTAGACAGTGTGTCTCTAAGGGTATTTTGGGTTGTGCCCATCTACTTTCTACACCACGGGATGATGGAAATCATCCAAATTTTGCGTTTGCATCTGAGTGAACCGGCAGAGAATCAGCCGGCGGAGGCGAAACCATCTGGCGACCACCACCGAGAGGTAAGAGGTAAGATGGAATTTCCCACCAGCCTAAACAAATTGCCTCTACTATAATACGAAGACACGTCTAATAAACAAGTTTATTTCCTGTGCTCTTCTCTTGGGTGTCACAATAAAAGCGAGAAGTTTAATATGCATGCTTTTTCGAAGCCCGCATTTTTCCCCCGAGACGATCATGGCAGCAATTTCCGAACAAGGTGCAGATTCTGCTCTTGGGGCCCTTCCTGGAAGTGGCGGCTGGTGAAGGTCGGCCGATGCGACGAGCAAGGAGACCAGCTGTCCGCGGGGCTCTCGGCTCCAAGATGGCGTTTCAAGGCGCGGGCAGAGGAAGCAGGGAGTAGAAGGGACAGCCAGATCAGGTTGGCAGGACGCGATTTCATGGTCCCCTGACGCCAGGGATCGTCCCTTCTAGAATGTTGGGTGCCCCTTGCCGAATAATAATCAATTTCTCTTTTACTGACACGATATTCCTCATAATTGCCTTCTACACGGAGCTCGATGTACACTGCTTAACTTATATGGAGTAAGGGAGTTGTGGTTACGAGAGAAATATGAGAACAGTTGATTGATGCTACATGTTCTCTTATGGAGGGAGAAGGAATTACAGAAGGGAATTACGGGAGGGAAGTATGGAAGAATAAACCGACCATAAGTTAATTAGTACATAAGTAAATCTAAATCATTAAAATTAGGTAAAAAATAAAATCGTGTATGCACCGTTAACTGGTTCTAATGATCTTGGGCGACAAAACGTCCTGGGACCGGAGATCCTCAAACATAACTATTGTCTCAGTCCGGTCATACTTACCCACATATGTGCGCCACTCGTTGAAAAGTTCAAATCAAATCCAAATCCAAGAACTTTGAAATGATAACTTGTTTTGTAAACAAGGGAATGCTTACAGGCCCAGTTGCATAGGAGGGCATCGTTCCTTTTGTCAGTCATAGGAGACATGGAGGAACAGTCAGAGGCCGCATGAGCGTATATTACTCGCCACATTCACAATTGGTAGTAAAAAAAAGACATTTTGCCATATAACTTCCGATCATTCACATTTTTTTAAAAAAAGGGAAAGTAAATATAAACATAATGAACTGTAAAGTAAATTGTGAAACCTAATGAAAACAATTTCCAAAAACCCGCATCAGAGGCAGGAGAGACGAGAGACGTGAGACGAGTAAGAGGCAATGGAGGGAGTGAAGTGAGATTGGGGAATTAAGGATATCAGAGTGTGTGAATAAATAAAAGGCAATTGATATTTGAAGATCACAGGAGTCAATAATAACAACCACATGTCTCTGCAGTAAATAATAACAACCCTCATTTCCAAGAGGGGAACTAAAATAATGTACGTTATCATTATTTACTCCCGAGTTCTGTATTTATGAAATAAAAAAAATATTATATTAATTTATTATTAAATTAAATTAAAAATTATATTTTTGATTTTTTTTCAACATTTAATGGGGCCCATAATATATTTTATTACTATCATCTGGTATCCCTCTAAGATTGGGACCCGGTTAGGTGACTAAGGGCATGAACTGGCAGGGCCTCAGACCGCGACGACCTAGAGTTCGAGTCCCCGCGGCGGCAAGAATTTCGACAATAACGAGTTGTCTGGAGGAGAATTCTAGCAGTCGGTTGCTGTAACCGGTAGTTTTCAGTGGTATCTCCAACCAACACCACGCGAATGATGGAGCATGCCTAACAAATGGGCAACGGACCGCATGCGATCTTTCCTTCACTTTCCTAGTCCTATCTCACCCCTTACTTACACACAATTTCAATTACATGCACTGAACTACCACACATGAGAAGAATCCAGCCGGGAGCTTAGAGAGTGTGTTTCGAGTGCCCCGCTAGTGGGAGATACCAGGTTGGGGAAAACACGCAAGCAGCCGTGTAGGTCGGCGCCGGATCTCCCCGTCCAGGTTGAGAAGATCGCCGCCACATCTCGCGATAATAGCATCCACTACATTTACGGCACGAACGGCCTTAGCAATCGACCATCTCGGAAACCCTCATCACTAATCACCCAGTTGGCCGGCAGCCGTTGTCGTCCGCGGAACACGCCCTTCCCACTCGCCGGTCACCCGCGCGCTTCTTGCATCGCAGCCGCCGCCGCTTTTCGGGGAGTCGCGACCCGCACAAGAAGCGACGCGGCCAGCGCCCTCGCGACGCCACCGAGCGCTTCGCGGAACCGCGCCTTCCGATGAGCCCAACCGCAAGTCATTCCGGCGATTTTTCTTGTTGAAAATCGCAGAAAGAATGTAGTAGACACCCACGAATGATTTTTGATGACAATAAAAATGATGTGAAAACACGTCGATATTAAAATTTAACTACAATTTTTTTTCAATTTTTTTTATTTATATTCCTTTATCTCAGCAGTATGTTTGAAATTTGATTTTACTCGTATATTTAGGGGTACTTTACACCCTGTAATAACGAATAGAAAAATGAAATAAAACTGGATTCGCAATGCGTTTTGTTCACATATATTTTGCAATTACGATATTGAGCTCCCAAAGGAAAATGTTATTAAAGTACCGGTATATAACGAAATTATCAATTAATATACAACAATTTCTGTCAACCTAACTTGATTTGCTTGTATTTATTTTTTTTCTTATATATGTCATTGCGAATTGTGAAAAGTAATTTCCAAGATTTTTAATAACCAGCAAGCACGCTGTTAAATATTACCCACGCATTGTATTAGCAGCCTGTATTCGAAGAGCAACCAACGTAGCTTGGTTGTCGCCGCATTCGTGTCTGACAGTTTCATTTCTTTGCGTTATGAATGAAATCCCTATTGCACCTGCCTTATTGCTTGAAGTCTTCAGCGCCAGTGGTGCAATGAAATTGATATCCGTCGGGCGGAATCATTAGCCGGATTCCATTACGAGGCCGAACAAAAGCTGCTGGGGCAACGCCGTCACGCGACGTCTGCGAGGGGAAGGCGGCGGTGACGGGCACTGAGCAGGAGCGGTGACTGGGGGAAAGGTAGGAGTTGCGGCTGAGGCGGTGTCAGGAGCGTTGGTGCTGGCGGCGAGACGGCTGTGTTTAAAGCAGCGATGCAGAGAGACGGTGAACGTGAAACTGGAGATGCGTACGGAGTTGTCGGAACTTGATAAGAACGAAGACGGTGATCTGACAACGAGACTGAAAGAATTGTACGAGTTTTTAGTCGTCTTTTGTTGTTGATATGGTATGTTAGGCCTGAAGGGGAAGGCGCGGCAGGGGAAGACATTTCCAAGGAAGTTCATTCAATTTCTGAATTTATTTACTCATAGGTATAATAACTGTTTGTCGATTATTGCGTAATGGAAGGCATTTAATCTATTTTCATTAAGATCTTAACATTAAATTATCGTCTATACCAATTAAGTCTTGTCCTCCCGTCTTTCGTCGGAATAGTTATAGACATAGTACTGCGAGGTCAGGAATAAGCAACTGTTTCTTCAAAGCCGAGAAAAAATTTCTAGACCATCCATTTTTCCAAATATCACAGCATTAATTTCTAATTAAGCAGAAGTGAAATAGCTCCACTTACAATGAACATGCAAATTAAAAAGTTTTCACAAAAAATACACATACAGTCATTGACGTCCGATAACTATGAAACCTTAATTTCCCATCACAACCGCCAACCACACAAAAAACTTACAAACAAATCTCACAGTTTCACCTTCAGAGCAGATTCTGCTTCTTCGATATTCGTCGTGAGCACTAAACCGGCCAGCCAAACGACATACAGATGATAATAACTTAACACAAATTTAATGATAGACGTTAATAAATCAGCTTTATAACTTTTGATCAAATACAACTTCGATCGATGTACTATTGATTTAATTTTGAACATCGATGTTTGGCAACAATGGTGTTCTGTTGTCGATGTCGCACCGCTATCACACAGCACAAAGAGTTTCTTGTTAGGGAAACGAGAGGAAAGGAGTGCGCTCGCTAGCAATCGCATGATGTTCTGCCGCGTCTACCTCTCCCCTTCGTTCCCAATTGCGTGTTGGCAGTCAAAGGGTCGTCATCTTCCGCTGCCAACGCAGCCGCCAGAACGAAGCGCACGGCGCCGCGCGAGCGCATGGCTGAGGAGGTGGAGCTGCGAGTGGCGAGCGACGGCAGGCACAGGCCGCTGCCAGAACTTTTACTGGCTAGGGTGGAAGCAGCGGTAGAAGCGGAGGTGACGTTGGCGGGGGAGGTGGATGTGCAGCAGCAGTGGCGGAGGCGGTGACGGAAGAGGACGCAGACGGTTGCGGGGTGGGCGAAGAGAATGGGGACGGGATTGGGGTTGAGGAAGGGAAGGGTATGGAACACGGACGGGGAGAATGGGATCGAGGAATACAAATGGGGACGTGAAAGGGGAACGGAGACAGAAATTAGAACAGTGACAACAACTAGAACGAGATCGGCGGGGTAGGTGGCGGGGCGTTGTGAGGTCGGGTGTCGTTTTGGTGGCGTGTTGGTGACGTTAACAGAGTCGAGGTGAGGGCGGGGGCGGGGAAGGTGACGAGGGAGGGAACGTGAAAATAAGCAGGAGTGAGAGTCGGGGGTGGGGATTAACTATTAGGCCATAAGAGCGGGAGCGCAGCAAGAGGGGACGGGAGCGGGGATGGCAGTGGACGAGGTAGACAACCGCGGGGAACAGTCGGTGAAGGAGCGGGGGCGGGAGCGGAGCCTCTAGGTAAATGACTGCGTCCGCCGCCGCATCCATTACGCGCGCAGACAAATGAGAACCCACGCGGCGCGCAGGATGCCACCGCGCCGCGGGGCAGGCGCGGCGCGGGGCGGGACGGGGTGCGGGGAGGGGTAGGACGCGGAGCGAGGCGCGGAGCAGAGCGCGGGGCAGGACGCGGAGCGGGGAGCGGGAGCGGGAGCGGAGCTGGGCGGAGCGGGCGGAGAGGGGCGGAGCGGGGCGGAGCGGGGAGCGGGGCGGAGCTGGGCGGAGCGGGGCGGCGCGGGGCGGAGCGGGGCGGCGCGGGGCGGAGCGGGGCGGTGCGGAGCGGGGCGGTGCGGGGCGGGGCGGGGATGGGCGAGAAGAGACGGGCGAGGGGGCCAAGGTGCAGGCAGCGGGTGGGCAGGCGCTGTTGTGAGCGAGGTGATTGTGGAAGAGGTGGGAGAGAGCACGATGCAATCGGTAGGAGGACGTGTGAAGTTGAGATAGGCGAATGTGGAAATGGTGGGTAAGCGTACAGGCGAATTGGTCAAGGAAGTGCGGGTAATATACCCGATAGCGAATAGACAACGCATAAAATGATTGGAATAGTTGCAGCAAGAACTAATGGGTGAATAAATGTGAGCGTTGCGCACCACATTTAAAAAAAGTAAGAGCTTAGTTGCCAGAAAGCTGCAGAAGAAAAGAACTCTCAGTTGGAGGCGGACGAATCTTCCCAATCCGAAAATACATTGATTGTCTAACATTGCTTTACCCTCCGTGTAGCATTTATTATATGTCAACGATACGCCATTATCTTCACTTGACTGATTGGTTCAGGGAACGTCAACTGCTATGGTCATTAGTTCCATTATTGTGCGGTGTTAGTCCCGTATTTATGCTTAGATTTAACAAGGATTCTCCCGCAGTGGATGGTGAAATCCGGTTCCGACTTACACAACGGCTACCTGGCGATTCCTCCTTCATGTATCTGCCCCAGCGAGGCCAAGATCTATGCTTGAAGCCCACGATGTCGCATATTCATTGGCTCCCCAATAATCGACGATAAGTAATAACACTTTGAAAGTTACATGAAATAATATCCTTCTCTTGATTTTCTTTAATTTATTAAAGTAGATTTTCTAAAATCTGAATTTTTTGGATAGATTATGCTATAATAATCTCTGTCAATAACAGTGCTACAAAGCGGTAATTGGTGTAATGTCAGAGATACAATTTTTCTTTAAAGAAAATGTTTTGTTTTTGTTTGTTTTTTGGGCCGATTTACCTCAAAATTTTAATTTTCGCTTGTTTTGAGTTACAAGAAAATTCCGAAAAGACAATTGCGTGTGGTAGTAATGTAAGTGTAAATGCGTACATGGGGAGAAGATAGGATAAGGCAGAGAAAGGAAAGATCGCGCTAGGTCCGTGGTCCGTTACGTAGGGTACTGGACTAGAGTGCGCCTGGTATTTATCCACGGAGAATGCTGAATGGGAGAAGCCGAAAAACTAATTATCAGAGCAGCCAACTTCTAGAATTCTTCTCCAGATAGCTACTAAATCCGACCAAGCTATACAGCTAGTGTGGAAAACCCGCCCCAACCTCCCAGTTAGGGTAGATGCAGAGACAGTAGCAATATTGTCTCTGAGCTTAACTGTGCCGGTTCCAAAATCTTGAAATTTACTTTCTAAATTCAACATAGTGTGTAAACATTTCTGGAAGTTAAATATTACGTCCACTTTTTCTCTCGCTGAATCAGCGTTGTAATTCTGAAGGATGCCTCCTTCCCTAAACCTAGAGATATAAATCTCAATAGAAGCAACTGAGGAAGTGAGGCAGACAAATGACTGGGGTGGGTGCGCGGACGTACACTTCGGCGACCCAGCGCTGAGGAGAACAAATGAGTGCGCCGGTAGGTGAACCGCTGGGCCGTCAATTAGACGGGCGTCTGAGAAGTGGAGCTGGCGGGCGGTCAGCAGGGCGGGCGGGCGCTCAAGCCAGCGGGGGGGAAGGGGGCGGGGGAGGAGAAAAGACGGACGAGCAGGAGCGACGGACTCCCACGCCCTTCTCAGGGCACAATCACAGGAAGCACGCGTCCGTGCCCGCGCCGTCACCTGCCCTTGGTGCCTTCCTCTGGCCCTTGTGTCCGCCCTGCGGCGGCGGTGGCGGCGGTGGCGGCGGCGGCGGCGGCGGCGGCGGTAGGAGTACCCCAAGGGCCTGCGCGGGCGCGTGACTCCGAATTTTCCGCTCCTGCGCGGAGGCAGCCCGCGCTGCCGCTCCCACGCTAGGCGGAGCGCGGGTGGAGGCGCTGGCAGGCGGAAGCACGGCGCTTTACTTGTTCATCCCCACACCCTTGATGCGGTTTAGAAAGTCAGATCGACCCTTTTGTCAATACATCTACATAGGGCATTGATTTTCAAAATGTATAGAAGTACATTATCAGAATGGGGGCAAATACAGTTGTACAATTTTTTCAAAAATCGACAAAATATAAATTTATTCATT
Organism: Gryllus longicercus; assembly: GCA_038098605.1. Taxonomy (NCBI): domain Eukaryota; kingdom Metazoa; phylum Arthropoda; class Insecta; order Orthoptera; family Gryllidae; genus Gryllus; species Gryllus longicercus. The sequence goes on from JAZDUA010000007.1 coordinate 10,632,311, forward strand.
TATTATTATTATTATTATTATTATTATTATTATTATTATTATTACTATTATTTTTACTATTTATCTATTATATCTTCAAAGAAAATCCCTTACAAAATAAACAATCATATTCAGGAATGCAACTTTTTTCACAATAATAATAATAATAATAATAATAATAATAATAATAATAATTATGACTGTTCCACTGTTACCATAAGAACTATGATGTTGCGCAATTCGCATTACGCTAGTAGAAAATTGTACTATAAGTAAAAAGAACTGAAAATTAAAAATGCTCCCTAAACAAAAATTAACAAAAAATGCAAAGGCAAAAATAAAATTATCATCTTATAATCCAGAAGTCATGATTATAATTTGTACAATATTTTGCAATTCTCTTGATATACTGTAATAAAAATGGCATGTCATCGTGTTTAATTCTATACACGAAGTGCTACATCCTCACGAAATATTTTTATGAAGTCACTAATTAAAATTCGAGAAGTTGAATTTCTAGAAGGTGGCTTCATATAATTCTTCACTGTCATTGCTACAAAAATGTCACTAGCAAAGTATTCATTCCACTAATTACTACAAACCAAATAGCAAAACAAACAGTTCAACCATTATAAAATTTGTTTCGAAGAAGTAGAACAGATAGAGTTCGTTGTATTTCCATGTACAACGTCTTAAGCTTTTCTATCACAAGGAAAACCGCAATCCTCAGACGCGACCGAAAGACTGAAGCTGTTTTGCAATACGTAAACCGCCAAGGACAACTTATGTCAGCATCGCGCAACTGCCCAAGGAGCACATTAAACGTGAATACAGTGCTTTTAAGTGAACCTACATGGCAACACTAGTGAATTCGATCTGACTCGACTCACGCGCAATGCTTCGAGAGTAAGTGTTTGCGTTTATTTATTACACTATTCCAAACGCCTTCCTAAGCATTTTCCTGAAGGAAATGTGTGTATTATTAAAAGGCACATGATATCAGGAAATTCAAACGATGAGTTTTGCAACAGAAAGAAAATAGTAACATTAGTTTTCTTTCCCGCGTTAATTACAATAGAGTTTATTCGGAGTAAATCATTACTTTCATTTCAAGAACGTACTGATACGTAGTATTTTATCCCTAGGACAGGTATTGTGTCAGAAATGTCAGTCTTATAATTAGATAAAAGAAATAAATACGAAGTAAATCAATTCATTCTCTCTTCAGTCCTTTTTGTCAGAAAGGTAAAAAACACAGAATGTTCATTTCAAGAAGAGAGATAATGATGTAGCCAATAAAATAAGTACAAGAAAACAATGCTACAAAGACCTTTAATGAATATTCAGCAATTATGGAGTATGAAAAGAAAAGATTCGATACAAGGAATTTTAGTGTTTCGTAAATCTTTCTTTGGTTTTCTTCTTGCGTAGTACTTCACAGGTTAAACTATGAAAATAGGTATTCATAGGTTATAGACGTTATAGACATTTTAAATGTTTCGATTTGAATACATATTCATTTATTTACAAGTGTTAGCAAAATTGTAAATAAATGAATATGTATTCAAATTGAAACGTTTAAAATATTGGTGTCTATTATATGAATGAAGCAGTTCAACCTGTCAAGAAATTTTATTGTAAAATTGATAAGGCATGGAGGTACCATTGAGTTGTGAGCTAGAGTAAAGTGTTTTTGAACTCTAACGAACGTTTTTTACATGTTAGCCAAAATATTTAAATAACTACTAGTTAGGTGACAATCATATTATTATTATTATTATTATTATTATTATTATTATTATTATTATTATTATTATTATTATTATTTGAAGTCAGAGTGTCTTCGATTCAATAAACCCTTCGATTAATCAACAGCACTTCACAAACAAATCAACAGTACAAGCACAATTTAAAGCTTATTTATAACTTTTTTTAAAAATATCTTATCCTCTCACATAAAATTCATTGAACGTTAACAAAAATGACGAAATCGCTTACGATAATAACGGAGGAAAATATAAAAATTGGTTCATGTTTACACTTTTATTCAGTTTTATCGTTTAATTTTCAACATCATTAGAGGCAGCTTGAAAACATTTTTGTAAAACTCTAGTCTCAAAAAATCATTTCGTAACTTTTCAGTCGACATATTATTCCGTTCCCAGACAAATGTGTAAGCGCTTCCTATGCTCTCATTAAGCCAATATTCTCTGATGGTACGTTAATTGAAAACGTTGGCACCAAAAACCCGGATACAGCATCATGCAAATGGATAAGATTGACCCGAATCTGACAGCGGAAATCTCAAATTTGCATGCATCAGAGGCGAATGACTCAAGACATTTCAGCAATGTGCATTAACTCTGTTGACCAGAGATCACACGATCTGCCAAACAACTCGGAATTTTACGTGATTCGAGGGAACTTACGGATTGCTCGCATTACGATAGGTAAACACATTAAATCGTTGAACGGGCAGGGAATACCGTCCAGCAGACCAGCGCTGTTTGTTTATTTGTGTTTTTGATACGACATGATGTTTACCGCTTTGCACACATCTCTGAAGGGCCGCCTTAGTGAAGAGTTTGCGTGCTTCTCTCACATTTGGCATTCTCTCCACCCGTTTGGGATAGAAGGGATTAAACATTACGAAACCCCTACCTACTAAATGTACTCTTGTACCAAGACAACTCTAAATGGCTGTTATTCGCTCAGATGAGTGGTTATTGTTGTGTTTTTTAGAGAGAAACTGGTAGAGAGAAACTGGACTGAGATACAGGTTGAACCACCTACGTTGGCCACAACAAATATCTTCGAAACCGTTTGATGTATCGGGCCGCTGCTCTAGAACAGTTCCAACGAACAGTGGCTATCTATAAGACGTCCTTTCTTCACGCACAGCGCCAAGAAACGAAGATATACAAGATCCCTATAAGCTTGTAGCTGTCTACTTAGTGACGTACAAGCCGCTCTACAAGAACTGCTATGGCTTTGGTAAGAAATAGGACAACGGCCGGTATAGTATAAGCAGTAGAAGCTTCACGGAGCTTCATCTGCAACGAACTGGGTAGTTCAAGCTCTATCAGCTTACAAGCCGACCTATAAGTTAGTTCACAAACCGAACTACTAGACGACTTACATACCAATCTACAAACCGGCCTACAAGCCGACCTACAAACCGGCCTACAAGCCGATCTACAAGCCGACCTACAAGCCGACCTACAAGCCGACCGACAAGCCGACCGACAAGCCGACCGACAAGCCGACCTACAAGCCGACCTACACGCCGACGTACAAGACAGCTTACAAGTCGGCATGCAAGTCGACCTTGAACATGGTAATCACTGATGTTTGCGAGGGCGACGTTCCGGACACGGCAACCAACAGTTGCCGCCTACAAGCGGTCCGCGGCGGCCGCCGGAGGGGCGCCCTGGGCGGTTTATTGGGCCGTAGGGAGGCGGCGGCAGAGCGCTGGCACGCGACCGGAGCCGCGCGGCCCCCGCCGTTCCCAGACGCGTCGCGTCGTGGCCAGCGGCGGCCGCCGCCTCGCCGCCCCGCGCCGCCCAGCGCCGCCAAGCGCTGACCGGCCGTTGTCCCCGCGGCGCCGCCTCCTGCAGCGCTTGCTGGCGCGCTCGGCGAGGGCGAGCGGGGTCGGAAACGGAGGGTGGCCGGGTCACCGTTACTCCACCGGAAATTCATTTGGAAGAGACATTTTGGGAAAACAACGATTGGGAAAGCAATATTTCAGCTTTCTTGCTACATGTATTAATGAATCCATTAGTTGAAAACAAACAATTTTATTTGATTAAAATTTCAATTCGAATGAAGTAATTGTTAAAATATTTTATGATTATTAAATGTGGAGAACTTCAATGGTAATGATTGTTGTGTTGGTTGCAACACGGAATGAAACTGTATAACGAAAGTAGATAGCTGAGTTGGCGTACTTAACCTAATGGAAGAACACATAATTAATGTATTTAGAAATCGTCACAAATCATTTATATACGTTCTTCAATCCGTCGATAAAAAGAGACGATAAAAGACACAACAAAAGATACCCAGACATTTGCAGCCCAGTCTTCAACAGCAACATGTATTATGTTCTTATGCCTCACTAAGTTTCAACTTTTTTTTTCCTTCTGACTTCTTATACAGCAGTACATTTCACTTTTCTTCACCCTTCAGTGTTTTTGATTGACAATCGCGTTGTTCTATGTGCATTCATAGTTTTCGTACAATGCTATTACAAATACAGTGTACCAACAAAACCTTTGTGTGCATTCTATTCTCAACGATAGTAAAATTATTTTTCTCTGGTGATCAGTATTCGATAAAATATTTTATAGGTCAGTCTAGTAAACACAATATATTTGGGTGACTTTTTCTGGCATTTCTGTTGGCAGATGAGTAACTTGCAGACAGCTTATACTCGAAAGCATTCTTCGGTAGAATTATAAAATAAAAAAAATGTTCTGAACCGTTCCTCACATTTTCCATCTAATGAATTTGTTTCATATGAGAACAAATAGTTCTTTTTAGGACGAATACTTTCTAAACCTTTGTACGGCAGAATAATCTCGTACCCTTTGAAAGTAATTTGCGGATAGACACAAAAGAAATTTTACGCAGTGTGGACGCCAATGAGACGCAAGAAACGATCACTTGGTTATTACTCAGCAACACCGCATTATTACGCGGTAAGAAACTTGGAACTAGTTCTTCAAGGCAGCCTATAATTATGTCGCGGATTACACAACATCTAGAGTGAACGCACTATTCAACACCTCGATCGTCTTTTTCCTTCAGAGAACTCGAGTTTTCCTCTCGTGAGCATTCCCAAAACTATGAAACCGAATGTTATGTATGCTCGAGTCCCCTTTCAAATACTGTAATAGGAACCAGTAAGAGAGCATCCTTGTATTTGTTATTTCTGCCTATTTTTATAGTATTAAAATATATCGCGTGCATAATTTTCTACTTATAAAACAACGTAGCAAAAAAAGTTAAAATAGATCAATAACGAACAATTTGCGTTTATACACATACTCAATTCTGCGGTAATTTTTTTCATTCACGATATCAATTTCATCTGTGCCTATGATATACAAATTAGTACTTACAAAGACTGATTATATAGTTTTCGCAAACATTATCGTATATCAAAAATAGTAAAGTTTGCGGTGACAAAGTTTGGAGTGATTGAAAGATGTTTTTCCGATTTGGAAAGAAACTTGATACTTCATTTGCTAATAAATCATAAATTAGTTCCTGTATATTTGATTATCTGTATTTTCCACTCAAGGACACTGATATTTTCTTTCCCTACCGCGAAAATCGTATTATCTGGTGACTCCGATTGAAATGTAAATGACATGTAATCTTTCTTAATCAGAAAAAATGTGGACACGCTTTTACCTTATGGGTCGTATAAAAATATCCCACATTTAGAGCACATATTTTTTAATAAAACCAAACTCTTATTTATGTAAATGTATGAAGGGCGAAGAAGTACCAGGACATCAGACGTCTGTTCCAGCATAAGAAGAGAACAACGCGCAAATACGCAGCCAGCTATCTTCTACAATAGCAACGCATATCCCATCAGGATAAGCAAATGCGCTGTGAATAATCGTACAAAATAGTAGAAAATTCGTATACTGGAAGGTCGTAGGTTCGACTACCGAGTTTTGACTCACGAGTCAGTAGTAAAGTAGCTGATTCGCCCAGCTGTGGGGCGGTTCGTTGGCGTAAATACCTGGAAGAGAGCCCCCCCCCCCCCCTCAAGCCGACGAGTGTGCCTGTGCCAGCGACGATCCAGTGAAAGAACATCGCCCCCTCCGTGTTATGACATCAACTACACTTACAGGACTAACGGTGTTATAACATCCCTCCCACGATATACACTCGGTACACTTGGAGAACAAATTGTTTCAGTAGTTAACGTGGCCGGAATCAAACGTGTATTCACTCAGCCACGAGTGCTCCAGGAGACGGACGAAATGACCAACCCGCATCACGGTGAAGAAGCAAGGCCCCCTCGTCGGCCTTCCAGCGACCTCCTCCGCGGGGGGCTGGTCTTCGCTTCCCCTACGCCGGCCATGGCTTCGAGAATGCTAATTCACGCGCGTCGTTTTATTTTTCCCCCGTCGTCCGTTCATTTGTTCGCGGAGCAGAATGCAGTCGCCGCATTACATAAGTAAACTTGTTGCCACCGCGCCGTCGCCGCCAGAGCTCGGCCTTGGCTGCGCGGACCTCCAGCTGCAGTAGGATGTCCGCCTCCGGCGTGCCTCGAGGCATGGGGGAGGGGGGTTCAGGTGGTGTGGGCAATAGTGGAGGAACAGATAGGTGTTCTCACTGCAGTCGCTCCATTGAATCCTTGTTAGGATCATCAGTACCCAAGACTTTCCAGGCATACTTTACATTGATGATGATTTAATAGACGATAATGATAAGTGATGTGCATCATGATGATCAATGTGCAACTCGCTTTTCTTAATTATTGCCTTCATTTTTGTATAATTGGAGAAGTTAATTTCTTTTAGTTGTTGAATAATGGGTACATTTACGAATTTCACGATCTATACATAAATTTCGTAGACGTATTAACTCTTCGCTTGGAAGGAAGAGTTGTTTGATTATTCACCTTATAATAATGATTTTAAATCATTGATTGACATCAAATGAATTACATATTTGTTCACACTACAGCGTACTGTCTCTGTCGTGACGTGTTCAGAACTACGAGATGGTCACATATTTGTGAAATTAATTTTCACGAATTAGCTTATACACGGGAGAAAGAAATGGTGTGGTGGGAGAGATGGTGTGCACTGACCATGTCGCCAAGATTTTCCTCAGTAGCAATGAATAGTCATGACATACGTATTGATGAGTTCTCAACTAATGACCGAAGTAGATATAAAGAAACTTAAACATTCTATAAATTAAACCGCTATCTGATAATTTGACAGATGGCAATTTAAGCAATTCTAATCCGAGTATATACGGGTGATGAGAGGCCATCAAGATATTTATGGAATTCGAGATATCGTAATTCGAGTTATACAGATAAAATTCTGTGGATCTGAGGAAACTACACCCATTGTTGGCCGAAATGAGATTATTAGCAGCATCATGTGGGTTTCTTGTTCTCTACCTAGAAGTATGAAAAACTATGTCCTACATCAAGTAACAGTTCTTTTAAACAACACCAAGTTCATTTCGAAGTCCAACCTGAAACATCTACAAACTGCTCTCCTGTACAATTCTCTCAGTACTCCGAATGAGTTGATTATTGAGTTGAGCGATGCTGACAAGTGTAGAAGATGGAGTTGGCAAAGTTGTCACGGCCACGACAGCAACGCCGATGCGCTGCGACAGGTTTTCCAGGCGACGCGTCGGCAGCGATGGAGTAGGTGTGGAAGTCGGAGGCGATCGCCCACGACAGAGGAAAGACACCAACTGTTTGGCTCCTTCCCGAATTGGATGACCTCATCAACGACGCGACTTATACAGCTCGGTGTCACTTGACGTTTCGTAATCGCAGCGATGCGAAGTGAGTGTGTTAAGAATTGCTAAACATTGTTTTTGGCTGACTCGTCGCCATGGCGTGGGATTGTCATCGCTGTTGTTCTCCGCCTCCTGTATGCAAATCGGATTTTGGGAGGTGGAGAGACTCATAAAGTTTGCTCTTGAAAGAGGCTGTTCACACCAATGCAAAGTACTACATCGTACCTTAAGGTTCACCTTGTTTTATTCTTCATTTGCAATGTCTTAGAGAAGTTGCATAGTTAATTCGCTTTAAAATTTCAAATAGTTGTAACACTTAATTTTTAGAAGAATGGCATTCTTATTCTGAAATAGAATTGATTTCCTCGATTAGGAAAATACGAAATATTTGGCATCCCTGCAACTCACAATGTTATCACTTCCCCTAAAAATATTTCTTTCACAGGTAAACAGCCCCACATCTCATCGCATAGCGGCACCTCCTGGCCCGCTGACGTCTGCTGGTTGTTCCCAGAAGACACCAGCAAGAAGCTGCACACACGGTTCGCGACGTAGGCACGAGCCACGAGGCATGAGGGAGGCTACTATATGAGCGTCCGTTTAAGGTCAGTGGGGCGAAAAGAATGCGGGCGGTGGCACTAAAGACGCGCCAACGTACTCGCAAACGCCTTCGCCCCAGCCCCCACCTTCGACTTTACTTCGTCACCGCACCCCACCTCCCCCATCCCCCATTGCCTTCCGATTCGAGCGCCAGCCTTCGACTTCGCCCCCAGCCTCCGACTTCGCCCCCAGCCTCCGACTTCGCCCCCAGCCTCCGACTTCGCCCCCAGCCTCCGCCATACCAACCTCTACTTCCACATCTGTCATGCATCTCTTCGTCTGGTGCCGGTCGAGTTTCCGTGAGTATCGCGGTAAACGCCTTTTGGGGAATGTTACTTCAGTGATCTTGAGCGCTCTAGTAATATGTGCTTTTAGCGGCAGTAATGAGACTTCTGGAGAACAGCCCAATGCAGACACAAAATTGAAATTTGCGTGAAATGTCTGAGCTTGCTAAAGGCAATACGAATTGATTTTAAGGCTCTAACAAGAAAAGAAAGTTTTAATAAAGACGAATATTTTGAAAGTAATACGTGGGTTAATTTTCGGCAACTGATTCATTTTTGAAAATATTTCAAATTAATAACATGTACTAATAGGATCCTACACCCTAGAAAGATTTTAAAAATGCAGTTCAGATATTTCTGGAAAATATTTTGCTTTCGAATTTTCTAGATTATTTGTTATGTTGCAATTTAATGCGAGAAACTACTTTACCCTTCATTGCAGAGAAGTTTCTCAGAGTGTGTAGCCATCAAAACTCACCTGCAAAAAAGAGAAAATGTTTAATCATCTGTTCGTAAAAGAAATAATTTTCAATTGTAAATTGTATTTTCTCTACACATAATACATATAGATGACATGTTTTTACAATTTAAAGTAAACTAGTGACCCAAATATCTATAAGTATAATGCTCCAACAAATAGATTTAAGACAAAAAAGTAAATGTTTGCACATATGCCGTAACAGATTACTGCATTACATTACAATAGCGCATCCCTTACAAACTATGCGTTCTAGACTATTAAAGAGAGATATTCGTATCCCTCAATGACCCCTACATTATTTGGGAACAGGTGGACATAGGTAGAGGTCAGATTGGAAAATAATGAGGAACGAACGGACACAATTTTAATTCCCTTAAGCAATATTCTACTATTTATTGAATGCGCAATTTAATTTAGACGCTTAGCATTATTAAAATGTCTCCTTCGCTCCATTCCGATTATGTAATGTTGTACCGCAAAAATTCAGTGGCTGGCTATTCGCAGTTAGGGCTCATGAAGATTTTATATTTTCACTTTTAAAATATTGATCAACAAAGGGCGGAATGTTTCCATGGATCCAGCTTGAATGTATTAATGCCATATTTTTAATACCAATACCAATTACCATAATACCAATTTTTTAATTATCCAGTTTGGGTACTATTACAATGAACTCCAATAATTATATGATAACAGAATGAATTACAAGGCTGTAGGCTTGATATCATTTTTCACGAGTAGGAACAGAAGAGTTATCTGCGGATGGAAATTCTCTGAGGAACCCCATTCTACACATAGACTTCTCCCTGCAAAATCCCCCATGTCTTGAATCCTTTATCCTGCTGCTGCGTTCTCCAGGGCGGTGGCAGTCGTGGATACGGCGTGGCGTGGGCAGGGGTGCAGGGGCGTGGGTGGGGTGAAGGCAGTGAAAGGGGTGGGAGAGGGGGCAGGGCCAGCGCCGGCGATGGGGCGGGCGGGGGCGCGGGTGGTAGTGGGGAGGGGGGAGCGGGGGCGGTGGGCGCTGACAGCCCGCACCAGAGGGGGCGTGCCGCGCGCCGCGGGGTCCGGGCGTGCAGGTGCCCGGCCGCAGGTCGCTCCTCCGACCAGCCCCGCCCGGCCCCGCCCCCTGGATCCAATCGGCGGCTGCCGATCGCGCCCGACTTCCGGGTCACGTGGCCGATCGCTCGTCCGCCCTCTCGCTCGCTCGCCCGCACGCCCGTGCGCGGGCGGACGATCGGATGGCGACGGCGGCGGCGGCACCGCCGAGAGCTTGTTCTTCCCACAATTAATGGCGGCGAGCGGGCAGGCAACCCACGGTGGTTTGCAACACGCAAAAAGCGGCCAAAATTCATATTTGGAAAACCTTCTCACGTACATATATGAAAAAAAATCGTATGTTATTTTCGTTTGTGTGTAGAAGGCCAGCAAACATTACAAAATGGCAAGAAACCACTCGGTCGATTTGGGCTCGACTTCTCAGTAATTGGTAAAAGTTATTATTTCATGCAATAAGAGCCATACGCCTACGAATTTACTACTGGATGCTCCACAACCTGATGTTAAACCATCAAAATTTCTAGCACCTTGGCGAGATCTATCTTCACGGGACCGTAAAGCGTTCGATTTCTGTCAACGATTTTCCTGATTATATGTTTTGAAATGAAATGTTTGACAAAAAATGTTAAGTTTGGTATTTGAGATAGGTATTAACGTTACTGTTGTAGACTTAGTTGCCTAAATAAATGAGTGTACTTAGATAGTTTTTAGAAAAAACAGATTGCTATCAGCCAGTATTAATATTTTAGAACTACTGAAATCCAAGATTTAAAATATAGGTGGACAAAAACATTTCACTATTATTTGGCAAACATATGACTTAAATTACCCATTATTTTGCAGCAGTACCTTCAGTTGCGTTTTCTTGTTGGTTCGTTGCTTGAACTTATCACTGTTTACTCTAAGCTCTGGATTTTTGTCTGCTTTTCGTCCAGCTCGGCCCACAGTTGAACGTGCGGCGAGGGCCGCAGGCGCACGGGGCTATTCTGGGCTGACCCCGGGTCAAACACACAGGCGGTCATCGACGCCGGCCCGCGCGCGCGCGCGCGCGCATCGCCCAGGTGGGCGTGCACCTTCGGCGGGAGATCGCGGCTTCTCTCGCCTCGGCGGCGCGGGGGCGCGCGTATGCTAAGCGAAAACACGGCGTCACCGGCGCGGAACAAAGCCGCCTAATACGGGGCCGGCGGCAGCAGCGGCCGACGCGGCCGGGACGCGGCCCAGCCGCTCGCGCCCGCCGCCCGATAAGATGAAACACGCATTCCTCTGATATTCCACCTGCGGCACGAATTATGTTTCGTGTTGGCTGCGCAGTCAAACGTAAATGTTTGGTTGGGGAGAGAATTACAGCCTGATTCGCAGCCAGATTCGCAGGGTCGCAGAAATGTGTGATTCGCGGAATGCGGGAGGGGGGAGGCGGGTTTCGGGTTTTAGGGAGTGAGTATTCTGAATTGTTGTGGTGATAATTTACCATATATCAATGCAAACAATTGCTCCGAATAGATGAAAAAAATGTATGATTATTAAGATCAGTATTTAAGTTGATTCCATACATAATTTAGATGATAATATAATTAACTAATCAAATAACTTGATATATAATTCAAACGTCGATAAGAAAAGCTGAGAGTGGTTAGTATTATACATCATTAAGATACCTTTCTTAATATTGCGTTTATAAAAATATTGGTCTTCAAAATCAAGTAATGGCACAACCCTTTAACTTCACATTGATTAAATATACATTGATCGACCTTAAAAGACCAACAAACATTTCACAATTTTGCCTCGCAAACCTTCACAGCACTCCACTCCACTTCACCTCACTTCAATTCAACTCAGCTCACCGCCCTTCACTGAACATTTCTTTCTTACACATACATCTCACGCGCCCATACACATACGCACATTGCATATAAATAATAATTAATAATAATATAAAAATCATATTCGTAGAATTTAATAATAATCTTCTCTTGTATAGCCATGATTTTGCAAAACATAAAATGTAGAAGACAAACACCTCGAAATATCTATTATTTTTCGTATCCTCGTCAGTTCTTCTTTCTTTTCTTCCCCTTTCCTCTTCTACCTCTTTTTATACTTTTACTGGCTTAAGAACTTCTCTCCCCCCTCAATGAAAAACGTAAACAAACATCCCGGAACTTTGAGTTATTTCCTTTAAAAATTAATGCCTCTTCGTGACCACAAATCTCGACATTCCCGAACGTTCCAGCGATCGTCAGTCACCTGAGAAAGCGGTCTAGGCAGGAACCTTGGCTTCGATAGCCACTCGGGTCGACCGTCTGCCTACCTACCTTCGGCAAACGGGGAAGAGGTAGGCAGCGACTAACAAAACGAAAACAACCGTTGAGGGGTAGATTTTTAACAGATAGGACGAGAAACACAGTCTTAAAATTTTACACGATGAGCCAACAGCGGTGAAACTCCACGATCCTAAGCAGGTATCTTCCCCCATCAGACACCATCGGGGTGACAGGAAAAGATGTACCGGCTGAGTTTACGAAACTGTCCGACCCACACGATGCAGACGGAACTGGCGTTGTCGGTTCGAACTCTGCGTATGGCATCTGCGATTTCACTTTGTGATCTCTGGCAGGCAAGAAAAGGACCAACCAGTATTCGTCTTGTTTAGCAGACGAACTAGTGGGAAAATTCTCCACTCTCCTAATTTCAATTGTCAGTAGGTGTCACATCGCACATCCACTTTTATTTGCTCCATATATTCCAATCATCACCGCAGATTCACCTATCAACTTGTCCTTTAATTACTCTCTGCACTAGTCCGCCGTACTGTAGTATTTATCCAACGGATAAGTATTCAATCGTTTAAATTATCAGTCATCATTTCATAATTCTCGAAAAATATTATTGATTTTTGATTGCAATGTCTCGTAGTACAACAATGTGAATTATAAAAATTCATTCACATAAAATTCTCATTAAATACCCAATATTTATTTTAAATTAATTACTAATAGAGTGCAATACATTATACACATTAAATGAAAAAAATACTCGTTTACTTGAACAACATTAAAACAATGAAAAGCAAATGAATCCCTCCAAAAATATTTTAACTATTTTTAAGTACTAATTATACATGTATCAAAGATGTTTGTATTTATTATTGAGCGCGCCACCCAGAAACCATTAAAGTAACTTCGTGGATCAGATACTAACGGATTACGGAATATAATGCATTTTCTAAACTCATCCGTAACGACGAACAGCATTAGATTCTCCATGCTTCCTTATCTTCTCTTTTGGATACACACGTCCATCTCAATCGCTGTTAAATCCACAATGGAGGAGCCAGCTATTGTTCTGAGCTGCACAGTGGCGGCGCGTCGGGTTCGGTAGCCCCAAGGAGGGTTCTCAGACGTGAGCCAACGCTTCGCCTTACTGACCACGGCTCCCCCCTGGTATGGAACTGGCTGCTGATCGGAAGCAGGTACTCCTGCCAATTGTGGTGATCACCAGTAATGAAAACAAACTGTAAAATGAGACAATCGAGTAAAAATAAAGGTAACTGACATTTCTCTTTCGGAAGAATTTGCAATGTGATACAACAGTTTAACGGAAAAGATAGGCCAAAGTCAAAACGTACGAGAAAATTATAACTGTTTTTGAAATCGTTTGGAATATCAACAGAGCTACCATTTAACCACCAAAATCATATAATGTCCATTTTGAGCAAATGTCAGATGCCATTATTTTCTCTGATAGAGATGTGTCCAAGGACGAGTGATATAATTGGTAAAATCACTTCTTTATAAACACTGCTACAGGAAAGGGCAAATAAAGATTCTGGAATGCGAAAGAGCTGAACAATAACTGTCATAAGTAAACTATAAACTGTTTCAGAAGATTCGACATGGAATGATCGTCTTGAAGGGTGTGTATGTGCATAGAAGCTAACGAGCTTGCTGCAATAACACGACTGGCAAAGGCGAAGGCAGAGTCACGTCTCGGATCCGATTCGGTATCGTGAGAAGAAATAATGTTGGGTAAGTAAAGGGTGAAAAGTGGCTGAGTTTCGACGATGGGCCCAGTGAAAGGAGAGAAAGGCGATAGTGATTGTCTTTGATTGACAGGATGTCTGCTTACGTAAACTGGTGATGCCATTGAGTGGTAGAAACTTTACAGCGATTGAAGCGCTGAAGATATGGACCGTTGGACTGTTGGAGACAGCAACCGCGAAGTCTGAAGTGAGGTGTGCGTTGGGAGTGGTGGGCGGGAGGAACAGCTGGGGTGGAGGCGCCCAAGCGATGGAACTCTCGGTAACGGAGAAGACGATGGATACGCCGGGGTGGATGTGTCTGGAAGGGAGTGAGAATGACAAGGGAAGTAGAAACTGTGCAGACTGTGGGATAAGTAGAGGTGTTGTGGATAGTAGGAACTGGGTAAAAGATACTAGGCGTACAGGGGGCGGTAGGAGCAGATGAAGTGATAGGATCGGTAGGGCGGTGTGGATGCTAGTGATGATGAGGGTAGTAGCTATAGCTTGCAGCAGGTTCTGTGCACGTCCATTGCGTACAGAAGAAGCAGAGGAAGCGAAGGGGTGTGGAGGTCAGTCAAACGACGGGGGTATAGGGGCGTCAGAGTCGTGGAAATGGAGGGGACGACGTAATCAGTGGAGAAAGTGGAGACAGCAAGATGGGAGTATCTGGAGAGTGGTAGCAACGGTGGGCGTGAGGTCATTGGGCTCAGTGCGGGAGGAAGAAGTAGCGGTGAGGCGACAGGGGCAATGGGAGCAGTGGGGACAGTGGAGGCGGTGAGGGCGATGGGGGAATTGGGGCGACGGGAATAATGAGGTGATGGAGGCAATGGGGCGGTGGGTACAGTGGGGAGTGTGGGGGTGAAGGGGACCCTAACGGAGACGGGAGCGATGAGACCTGTGGGGGTAATGGAGGCGATTAGGGCGGCGAGGGCGCTGCGGGCAATGGGGGCGGTTGGGGGGATGTGAGCGGAGGGGGCGATGGGGACTACGGGGGCGATGGAGGCGGTAAGAGTCCCAGACGACGGCGCGGCGGGCGCTCGCGTGCGAGAGCTGGTGGCTGCCGGTGCTGCCTGCGCTCAGGAATTTCCGGTTGCGGCGGCGACGGCGGTGGTAGTGGCCTTACCCTGGGCGTGAGAGCATCGCTCGCCGACCACAATGCTCCGGCCGGAACGACTATCATGACAGTCCGGCGTCACTGAACCATTTTTATTAACTTCCACTGAAAAGGACACGATGTATCCCACCATTGTCACTGGTGTCACTGTTACATGAGCTATTATAAATCAATTAAGCACCTATTATAACAAAGGCAAAAGCTGTGGTTGCAATTATTTTCTGGACACTTCTTATGTGTTCTAACAATTTGATGTTTTCTGATACAATTTGATTGAAATACTTTTTCCACCAAAAGATATGGGCCTCATACGTTGAAATCTGCTGTTCATGCCAATTGCACATGTTAAGTAAATTTCAAGACGTGTGTGATATTGGTCCCAAAATGCTCGTGTTTGGTCTCTCAGCTACTAGCTTACCATTCATCTGAATTGATGACTCACACTTTCCCCTACTCATTCTTTAGCATCACTGATGAGGGATTACAACACATTTACATTCCGCTTATCCTCAAATTCTAATCTCCCTCGCTACCACCATCACATCACCTCACATTTACATCTGATACTTTCTGTTTCCATTTTTGACTAACTTCTAATATTGGTCTTTCTGACCTCATATTTTTCTTTTTCCTCGGACTAAAACCAGTCTGGATCTGTCAATACCAAGTGTAAGATGAACTCAAGGTTAAAAAATGTATAGCTTTGTGCGCACATTTAGGCATCACTTGAATCAGAACTTTAGAAACCACGAACAACAAGAAAAAAGGTCTGAACGTAAGAGCAAGAAAAACCACATGCACCACAGAACTTACGAGTTCTCTCGGCGTGGTCGACGTGCTTATCTCCGCAGGTCAGCTGCTCTTTCCGTTCCCATCATTCTTTTCGTCATGCTCGTCTCGGACTCCACCCCCGCCGCCCGCGACCCCGCCCACGACCCCGCCTTCGGAAGAAGCCGATTACCATACATGAAAAGCACGATAAGCCTAATTAAAGACGGACGAACTAGCGCCGACCAACGCTAACGACGTGCCGTGCGTGTAGACCGAGATATTTATAGCTCTTCTAATGGCCGTACGCCTTCTTGCCGGCCCACAACGGTAAATATGGTGCTCCTTATATAATAGCACTAAATGATAGTAATGCGGCACCCGCGCCTGGGTCTCTCAATTTATTGGGGAAACGCCGGATCGAGGCGCCACACGCATGTTCAGTTAAAATATGATAATGAGGGGATAATTAGATTTCATCGGGCCGGTGGAGCACCTGATCGCTGCTGCAAGAGCAGCTCCTCCCACGCAGGCCTTTGCTCGTTCAACAGCGCGCTGAAGAATGGTGGTGGAGGCGGCGGGGCGAGGCGGTGGCTGTTGTCGCTGGTAATGTGGCGATGGTGAAGGCTCGCTGCTGATTGTGATGGGCTTGTGATATATATATTTTGTTAGTGGAGGTTGTTGAGCGAGATTGTGTTGATCGTGGGCCATGGCGTAGCGACCACTCCGCTCACCGTCCACCTCTGGGCGGCGAGTTCAAATCACGGTCGATCCATGTGAACTTTGTCGCTTAGGGGAAGTTTTCTGATGTGGCTAAGAGGCAGAGGGGGTTCTTTCGTTTCCTCATAATTCTCATTTGATCTTTGTCCCATCGTTCAGATCTAATCTTTAGACATCTTTCTAAAGCTCAACAACAATTAATACAGATTAATATCGAAGTATTGAGAAATAAGTTAGTACTAGTAAAGAAATGAAAGAACATTTGTTCAACCAGCGGCAGTAGCAAATGCCGCGACGTCAGATGCAGGTTTTGTTAAACGTTACATGATTCATTGCCTTGATCTAATCAAACACGAGTTTTTTTACAAAATCGAAAATTTCGAGTATGGTGATCATCATTCGCATGGTTATAGATGGTGCGTGCATTAATGATGAATAATGAAATGATGAAGAGACGTGAATGGTGCTATCGGGATGTTAAGGTGAGCCTGGAATAGCGCGTGTAGGAACGGAGATGGGAGAGCCGGAGACATTGCGGAGGAAGCTGTGCCAGCAAGGACGTCGACGGAATGGTGTTTCTAATTATGGTGACAATGATATTGTTAGCTATTATGGCGATGGCGATGGTAAGCGTGATGACAGACTAGACGGAATTGACGTCTACTGCAAAGCCGGGCGAAATGAGCTGCCGGAGTTGTGCGTTCGTTTCGTGGCGATGGCTGTGGCAGTAGTTGAAAGGATGGCAGTAGCGGTGGCGATGGATGCAGTGGTGGTAGTAGTGGTGGTGGTAGTGATGATAGTAGTAGTAGTGTAGTTGAAGTGGAAGTAATAGTTATATTGAAAGTGGTTGTGATAGAGGTACTAATAGTGGTAGTGATAAAGGAATTGATAAAGGTAGTGGTATTGGTAGTGATGTGAGTGGCGGTAGTGGTGATGGTAGCGACAGAGGTGGAGACAGTTGTGATGGTAGTGGCGGTGTCAGAGGGAGAGGCAGTGGTGGAGAAGGAAAAGGTGAAAAAGTGAAAGGCAATGGTAGCAGCAACGACGGGGGCGGCGGCGGCGAGACCAGAGTATCAGCGACAGAGACCTCGATGCCCCAATCGAAACACCCACAGGAAAAGGTTCGACGAAGCTGCACGGAAAGTTTGCTAATAGCTTCTGAATAAATTCGCATAAATGCATCGCATTACGCGTCTCTACCCTGGGCTTGGTGGTAATTCAAGAAGCTTGCAAACATAAATCTCAGTTCCCGTTTGTGCTGCGTGACTACATTCTGAAATACATTCGAATGAAGGTACGAGTGCAAAAATGAAGAAGCAGGCAATCTGATAAGTATGATATATTACTTCACTGCAGACAGAAGTTAGTAAAGAAAGAAAGGGGTGGATATTATCGCGTTTATGCCGAGATTCGTTACCAAAGTCTGTTGATTTTAAGGAACGGCAATCGACTTTCGGTTTCTAAGACAAACTTCGCCGGGGATGCTGTCCAGCGGATAGTCAGCGTATCATTTAGTTTATTGCGTGATTTGTTCCAGACCGTTAGGTTAGTTTGAGAACTTGCGTGTACTAGTTTACGCTGGTTCGTGGTCTGTCAGCAAAAGTGAAAAATGTTACCCGCAAAGAAGCTGGAAAGGAAGACACGGAAAAACTTGTAACGGAAATTCATGGCGAAAATAACTCTTGGAGTACAATTAAAAGCTTTAAAATAATTTTGCTCTAAAAACAACTACCAAAGTAATAATTACTTCTGCCCGTATCGCATGTCCAACAGTTATTTGCATTTTGTTCCTCCGTAACTAATTTCTTCGTCACCCGTCCAGCCAACCGACAAATTCCCGTTTTAACAAAATAGGACTGGGACATTTTGATCGCGAGTAAAATGAATCGCTGATTTGGCTTGTTATAAGGAAAGTGTTTGAGAGAATTGTGTGCAATATTCGGTATGTACAGTTTTCAAGTTAAGGTTTGTTAGTGTGAAGTACTGGAGGAACTTACATAACTTTAAAATTAAGTTCATTACTAATTATTATATGATCTCATCTATGTATCAAAAACACAAT
Organism: Gryllus longicercus; assembly: GCA_038098605.1. Classification (NCBI taxonomy): domain Eukaryota; kingdom Metazoa; phylum Arthropoda; class Insecta; order Orthoptera; family Gryllidae; genus Gryllus; species Gryllus longicercus. Next base: position 10,650,908 of record JAZDUA010000007.1, read on the forward strand.
GCAGTGATAAGCCTATTATTTCACTAATATCTTAAAAACAACATTGTAAAATAAAATTTGTTTCAGTCACTTTACCTCAAAGACAAATAAAATGTTGGTTCTTTTAATAATTATATAAGAATGTTGCATCGTTTGAAAACGAAAAACATTCATTCTTTTTCACATTTCAGGGCGGTGTTTAAGACTAATGAAATTGAATTTTTCGATGAAAAGTATTTTGTAAAAAACTTTCTCAAAAAATATTCTGAAAACGACTGAAATACAAGTTAATATTTATTTAATGAATTTAATAAAACTAAAAAGGAATACAAATTCTCAGAGCATGTTATCATCTGAAATTCATTAGCCAGGTAATTTGGTCGAACGAGTACGACCAATGAAAATGATTTGTCAAATGTACATGACTTGTAATATAGAATAAATACTTTTCGTTCTGAGGTATTATTTCATTATATTTCTTGAACGTAAAGATCATCACAGGACACATCGATTTTTTTGGGACATTGCTCACGCAACAGCCGGATCTCGGTCCCGCTCAGTTCCCGACAACCGGCGGAGGTCCAACGACCGTGTCCTGCGAAGACCAGCCCGCCCGCCTTGGCTGGTCCTCCCCGGGCCCCAGCCCCGCCTCGCCCTCGCCGCCGCCGCCGCCGCCGCCGGGCAGTCCCGTTAGCGATGGCAGCGGGGACGCGGTCGCTCCGCCGCCGCTGCACAATGGATCAGATTGGGGAAAATGCGGACAAAATAGCATCCTCCCATAAAACTAAATTCGCAACTAGTGTCGTAAGGGTCACTTTGGCATCAGCACTGAAGAGAGGGTTCCAAGCCTGGGTTGCGCCCACGCCTCACTATTCCGATTCAGTGTTCCGTCGTGGAAACTATGCTACGGCGATAGAGTTGCAATAGACACAAACAAGATTTGCTAGCTTGAAATGGGATGAGACGCCGGAAGGCGACTATATATGAGGAAGCCCGGCTCCCAAACATGCGACGAAGTTGTCATCTTTGGTTGCCCGCCGCGTTCCACAGTGAAGCAGGTAGGATTCAATAATCGAGGTTAGCGAAACGAACCGGGTTTGCTCGTTGATGGTCTTCGAACTAGGGGAAGACGCCGTGTCTTTAGACAGAGCAGCCAACGTTATAGCCTCAGCAGCGGGAACCTAGTCCCCTTTTGCCTTTCTATATCTCGTAGACCGAGGGGGATGGGGGGAGAGGTTCTCGGTAAAACGTAGAAGGTTAGGATTTTTGACACCAGCTAAATTACCTACATTCAACACGCACCGTGGATAAGTTTTCTGAGACTACACCAGTCGGTCGATTCCGGTATCTCTCCCATCATCCACGGCCTGATGTTGGAGCGGTACCATGATCAGTGGGAAGCGCAGAGCACATGATATTTCCTCGGCGATTACACTCCTTGTTTTTGTAAAACTATTTCAAGTTTCGTAGGTAGTATGTATACAATTTTTCGTAAGTCAGGAAATGCAAATATTATACTAGATGTGATAGGATTGTTTAAACAAATTTATAATAAACAAGAAAGTACTACAATCATTTACGTAGTAAACATAATTTATTCGCAAACACGAAGGAGTAAAGAAATATAGCACAAATATAATATAATCAACCACTACTATAAAGAATTACGAATTACTAGAAGATCGTCTCAATTCTCAAAAGCAATCATCGTTGGAAGGTTTCTACACAACAAAAGACCGTTTTAAAGAAGTCTTTAAAAGCCATAGGGGTTCGCGGCTTGAAACACGTTTGGGAGGGGGGTCACCATTTCTGAGCCCTCTTATCCATTATATATTAAAAGTACTCAAGACATTTTACTTGAACATAAATTTTCAGCCATTTTTTGAAATATATTATTAACCAGGTGTAAGAAGAATTAACGTTTTCCGTTTTTTCGGGGTACTTTGATACATTTTTCGGCGTTTTTAATTGTTTTGGTCTACTTCCTTTTTCTCGATTTGGTAAGGGTTTTACGTGTGGAATCGGGTCTAATCAATGTTCATTTTATAACCTATTTTTATGTTGTAGACGTCAGGGATTGAACTTATATACGTAAATAATGTGTTTTATTATGCAAGGCTACGGGCTCCTTTGAGAATTATCAGGGGCGGGGGAACACCAAGCTGTGTGCACGTCTTAGTATAAAGGTAGTACAGAACATTAAACACGGAACAAATTCTCTTTGCAAGTGCTGTGAGTGAAAGCGGAAATAGTTTTGTCCGCTTTTTTCGCCTTCCCAACCATCGTGCGCAGCCTGCTCGAAGGAACCTGCCGGCGACCGCCTCCACTGACCCACCGCTCGCTCCCGCCCGCGCGGCGGCGACGGGTTATGCATATGCGTCATGTTTCATTTACCGTGGAATTGCGGTCTCAGCACTGGTGCTCGTTTGTTCGGGTGCGCCATCGACGAATGCGGAAAATTCATTTTTTCCCTCTTGTTTCCTTTATTATTATTATTATTATTATTATTATTATTATTATTATTATTATTATTATTATTATTATTATTATTATTATTAATTATGTATCTATTATAATTAAAAGTATTAATTATAAAACTATTAATTACAGACATGTGTAAATATTTGCTGAAGGAAATAGAAGAACTTTTTTTTGTAGATTAACTCTGTTCCTATGAGAATTACTTGAACTAAATCAATATTGTTGCTTGCCTCTTACTAATTTTCGAAATTCGTTGGGAAAATGAAAATAAGGGAGCTTTATTCGTATATAATAACTAACACTATGCAACTATAGCATATTGTTTTATTGTAAGTATCGATTTTTATGATGTTTTTAAGATCATTCCCACTATAAAGTGGTCAACTTCACGACCCCAAAAAATTATAAAGGTTGCATTTCTAAAAAAAATTGTGTGAGGAAACAAGTTAAAATTGTGAGCTTTTCAACATTTCAGTTGTCAACAAAGTTCTGGAACGAGCACAAAACCATTACATCCTCCATTTGCATACAGAAAAAATAAACACGTGCCCCTGTATTTGCCCCACTCCCCTGTGGGCGTGGTCGTACACAAGACTGCCCTTCAACAACTGAGGGAGTTTCTTCTTTGGCCGCTGCCGCCAGACAACAGCTCAATTCCTCCCATTGTCTGGGGAGGCGGCCTTGGCTACACATGTGGTGCAGACGGCACGGAAGAGACCCGGGTGCCTCCCGCTGTCGGGATCGGCCTTGCTCCCTCGGCAGGCGTCGTTAGTCGCTGCGAGAAAACTGGACTCATAAAAGAGAACGGGCCGGAAGGCTGCGCACGGGAAAAATCTGAGCGAGAACGAGACGTTGCACTGACAAGAATGAAGCCCGGCATGTTACCTTTTCGTTTGGTTATGGTTTCAGAATCCGATTGATTGATTGATTGGTGATTCCCGATTAGTGATTGATTGTTTTTTCGTAGGCGATGGCAGTGATGTTCCCCAGCTGGCTGGCGAGATCCAGCGCCGACATGCGTCGGCTGGCTGGTATTTTCCCCAACAAGGTATCTCCCACCAGCGTGGCAGAGCCCCAACTGGGGCGAGCTCTAAGCTCTCAACTCGTGTCCCGGCATGTGTAGTAGGTTGCATGCACTACGCATGTAAGTGTAAGTAAGGAGCGAGGATAAGAGAAGGAAGAGGAGAGAAAGATCGCACGCGAACCGTTGCCCGTTTATTAAGGCACTGCTCCGGCATTCGCCTAGTGATGTTCGCATAAACCATGGAACGTTTCAGTCAGAGGCACTGCAGTGACATCAATTCATGCCCTGAGCCAACTTTACCGGTATGACGCACAACATCGTAACTTTTTGTTTGGTTATGGATTCAGTATCCGAGATCCTGAACATTTTGTTTGGCTTTGGACCCAGTGATAAAGATCTCATACATATTTTTATTTGCTTACAGGTACAGTGTCAGATATCTGTAACATTTTTGTTTAGCTACTTGTCCAGGTCAGAGATCTTGAACATTTTATTTGGTAAAGGGTTCAGTGTCAGATTGTTACGGGCTCATTCGGGCTCTGGCTACGGATTCATTTCCTGAGGTGACGTTTAAGAGGTCCACGGATGTCACAACGGCGATTGCATGGAGGAAGGTGTGATGTGTCCATTCCTCGCAGAGTTTGATGGTGATCAAATGACGGGCAAGAAGTTGTTAATATCCTTGCCCCGTTGACTTTTAGTGTCCACCATACGAAGACCCGTTCAACAATATGCTGCATGTTGACATTAACATAAATCCTTTGCTTCTTTTTCAAATACGAAGGTTCAAGGGAAAAAAAAGAACGATTTATATTCATCTGTTCGTGTGCTTAATATTTAAGTATACTATAAATTAAGAACGATTCACCAGAATGTCACGGAAAGTGTTTTGTGATGTTTAAAAATTTCAATTTACATGTTAAAGCATGAAATACAAAATCAGACCATTTTCAACAAAATTTCATTGCGTTACCGCATTTTATTGTGGAACAGTGAGCTACTAAAGTAAAATGTCCTTACGAGTATTACTTACGTAATACTGCCTGTAATGTGACAAATTTCAGTTCAGACTCCTTACAGAGTTGTTATCGCTTCATACAACTCCACCAATAAGCGAAGTTTTAAAACAGGAGAACAGTGTCGGTCATGTTCCAAAGCACAAAACTCTTACGGGGCAAAATAATTATATTACGTACATCATTTTTTTATCGCATCCTCACAACACGAAGTTCGCGATGGCGATGTCAACAAAACAAACTGTTGACAGGGGTGACCCTCGGAGTTGACAATCTGGTTAAAATGCCACGCATTTTCATTAGATCAACAGTTGGAAAACTTGCTACATTTTAAACTTCAGCGTCATAAAAGTTGAGAAAGTCAGTGACAATATATCTAAATTTCGGATGTCGGACACACTTGGAGCGTTATTGTACGTACGAAATGTGGACGTTTTTCGCAGTTTTTTAATCATATTTGTTTAGGGGAGAGATTTCGCCAAATCATCGTGCTTTGAAATGGTTTCTTCCCATCGATTTCAGGTGATGGCAGTTCCTTTTCAGGTGGATAGCTGTTGTAACAGTTCCTTAAACTACGGTTTGATTGATTGATTGATTGATTGATGTTTCCCGGCGCGTCAACTGCTAAGGTCATTAGTACCGTAAGTGCAGTGCATGTTTTTCCTCGGGAGGTAGCGGCGATTTCCCCCCGTTGCCTGGCAAGATCTGGCGCCGACCTACGAGCGGGCTTATCCCCAGCCAGGTATCTTCCACTAGAGGGGGCACAGCCCGAGTCGGGACAAGCTCTTAAGTTTCCCACCGGTCTTCCGGCATGCGTGGTAATGTAGTGCATGTTAGTGTACGTGATTGTAAGTAAGGGGCGAGGAAGAGAGGGAAAGAGCGCGTGCGGTCCGTAGACCATTTGATAGGGTACTGCTCTCGCATTTGCCTGATGTTGCTCGGAGTCACCCCGGAAAACTACAGATCCTAAAACTACAGAGCAGCCGGCCGCTAGAATTCTCCTTCAGACAGCGTTAGAACTCGACTCAACACTCTAGCTAGTGTCGAAAATCCTATCACCGTCGGGACGCGAAACTAGGATCTCCTGGTTAGAAGAACTGCAGTGACATCAGAAGGTGCCCTGAGCCACCTCTTCCGGATTAAACCATGCATGCCGTAGGTAAACCGACCGCCCACAATCACCGATTATAATCAGTGATTATAAACAGTTGTTTTCTTATTATCGGTGATAATTATCAAATATTTCTCGCTGTTCAATTTTACAACACTTTCAATTAAACCCGAAATTTATTAACAAAATTTATGTTTAATCCAAGAATAATTATGTGAATGATTTTTCTTTAAATACAATCACTGGCTGAATTCAGAACCTGCATTGTCATGATTCCTGAAGCGACTCTGACCAGGAGGTCTAGGCGCTAGTGTCCCGATGGTGGCGGATATTCGACACTACCCATACAGGAAACCCCATTAGCAACGGTAAACAAATTGCAGTTATAATTTTTCTGCGTTGCTAACAAAATACTAATTTGTCCTTACCTCTACTCCAACCGCTACAAATAAAAAGAGAGTTCAACAAAATGCACGTAGTGAAGCTACATTTCATGTGAAAGTTCTCCAGTTGGTGGAATTAAAGAACATTAGAGAGTACTAGAGCCCCATTACATGTTTGCCAACGTACGAGAAATGAATGCGAATGACTTCCACACGCACTCAGAGACCACGCCCCCTAATTTAGCTTGCTCACATGACAGAACCGAATATCCGGCTAGTAGGCAGTTGTTAGACCCGAACCTTCCCGAGTCGTAACACCTCCGAGGGAGAGTGAAAGGGAGAGAGAGGTTGGGCATATCGATTGGCCCCTCCGTAGAGAAGCCGTATCAGATGGCGCGCACGTCCCCTACGCGTCTCCTCCTCTCGACGAGCCGAAGCGGCGATTCCGAGAAGCGGAGGAAGACGGACGCGCCAAGAGGGCGGCCGGTCGCTGGGTGCTCCATCAGCCAACGCGCCAAGGCCGACGGCTAGCGGCGCCAGCAACACGAAACACACGACGCTCAGCGCCCGCCCGCCCGCCCGACTGCCGCGTGGTCGTAGCGATCAAGGATTGTGTGGAAATGCGCAGATGTGCAATTCAGTGGTTTCGCCGCAATCGCGGGGAGGAGGGGAGGGGAGGGGAGGGAGATCCCGGCCCACACATGGAGTTCCGACCATTATGGTTCGCATCCGATGAAAATCCGAGACCACTTCACGGGGGCAATTGAGTAAGAAACTGCGAAGCTAGCACGGAGGCTTACTGAATGGGAGTAGGGCACCGAAAATACAGTGGGATGAATGCGAACTAGTTTGTCCTTTCTTAGCGCTGAGACGCGGACAAACCTACAAGAAAGAAAAAGTACATTCTAAAATAACATACAAAAACATCATGCAGGTTTCGTTGATTCATCTTTGAACAAATTACCACATAACTAAATTTGTTCTACCTTGTCCGTCTAACCAACATACAATCTAGCTGAAGTTTTTTCTGAAGTCAAATATAAAGAAACAACAAACTCAATTACTCGAATTTGTTTTCTTGCACCGTCGCTTAGATTTATGGTAAAGGCTGAAAATATATACTGATATATTGAGACGGAACCAAATATCTAAAGATATTTGGTTAAAGAATAAAATAAAATATGAAGTCGAATTACGTAAAGAAAATCAAAGAATTCCGAGTAATTCTGAGCAGGGACGTGACATTGGATGTTAATTTTAAAAATCATGTGTTCAATAGAATTAATTTCTATTGCGTATTTAAAATAGTTTTAAAATATTTTAAATAAATAAATATTTATTGAAAAGTCATTATTGACATCGATGATTCAGTAGCAAAAGGACAATATAGCATCGAAATGGCGAAAAACAATTAAAACAAGACACGGGGAAGACATGTCGAAGATGAGCTTTGGAAAAGTAATTTTTTTATCAGAATGTGATGTGTCTCGATAGGCAGCGAATGTAAGACTATGAACGAAATGAAATGTTACTAAAAGTTTAAATGACAACGTGTCGTAACTTGACAGACAGCGACTGATCACACAATTATTTTTTTGCTAAAATTTCAAATTAGAAAAATTTGTGTCCCGGTAAGCGGTGGAAATGTCACGAGTACAACGAAGTTTTTTATAAATTAAAATTAATTGATAAAGAGCGCAATAATACAAAATAGTGGCGGTTTAGATGTGGGACAAAAAAATTTTCGGCCGACAAAGTCATGGAGCTGGAACTGGGTGGACGACCAGTATGCAATTTGGACGATGGGAATGTGACTGCGTTTTTCGACGCATCGTCAAGTGTGCTACTTTTCGACGATAGAGAAGTTTTATAAACACGAATTGTTAAAGACATTAAGTAAGTTAAGGCCACAACAGTTTTATATCAATCTATACCCTGTCAGGAATAGAAATCCACAAAATGCTCTTGTATGTGTCTGAAACGTTCTTCGCAATGCTAATACCAAATTTATTCCTGGTGAGATTCCAACGATCAGAAGCTAAAAAATGCTAAAGTAGAAATCACTGTTTCATTAAATACAAAAGGGAAGATTGTCATGTTGCCCAACTGAAAAACTTAACATCGCCTCAACAAGACAATATTTTGTATCTCAATTTTACAGAAGAAAAAAATCCACACCTGTATTAAAAATACTAGTTCGACATCTGTTACTTGAAACCTAATTTTGAAGATCTAACAAACCGAACATATTTCGTACAATCAATTTAAAAGTAAAACATTCAAAAATAACACCTCACGTCATTAAATTTTACAAGAAATTTGAATTGAATAAAAATTGCGTAATAGGATTCCTGCACCATTTTGTTTCATGAAAGTGTCATGTCTTCCGCGAAAGATTCCATCAGTTTCTCCGCGCCTCAGCTCTCTCTCGCTCTAACTCGAAATACGAGGCGGCGCGGCGCGGCGCGGCGCGGCGCGGCGCGGCGCGGCGCGGCGCGGCGCGGTGCGGTGCGGTGCGAACTCGACTCCCTGACCGCGATTCAACGAGGAGCTCAAGTGCGGACCTCATTGGGAGTACTGCTGCAGGTGAATGTGTGCCGTCGCGTCACCCGTCCGTCGCGAACCGATGACAGGTTTCACCGCGTGACAGCCTGTACTCGCATCGTCTAGTCACCGTCACCTTCCCCCCTGCTTCTGGTCCCCTCAGGCAACTCACGTTTCTCGACGTCAGATCTACCACTGTCGACATCCAGTGCTACTAGTTCCTTCTCCGCCATCGCCACCGACAGCCGCTGCCGTGGAAAAAAAATCTGCAAACGAGGTTTCCTCAAACAATCACGAACACGTTGAAAACAGATTCATTGTAATATTCAAAACATTTAAACAAAATTGTTGAAGATTAAAAGGTACCGAATTAAAAAAGTTGCCATGTGGCCTAGCCCCCACTTGAATAGTTTTCTAACTCGCCTATATATGTGAAGACCATATTACTGCAGCTCCCAAAGATTTTCTGAATTTCTTAAATTCCAACGAATATTTAGACATTGGATTCCCAACTTCTCAAAACATTGACGTACTAGTATCTGTAGTACATTTGAACACCCAGTTACAAGGTTTTTTCTTGTAGTTAAAAAATGCAAAGTGTTGAAGTAATTTGAACACAAACACTCAATGAGTCAGATATGAAAGAAGCTTTATTTAAATGACGATTCTTTTCTCTAAAAAAAGTGTTTCTAGGAAGTACATGTGCTGTAATAAAGCTCAAAAATATATTCGGTCGATAGCGTTTCTTGTACTTGAACAATTAATAATAATAATAATAATAATAATAATAATAATAATAATAATAATAATAATAATTTTAAGAGTTTTAACAAGCTAATATTACTGGAACGAGAAAAACACTTGAGAAATGTATATGAGATTACAATTTTTTTAAAATATGAATAAGATTCCTGTAATGAATTTTATATATATATATATATATATATATATATATATATATATACTGTAATTTCTATGCTGCATTAGAGCAGACAATATCTAGCTCATAATTTGAACCACCAACGAGGATGAGTCGTGCGTCAGGCGAAAGTCAAACCTGTCTTACACCTTGGTGTTGAATATCAATTCTCAGGTCGTGCAACCGTCGTGGGGTTTGGGGTACAAAAGTGAACATTGAAAACTCTCTCCATCCGCTATTGAAAGGAATGTTGAGAATGACTTGCAAATAGTCGCCAGTGCTGAAACTTATTGAGAGACATCATGCTATCCTCAGAAGTAACACCAATTTCGTAAATTAATTATTTTCATAAATTTTCCCTAATAGTCTCACCTAAGTTGTAAGTATCAGTCCTCAAATATTACAAATTCGAATATAATTTTCAAGATCGGCATTTATGAACAGTATCTACTACTAGACATTAAATTCATATCCTGTGATCTTTCCTGAGCGTTGGAATACATTATGAAAGAATACTTCATTAACCCAACACATTATTTGAATTAGGAAGAATATCTTTTGAAAAGACTGGGTTCTACAAATTGCTGGTTGTTTATTTGGAGGGAGGGGATGGAACCATCCATAATTGAGCCATTATCGAAATTATTATAATTTCAATTTAACACAAACATTAACTACATTACTCGCAAATGAGTTCTCAGCTAAGCGTCAAACCCTAGTTCATAGCTGTCAGACAAAGACTGAATGCCACTGAACTTGAGTCCATCGGATGGAGATGCAGAACATGAACGCAAGGAGCAAGGTGCAACGTAAGGAGCTCGCAACGGGCGCTGCAGGCAAGACATGCGAAGCCTTGACTTATACGCGCCTCTCAAGTGGTTCCAGGTGACGTCTGAGAGGGGCCAGCACACGTGGAGCCCTGAGGGTTGGTGGAGTAAGGAGCGTGGGAGTTTGTCACAAGCTGCAATGACTACTGCTCGCGATGCTGCGAAGAAGAGGGTATGTGTGAAGAGCAGTTTAGAAAAGGCGAGCGAGGCGGAAGTCGAATAGGAGCCAAAAGCGGCACTTACAACGCACCAAGTAGAGGGTGTAAAGGAAATGAACGATTTAGGACCGCGCCGGATGTGAAGAGACATGGTGGGACAGTCCATGTGGAAAGTAATGGAATGGAGGGGACTGAGGTTCAATGAGTCAAATGATATTCATGAGGTGAGGGTGGATGGTATGATCTGAGTAGAATGTAGAGGCTGCAATGAGGCAGGCTGAATCGAGTACGTGTGCATGAGGGTAGGGGACAGAGCAGGAGTTCCAGAAACAATGAGTGGAGCAGTGCGGGACAGAACTGGGTTGCGAGAACAATGGCAATGCAGTGGGGCAATGACGGTTGAGGGGAGACTGGACGGAGCGGATCTGGACGGGATGAAGCGGGACGGGTCTGTTCGGTACGGGACGGAACGGGGCTGGTCAGAACGGGGCTGGTCGGGACGGGTTTGGTCGGGGCGGCACGGGCAGGGGGGCGGGGGGCGGGGCAGAGCAGGGCGGGGCGGCATGGACTGTGACGAGGCGGACCGTTTCGGGACAGTTCGTGTTGGGATGAAGCGTGTTGAAACAAAGGGTGTTGGAACGGACCGGGTCGGAACGCCACGGGACGGAGCAGTGCGGGACAGAACTGGTAGTGACGGAAAGGTATGGGGTATGGACACGGGGCACACACCGAGCGACGAAGTTAGGGGGGGGGGGGTGGGACGGAGTGAAGTGGGACGAAACGACGCGGGGCGGTAAGGAGCGGGGGCGAAAACGCGTTGTTGGGCCGGCGCGGTGGGCGTGTCGGCAACTCGAGCCCGCGCGCGGGACCCGCTTCACGATGTCCGTCGCGGCGCGTCGGAGGCGGGTGGCTGTCAGCGCGGCGTGACCGTAACGCGATACGATAAGCCCTCGCGTGCGCTCTTTCGCTCTCGAGCGCGGGAGCGCGACGTGCGTACGCGCGGGGAGCGCTGGCCGAAGCCGGCGCCGCGCCGCCCGGTTCCGCCCTGCTTCGCCTCCTGCAGCGCCTCGCCTCGCAAGCTCTGCCCTGCCGTTCTGCCTCACCGGGCTGCTGATCCCCAGCCAGATGTTCCCACAATTGGCACTAGTACCATATACAATTTAATAAACTAGTGGTGCTACTCGACTCACGTATTATACTTTCTCGCATTATTTGTGACGAACCATTTTCGAAAATTCAGAGAATTCAATTAAATGGAACTTGTCATCGTTATAAGCCTTGGCCCGATTCAAGAAATTCACAAAACCATGGAGCTTTTTTTTTAAGAAAAATTAAATTGTTTATCAAATGACTTTACTTAAGAACAAATTACGCAAAAACTACTAGTACTAAAAAACATGAATACTACCTTCTTTAAAGATCAAATTTTATAGAATTGATTTCATTAACGAAAAGTAACTACGAATATTGTAATTTTGGAATGTTAATTTTTTGTACTTCTTGAAGGCAGAAACTTCACCAAAAAAGGAACTTATGCTTATGCTTAAAGGTACTCTGCTGTATTCGAGAAAAAAGGAACAAAAAAGTGGAGTGGCTTTTCAGAAATTTTTATTGCCAATGTTTCAAGCAAAATTTTGCGGGAAATTCTTTTATTTTTGAATAATTGTGCTTGACCATATTTAAATATCTGTTTTCAAAGTGCAAATTTCATAAAAAATCTATTTTTTTTCAAACGCCATAAAAAATGGAACTTTTGCCATTTTCGAAAATTGTTAGCTTAATGAAAATGAGAATAGCCGCATTTTTAAAAAACGTTATCTCTGCTCCGAGAAAAAAAAAATCACTTCCCGTTGCAGCATTACAAATACTATCTTTACTCAGTAACAATGTACTAAACAAGAAAGTAAACGGGTAATTTTCACATTGTACATTGTGAATGGTCAAAGCAATAAATGGTTGACAAAACAGAAAATCTCCCCAGATCTAAATAATCAATTTTATTTTATAAATTGTAAACAGTCCATCTTTAAGAATATTATCTTTAATTTCTAGAATTAGAATAATTGCAATAAGTATGAATTTATGACAGCATTGAAGTCCTAACGTTATTGAGCCCGACCCTGAAAATTCTGTATTCGAAAAACTATAGTTGGGAAATCATTGTGAGGCTTAGAAATGTATTCTTGTTTTACACATCGAAATTTGACTGATATATTATCCAATTCAGCTCTTGCAAATGCTTACGAAGCATATTCTGATATGGAGAATATTATCATTTTAAACGTATCGTTTAAAAACTAAAAGGAACATGTTACACTTCTGCCATTTTCCATTGAAATGTCGCAAATAAGTGTACTTGTCTGTACATCATGCTTACACAGACGTCTTGCAAGCCGAACAGCAAAAAATCTCTTTGCATTCGAGGCAAGTGCACTGCCGAAGCAATGGTTGTTTGCGGAAGAACGAGTGGAGAAACGCAGCATTCTTTCAATGGACCCCTATATCTTTTACGATGCACTACACCGACATCATTAAGATAGCGCTCCCTGATCACCCGGAAGAAAGCAATGGCCCAGCTTCATTAGCAAACACTTATCTCGAATGCACAAACTCACCTTTGTTACGGCCGCTCAAGTACATGAATCGTTTTGCGGGAGCACATGCCAGGTGAAACGCTTTGCGCCACTGAGCGAGAGGGAGCAGCAAGAGAGCTTGAACTAGAGAGAACTATAACTCGATTAAGACGCTAAAGCTTGTTGTGGTGAGAATTTCATGAAGGCGGGAATACTCGTTTTAATGCCTCACTGGAGAACAGAATAACAAATGGGAGTGTTATAATAAAAAAAAAGGAGAAACAATATAGTAATCGAAATTTGGAGAGTGTGCCGAAAATAAATGCTCATATTCTCGTATTTATAATTACTATTTGAAGGTAGTCAACATTTGACCTCTTTATAAATTAAGTTGAATTTTTGGGGTTTGGGCAGTTGGCATGCCTGAAGACTGAAAAGTACTCATGTGAAAATTTAGCGAAGTTCTGTCAGGGAGTTATTCATCACGATGGGGTATTTAACCGAGATCATTCTGATACCGAATACTAAGATGGTTCTTTGTTTTGCTTCGAGCCAAGACGCGTAACTTTTCTCTCCATGAATGACAATACACAATTTTTATTTAAATAAATATTAGTTTAATAATAAGTGTAAATAAATATTAGTTAATTTGGTTACATAGAGATGTAGAAAAATAACAAAATAAATAACTACAACCTTGTTCATTACGTCACCATAAATATAAGCTTTCTAAACTCTTGAGAAATACCATGCGATGATAATATTAAGAAAACTTACGATAACTGCTAATGGAACGTATTACAGAATCTTGGGTGTTGCTTGCATACGCTGTAACATGATGTCATTGGCGCCAGCACGGTGTAAGATGGTCCATTCTACGTATAACTAGACGGGGCGTTTTGATGTCGGGGGCCTAAAAATACGTGACAAGCGTAGAAGTAACAAAAAAGAGAAAGTGTGTACCAAGAAAAAGATGAAAAGAAGTCTGAACATTTAAAGAGGACTATACATTTAACCAAGGTTTGCAAATTGTGTGTCACAGAGAGACAAAGCCAGAGATAATGTCGTGCTGCATGTTGCGAGAGCTGGGGTTAGTGAAATGTTTCTGAGATTTCTAAGAAATCGTTTTCGTCTAAAAAGGAAAAAAATATGTTTGCGCTGCAAATTGAAGTTTCACTCACGACAGAAATCTTTCATGTTAGTTTGTTTTCACTGATGCAATACAGAATATTTCCGAAACGATTACTTTCCTTCATGACTAATTATTCGAATATCAAAACAGCTGAGTCTCAGGTAACAGAAATCGACTTGCTTACTTCACAAACAAACACGTACGCATTTCGTTCGCAATCAATTTTCAACTTTTTTTTTATTTTTGCAACATGTCTTTACTGCAAATGTCCATTGCATTTTTTATGGTCCTTTAATTTTCAATCTACTCTAAAAATTAGAATACAAATAATTGAATAATACACAATTGATAGTAAATTGGCAAAATCAAAAATAGGAGTAATTTACCGCGAAAAGAACACTTTTGGATGTTTTATCTATTTATTATATCATCAAATAATAGTCCCAGAAACACTGCAGATTCCTATTCAATATATTTTATTTCCAATACTCTGAAAAATATAGTTTATATTCTGCAATAGAAGACGCCACCACTAACAAAATGATTCATTCTGCACACATGTGCAAAATCAGGGCTCACAGTTAGCAAACAACTCAAGATAAGACTTCGAAAGCTGTCTGTGGCACACAAATAGAGGACAAACAGTCGAGAGGGGGACGGCCAATCGTCTGTAGGCGGACGCGGAGTTTTCCAGAGGCGATCGTTATAAACAAATATTTGGGCGGCCGAAGCAGCGGCGGTACGGCAGGTGAGTGCACCTGGACGCCCGCCGCCGCCGCCGCCGCCGCCTGCATACAGATGAGGGCCTCGGGTCCCGTTAGCGCCCGGTCCAGCGCCCAGCAGCGCCTGCGTATCGGACTGCCGGAGGCCTCCCGCTTCGCCCGCTCAACACTCGCCCGCTGCCCTGTCACTCGTCCACCAGACGGCGCAAACACACGAGTGTCTGCCTCAACAAACGACCGAACGAACCCATTCCATGTCCGATCCCTATCTCATGACCGATACGACCTCCTTTCCCATTTCCCGATTGCATTCTATGTTCGTCCCACCCCACGTCCCATCCCATCCCACGTCCTTCCCATCCCATCCCACCCCACGTCCAATCCCATTCCACCCTACGTTCAATCCCAATGTCATGTAGCCAAGCAATCTACTAAAGTTCTTAGCGTCATGTTTGGCGCATACCAGAAATAATATATTTCATCATAACAGGCGATCACATTACAGATAAATTCGCAAGCGTGGATAATTCCCCTAGTGTCAATTAGTCACACATATACAACATATTGAACGCAAGCTTTTTCAGAAGTTCAGAAAGTCAAGGATTTGCGCGGTTTCCCCTGACCGTTGTCGTTCGAATGCCTTGCAAGGTCTTTAACGAGAGGCGTGACATACTCATTACGTGTATTTCTGTAGCGATGTGGAGGCCACTTGGGTGGAGTCTCGAAAGAGCAACGTACCGCCCTGACATAGAAAAGTATTACATTTCTCAACCGTGCATATCGTTATGAAGCTATATGATCCGCTTCACACTGTGAATACGAAATAAACGTGCTAAGTAAAAGTTTATTTTCTTTAGATCCAAGGTGATACCATAATAACAACCTTCGATGCAGTATGTCACAAAGTTATATCCTTGACAGCCAAATTCATTTACGATGGAAATGTTACACACAATGTGCATAAAGGTATGTATAACAGGCAATGTAAGACATGTACACAATATATTTCATAGGTCATGAACATCATCCTGGCCGATCATCCATAAGAATTCCGATTACTTGCCGAAACTGATCACGGCAATTGAACTTCCCGGAACTGCTGAGATGTCAAAACAATTTCTTTTCTGGCAAGTTGATTTTCAAAATTATATGTTCAGACCAGAAAATATACTTATCTATGTCTGAGAGAAGACGAGGAAGAGGGCTTACGTCACTTTAATGCCCTTTCCAGGGCGGTATAGTTCTAGTTTACCTTTGTTTTCAACTGCGTGAAAGACGATGTATCTAGATGAGAGATGAATGAGAGATGATGAGATCATGATTTAGATGGGATTCAAGTTGGTGTGAAAAATTAACCACGGCACAACCACATCACTCTTGCCTCATCACTGTGAAATCACTCTTGCCTCATACACGATACTAATCAGCAATGTCAGGCTTTGCGTACTTAGACAATGCCTCCTGTGTCAACAAAGCCGGCACACCCAGTTCTAAAAAGAAGGCATTTTACAAACCAAAAAAAAATCTGAAATCTCCACGCCCATATGTATGATGTAAGCGAAAGAAACTTGTTGTGCCGTAAAAGTACATTTTATTCGCTGCATCCAGTAATTTATCACGCAAATTAATTTCCAACATAAACTATAGTTTCTCCCTAATATGTTTATATCATGCGTGTATCCTATTGTAAGTGCAATTAAAAGAACAAATATAATGTTGGATGACATTTCTCCACTTTAACAGACAAATCACAATTTTAAATAAATTTAAAAATGGATAACAAGATAACCCGTTGTACACGAGATACTTCTACCGCTTTTCTCCCAAGAAGAGGAAAAGGTGAACGTAACAACTAGAGAAGCCCTGAAACGATTCAAGTGATCGAAGACGTGCGCGACGGGGTGACGGCGCTTGCGCGCGCGCGCGTGTGTGTGTGTGTTTTAAAGCGCGAAAGGTACACGTGCAGGCGCGTGCCTTCCGCGTGGAGCCGATCACAGATACGCGCACGCGCGTGTGCAGACGTTTCGTAAGGTGCGGCGGCTGCGGCGTGGGATGCTGCGCTGGAGGCGAGCGAACCACAGGGGACCGGTTCTGGGTGCCGGACGGCGGCGGCGGCGACGGCAGCGCCGGCGGCGGCGGCGGCCAGTCGGCAGGCAAACGCCGGAGCCTAGCACTGCCACTGCCGTCGCCGCCGCCTCTCCGCACCGGCTGGCCGGCAGGGAATCGCCGAACTGCATCCCGCAGTTACATTTCCCTCATCCCCACCAGCAAAGGTAGCCAGGAGCAACAATTGACGTCACTACAGTGCCTCGGACCAGGACCTGGAGGTCGAGTCCCGACGCCGGCTGCATTTTCGACACGTCTTGTCAGCTAGCTCGCTGTCTGGAGGAGAATTCTAGAGGCCGTATAAAAAATTTTGTAAACAGAATGAAAAAATTATAACCCATCAATTAGCTAAGATGATCATTGGAAAAGAACGTGGCAATGCTTTGGGAAAAACTGAATGAGATGCAGTCGGCCTATGCCTTTTTGGGAGGTAGCCGTTTGGCTTCGGAAATGTTGACAACGGGTTAGCCAGTATACGCCTCGCTGGCATATGCAGCTTCGGTCGTGAGGATTAACTGCCATTTACAAAGGGCAGCTACCTGTCCGAGTCAGTAGTACGCTGGACGGCCACAGGCATCGATTACATCCCTGCGGTCTAAATAATCCCATATGAACCACAGGCAGAAAACGACTGCGCAAAACTTGGTTCGTTGGACACCGGGTTGCCACGTCCCATTCGCCCGGTGAGCTGCAATTTTTGAAACGGAACAGGAGATAGTAAATGCCGAGTACAGTCAACCGTGTACACTCATACGCTTACTTAGAAAAAAGTTTTTTCCCAGTATACAAAAAAAGGGGGGGAGTTCATTGTGCAAAAATTCGTGTTTAAGTAATTCTACACATTTATCACAGACACAGCAAGATAACTAAAACTACGAGCCAATGACTAAATAGACACAAACAGAACGGTTCTCTAGAATCCCTTGCAACATCGTGAAAACTATTATTCTCAAAGAACCCTAAAGTATGTAGACAATTTCCGTATACTAGCACTGGGGTAGTTTTGAGGTCTACAGGCCCCACTGTGGCAGACCCCCTCCGCGGTACTCACTTTGGCCGCAAGGAGCCGCTTCGTCCAAACGCTCTCGCCTCCTCCCGCACCCCACCCCCACCCCTGCCTCCGGAGAATCCCGGCCGGGAATGTTAAGCGGGATTATACTCGATTGTGAGCGGCCCGCCATTCAGGTTCTGCCATCCCATTACGCGGCGTAAACATACAAGTTCGCCACGGGGGGCTGGGCTGCACTGCCCGGCGAACTCCGCGGCTCAGCGAAGGTCGGTGCGCGTGCCACAAGCGCCTGCTCATTGAACACACGGGGAGAATTAAATTGTCCCGAGTTGAAAATGGCGGTATTTCTATAAACTACTCTCATAACATCAGTGTGTCCCCTCATTCTTGCAGAAATTTAGATCGCGGATTTACTTGAATTCTGAAAGAGGAACCGGAAAATGTGCTGTCATTCTATTGCTCTTGAAGAAGTAAGAGAAAGAGGTACGAAATTTCGAGATGAGAACCAAGTTAATTACTTCCAAAGTATCGATACTCCTGCTGGATTTTGTGAGAAATAGTACACAATGAACAAATAGTATTAATTATTTTAGGTATCTTTTTTCTAATCAATTCTTACCATCATAAATTACGTAATGTCAATGAGGGCGGGAATAGTGTTATGCTGAGTTACATTGAAGTAGAGTGTTTAGAGTTATATACCGCTAATTCTTGCAAACATTTGCAACATCTGCTGAAATAATTCCTGTTATTCAGTCTTCTAATAAAACATTACAATATTAATAAATTATTTTTAAATGTAAATGAAAGAGTATGTATAACTTGTTACAGATCTTGTTATACTTTTACATCTTGTAAATGGGGGTTGTCGTCGCAAGCGTTACGTTACAATTATAAAGGTGAGTTCAAGCATTAGAAGTGCTTTATTCAAAATGCTCCTAATATGCGTTATGTAGTTTATGGACGACTCTGCCACGGTGCTTGCCCTGAAGCAACAGAACGCCTTTTAGCCTGACAGTAATTTGATTTGGCAGATTCTCGGGATAGACAAGAGGCCGGTCGTCCTCCGAACCCTCTGGCGTTGATTCACGTTTGTCTTCTCCATCATGCATAAGCAATGTTGGAGGCAGTGGTTGTCGATAGTGGCGGTGGTGGTCATGAATGCCGAGGTAATAGTGGCGAGATTGGGTGATGATGGTGGTGAAAGGTGGCGATGGTGGGGCAGCGTTAGAAGCGGCAATGCTGGTTGGGAGAGGCAGCATTGGAAGCGGCAAGAGTGGTTTGAGAGGCAGCGATTATGGCGGCAATGGTGGTGAAAATGACGGTACATATGACGTTGGCAGTGGTGGGAACACACGTGACGGAGGTGGGGGAAGGCGCAGGCGATGGCGAAGGTGAGTGTGCAGTCTACGGCGGAGTTCATGGTAGAGATAATGGTGGAGGCTATGTCAGAGGCGATTGCGGAGGCGATGGAGGAGATGATGGAGGAGGCGATGACAGAGGTGATGGTGGAGGCAACTACGGTTGCGGTGGCGGAGGCAATGGTGGCGATTGTGAAGGCTACGGCAGAGGCGATGGTGGAGGACATCTCGGAGGCGATGACGGAGGCAATGGCGGAAGTGATGGTGGAGGCGATGACGGAGGCGATGACGGAGACAGTGGCAATGATAGCGGGTTGGTGATGATGATGGTGAGAGCGAAGGAGGGTGGCGATGACGTCGATGGAAGCGGCGGTGACGACGGAGGCGGTTGTGAACGCGGAGCGCGAGGTGACGACGGGGACACAGGCAGCTGGGGCGGCGGAGGCGGCAGATTCTGCGCAGTGTCCTGCGACGCCCAAATAAAATGCGAGGAGACCGGCCATAAACAAGGGGCCAACGCGGAAGCACGCGACCTGTCCACGGAGTCGGGCGCGCAGGCGGACAGGGAGGCGCCCAGACCGACTGCGATCGCAAGCGCCGCATGCCTACCAACTCTCTTCTTTCAACAGATGTGCACGTACAACCAATTAGGAGGCATCAAACAGTTTTCCGAGCTTCGTCAACTAAGGAAATTTGTACCAATTATAAGCTTTTCAAGATATATTTTGAAGGCCTTCACAAAATTTCGATTCAAGTAATTCGCTCTCAAAACGTAACCTGAAATCTTAAAGAATTACTACAGAAATACTATCATTGTTATACTATCATATAAATACTATAACATTAAAAAGTTATAATATATATATATATATATATATATATATATATATATATATATAGTATAAATATAAGAAGTTAAATTCAAATTACACGAAAGGGATGCAGTTCCAAAGCATGCGAAGACCACGTTCGTAGTTTACATACATGTGGTACAAATGTACTGAAGACATTTTTTACTTAGAGATGATTGTAGATATCTGTGATGAGACCTGACATACGATTATTTTCCTGCCTGAAACAGATTCCTTTTTGCAACGATCATGGAATTTAACTGAGGTTCGCTATTATGAATGCCCAAACTTTATAAAATAAATTAATGTAAATTATTTCATATTCTCTTAAACACTTTATCGAAGCAAAGATCCCACATCAACATTGAAGACAAAGCCATTCAAATGACCGTGAAAATTTTCTTCCGACACATGTATGCCAATAATGTCGGCTGCACAAGAAGACCTCAATCAGCATGAACAGTGAATCTATCAAGAATCATTGCTGAAAATTTATATATGTATGAGAGAGAGAGAGAGAGAGAGAGAGAAAGAGAAGGAGAGAGAGAGAGAAAGAGAAGGAGAGAGAGAGAGAAATATCTTTAAATTTCTTTTACATTTAGTCACATGCTCATACTAAAAAAAACAATAAAACAAAACATACAGATGATTTTACTGATTAACAATTACTAAAGCGAAACCAATCTTCGAGCAAACTCCAATTAGGAACACCCTACTCCGTGTAGCGTGTAGCTTGCGTGTTGGCAGTCCTGGTCGGCGACGTCCCCGGCTGGCGCTCTTAACGAGACGGCGGCGACGCGACGCGGAGGGTCGCGGGCGGAGACGGCCCCGGCGCCGGCGCCGCTGCGAACGCCGCTAACGAAGGCCGACGTCGCTCGTGGAGTGGGGCCACTCTCGTGGGTTATTTGCCTCCCACTCCTTCCGACGCCCCTCTCAAGTTTATAGTGCCCGCCCAACACTCCGCCTCCGCCGCCACAGCCCCGCCCCCGTCGCCGCTAGTCCCGTTCACGTCGTCAACTCCACCGCGCTGGTAGCCACCGTCGCCTTCGCTTCAGCTTCCGCCTCCACCACCGCCATCCCCAATGTCATTTCTACCGATACCGATATCGCCACGATCACCGACATCGATTCCACAATCCACGATTCCACGATTCATCGCCATCGCCACCGCCATCGCCACCGCCATCGCCTCCACCCTATGCCCGTCTCCTCCATATTCCCCCTTCACAACCGCAGGCGTCATCATCGACGCTCCTGCCGTGTCAGCACCGCCCTCGCCTCCACCGCCGCCACCACTACAACGGTCGCTGACGCGCAGCACAGTAGCGCCCAGCTTCCTATTATACATCGGAGGTCGTCAGCTTCGTTTAAATTTAAGGCTGGACCGCAGCCGCGGGAGAAAGAGAGAAAATGCCTTCGAGGTTTTACTACTTCGATGTGATCGCTGTGGGGGTTTCTTTATGGACTACGCGTGGGAGGGTAGAAGTTTCAATGGAAGTAGTGTTGGGTTCATCGACTTCCTGTCAACAAGTGGGCGTTTACTCTACGAAGATGGGTGGCAATTACACATGAGCGTTAGTTGACTGGCGATTATCGTAATAACTGTTCCTAACGACCTACTTCATGAATGCTGAAACCAGTACATTGTCAACAGAATGTACGATATTTCGTTCCATTTACTTTGCATTTCATACTTTCATTTACCATGTAGCATGTATTAGACTTGTGAAATCATCGACAGCTCTGTCGTAGGAACAGTTGTAATATTGAGAGGTTAGAATGGAAATATCTCCATTTACACATAAATCACTGCTACATGCATCACCGCAAATGATTTTCGTTTCAATTTGGAAACACTCAGGACAGCAGTAAAACAGCATCTTGAAAAGCAAGTCTGCGCATAAAAAGATTTGCCAAAGTCAAAACAAAACCTACAGATAAGAGTCTGTGTCAAAAATTGTCGCTATAAATACCCCTTCTTTTTGGTAAGAACTAGACAAAAATAGTTGCTCCAAGAATAATAAAGAAACATTAACAATGTTCATAAAATAAATATTTTTCTATGGTTACTATTGAAATTTAATAAATCAAATTTTCGGACCATTACATACCGATTTTTTGATAACGACATGAGAGCAATTACACATAGTGTAATTTTATTAAATTGATAGTTCGAAATATTTAAACAATTGAAAACAATATTAGCTTACCCTAAAGAAGTCCAATACTTAAATGGATCGAAACATTATATTAATTTATTACATCATACGCAATAAATTTATATTGGTCGTTTTAATGTTTACTTTATTTTAATGTTAATGGTATTATCACACAATTTAGTCGTTACAACACTAACGATGTTTACGCATCACTTCCATTAGGAATAAGACCTGCTCCTCCTCCAGAGAACTCATTACCTCCACCCGGAGCTCAAACTCCATAAATTTCTATATAGGTCCGCCCCAGCGCCCGCCTCCGCCCACGCCGCCCTCGCCGCCCTCGCCGCCGCCGCCAGCTGCGCCGCAAGCGTTGGTTTCTCCAGATCGGGACGCGGGACCCGGATCCCGGCGGAGGTGAAGGTCGGCGGCGGGGGCGGGGGACAGCGCGTCCTCCTTCCCGCCCGGGGCGGGGGCGGGGGCGGAGGGGCCGGGAAGCGCCGGACCCGCGACCGCGCGGCGCCGCCCGCCGCACGGTGGTTTCAGCCACGCAAATGCGGGAAAAAAATTATTTTTTTAGACCGCCACTAGTACGCACGGTTAATTTTAAAGTATGAACAGCGTGCTAAAAGTTCATTTTTTAGAAATACTGCTAAAAGTGAGATGCTTTCCTATTCCGTCCTCACTTTCATGCTGTGGTCGAGCGAAGGATCGCCCATCTTTCTGATTCAGGAAATCAGAAACCCAGAATGCAGCGCCAAGTTGCGAGTCCTCCCAAGGCACTAAATATGTTTCGTGGTGGAAACTCAATAATAATAATAATAATAATAATAATAATAATAATAATAATAATAATAACCTACATAATAATAGTAATAAACAATAATGGGTGACTCAGAATAAATTTTACAAACTGCCAGGGCACATCGCAATTAACCACTTGGAACATGTAATGAAGATTTCATGTAACGGTAATACTCATGTGCTCCTGATTTTTAGGCAACTTCTTACGCATGTATGTTCGGTATGTCACGCAGTAAACGAGCTTTCGAGTACCTGCCGAACATGCGTGCGCGAGGGGTTGCCTAGAATGCAACGGCAAATGCCATGTGTAAAAATGCATATACTCGTAACTCCATGACATTCGATTTCTCACTACAACTTCATTGGCAAAGAGTGATCAATTTCAACCTCTCTACACGCTCGAGAACATTCATTCCGAGTCACCTGCATTTGTCCGCTTCTCTCTGAGCCCGGCCCATAGTGCGCCGGCCGCCCTTGACCCGCGCCGCAGAGGGTTCGGAGGTCCCAGCTGGACGCGAGTAAAAGTGAGTGGACTCGCGGGCTCCTATTTATACCTTTCTCCGAGCTCGCAACAACGCGTGCCGACCAAGGGAAATAAACGAGCCCAGCTGTGCGCGGCAGGAGGCAACAGTACTGTACGCGAGGGTTCTGGACACGTTCGATTGGACAAAACCTACACACATATGTTTAAATAAACATGAGAAATATTATAGATTTGAATAAATAGAAATACGTTTACTCTTCAATTGGAAATGTTTATATCCTGTCATTGTTTACTTTGTTCACAAGTACTTATTGTGAGTTGTTAGAAGACTTATTGTGTGTAACGTATTGTGTGTTAGACTTATTGTGTGTGTTAAAGTTGTAGTACCGTACCCAAGAAAAATAATTTTATTAGGGTTTTTAAAATTATGGTTGAAAACGTATTTTTCACATTGAAATAAAACTACTGATTTAACTAAAATAACATAACTATTGTTTATTTCGATCGAATGGTTTCAGGTGGTAACAATAATACCATCTGGTCCACCATAATAGGGAGTTTTAGCGCCACGCGTAAGGTAGCGGCGTTATGCACTAACAGTCACGTGACAGACCTTGAAGTCATAACGTCTTACCTTAGGCCTAAGGTACGACCTTATACCTTCATAAATAGTGCACGTCTGTGGGAGTCTCTACGGTCACCTTACAAGCGGCAAAATGGCCGCCGAAAAACAGGAAAAGTTTTTTTCCAACTCTAATATACCATTTCTCGTATGTAAGGCAGTTACAATTATTCCTTACGCAGTCCACAAAGCTGGCAAAAATTAACGGGATATGTAGGAGAGGTGACAGGAAAGAAATTCGCGAAAAAGAAGTTCAATTCATATCTTCGGGATAGGTTATGTCTTAAGCTCATAACGAACGCTGTTTTAAGGTACTTCCTATATTTTCAAGAAAAGCAGATTCAAAATCTAAAACTCCATGCACAATGTGTATTTGCTGGTCTGTTGACTCGTAACGTGTTTTAAATGTCTCACCACTAGCCTACACTCTTTGATAAATTATGCAATTTCTCTGTTCAACGCTTGAAATGCTTCCTTTGTTATAATGCATAACGCAATGTCGTAATTGCTAAAACTCTTATGAACGTTGTTCATTACGACCTTATGAAGGCGTTAGTCACGTGATCAATAGAGTTTAAGGATATCTCCTTACGCCTGGCGCTAAAACTCCCTAATACCTTGGGACGTGCCCTAAGTCTCGATTAGAACTACCCGACCCAGTGTACTTATACGACATTCGTGGTCCCTTTTATTAGTACATTGCATGTGTTAAGAAAACACGAACCCGTAGAAAGTTATTTTTAAATCATGCATTGATTGGCATAAACATCTTGATCATACATGTTTCTAAGTTGGTTGGGTAAAAAAATATTCCTTTGGGGTTTAATTTATTCTTTAAATAACTAAATATAAAAACTAATTTTATATTTTACCGGATTGTAATTTCGTTTTTTATTGATATAAAATGGGTTTCATCCTCTGCCAGTCACGTGTTTTTCTACGTTCGGATTTATGCATTCAAAAGTAATTGTCACGAAACTGAAAATAAAACTTTTTATAACCATTATTATACTTTTAAACCATTTAAATCCTAAGAAAAACTGGTACTTTTTTTATTCTTGTATTGATCTTCAAATATATTTTACTTCAATTTATAATAGTTCTAAATAATTACTTAGCTTCATTATCCTATTTTTTACACTACATGCCTGAATACATTGTATAATTATCAGTTCTATAAACATAAAATAATAATTTTTAAATTGGTAAAACATCATTCGATTTAAATTGATTTAAACCAGTGATTTAGAACAAAACGATTTAATCCATCAAAACACTAGTATTCATATAAATCAATTTTCCCAAATCGATCTAATTTCAGTCGATCTACGAGTGTCACAGAAAAACGTGAGCAATGCGTCCACATGACATAACTCCCGACATGGCAATTTCACGTCGGGATAGAGGAAAATCATGCGTCGGTGCAAAGTGCGCTAGATGTCACAGTCGGCACTGACAAACTTCACAATTTCACAGTTCTCATTCCATCCTTTCCAACCTATACTTCATATTGTTCTACTGATTCCTCTCGATTACTTTCTCCCCAAGACACGAGTTTCATAGATGTCCTGGATTCTTCGCCTACCTTACTTTCAAACTGCTACTCTCGGCAACGCTGTTCATCCAACAAAATTTCGTCCTTACCTGCAACAAAGAAGAAAAAACAGTGAATTTATGTCTCGACTTCCAAGTTAAATCACAATCACACATGCATTTCAAAATATGTATGCAGAGCCACATGAAAACAAAATTCAAACTCGGGTGACAGTACTAGAGATCACGTGTACAGATAGCAGATTTTAGCAATTGCTAAAAATGCAAAATGCTACCAAACACGAAAAAATCAGTAATTGTACGTTTGATGATCGGTGCAATATATTTAGAAGGTTTTCAATCTGCGATAAAATGTGAAATCGGCCGCAAAAGGCGAAATCGCTTACGAAGAAAGAAATAGTTCCGAATTGCCAAATAATATCTAAATTGCATTTTATGGTTTCCTTTTTGTTACTTAAGGTTGCATTAAGGTTGAAATGAACACAAATACAACCATGCCCGAGGCTGGACTCGAACCCGCGATTCTTCGGCCCGAGATGGCTACTGCACTACTGCTTTAGCGATCTCCGCCATCGGCTGTCGTTTCCTTTGTATTGCATCATTAACTGGGGATGCAACATCGACAAGAACAGTGAAAACATTTAATTTGAGAGTGATCGCTTTTATTAATTTATAATTAAGATTTACCTGTCTAAACGAAGTAAAAATAATAAGAAAAAATTAATAAAACTGATCCTAAAAGCATGAGCGTTCTGGGTCATCTCAAGGGGTCTCAGCTTCCTCAGGGCAGATCACGGGAAGAAGATGACGATCCTCTCCTACGGCGAAAGCGTTACTTCTTATGCTTTGTACGCTTCGTACACTTTTGTATTTTTGTATTTGTTGAAGTTCGCAAATGGCGAAATATTAAATTGTTTCCCTTATTTCCTCATTGTAATGGGAAAATCTAAAAGCACAAAAATAAGTATACCTCAAAGAGTCCTCCCTTAATAATAATAATTTTCTCAACAATTTCTACAAAATGCTAAATCTTAATTTTTACAATCCTATAACTTTGTTTTCAAATAATTTTTTTTTTAATTTAACATGCTAAATTCTACCATCGATAACCATGTGAGGCATCCTCGAGGACTCATTCAGTCGCAAAACTTTGGCGGTCGGCCAGCCATTCAACCACGGCGACAGCACGTTCGCCCCAGGTGCAGCCTCCGCGAGCGGAAGTGCGTGATGTGAGCAGAAAAGCCACGCACTGGTCGTACGCGCCGGAAGCGGTTCCTCAAGCTTAGAAACAAATGCGTAGAGCTCTTAAATTAACCCATTCATCATGATCTCGGCAAACACGCTGGCTCTCGTATGGTGCACTTGGATGAAGTGTGTGTATTCACTACGCTTACAGAGAAAGGTACACATTGCAGGAATGCAAATGGCTTCTACATAACATTGGGTTGGTTGGTCTGTGTGATCTAAGGCAATGCTAATTATAGCAAATTAATGTTGTTGCTTTGAGGAAGCCATAATTTTGCGAAAGTGGCGTTGATTCCTACGGTTGAGGTCGCTGTTTCACATGCAGTTCTTAAACTGAAATAAGTCTGACAATGGAAAATTTGAAAGAAAATAATGCATTTTCATCCGTAATTTTAGTTGTTTTTAAACGTTTTTGAAATACGAATATATCTTAAACTCGAACGTCCAACTGCATACCTACTTTACAAACCATAAAAAGTGCAAGTGAAAAAAATACGTCAAAAAGTTAATACATTCAATAATTATGTTAAGAACATTTAATTCGTCAATGTTAAACTTTTCTTCTCAGAATGTGAAATTAAATTTGTTTAAATATCGACACTTCAGTAGTCTGTAACCATAGACGAAAAATAAGATAATAAAAAAGCTCGAATCAGAAATCGGAAAAATTATCGCGGAGCTGTATAAAATACTCGAGAAATGCAATTCGAATAAAATGCGAGAATCTGTTGACAGGAGAGGTTTCCTCACACACCGTTGAAACACCTATCTCAGTCGAGTTGTTTGGCGCTTAAACAGTCGTTTCCCAAGTTCTCCAAAAAAAAAAACCAACTTGCCTAAAGAAACATCTGTTTAAGATGCACGATTGGCTGAAAGCAAGAGAGAAGCGAAGAACTTCTTGAGATAAGAAAACGCAAAATACGACTCATACGTGACAGCAGATCGTGTGGGAAAGACGTCGAAACATGGCAGGAAACAAGCTCACCAATTACACGCTATCGAAAGTTGCTTCAAAACGCCGAGAACTACTTATTCAAAATGATGTGAATGTGGGAATTAACATGGGTAAAAATGTACTCTCATCTTCCAAAAAATACATTTTGCCCACTGAAAGGTACAACTTTGCACACTTAGAGAACTCAAACTGCTATCACGAAACTCTTATTATTATTATTATTATTATTATTATTATTATTATTATTATTATTATTATTATTATTATTATTATTATTGTTTTTCTTTTCATTAGGAATTGTTTTGCATCTAACTTATCCACTCACATACATTTTTGAGCGCATCCTAGTATTTATTAATTCACATTGTTGTTGTATCCAACTTCAAGGGCAGATAGTGTTTGCACTTTTTTATTTACGGATTTGCGAGTAATACTGAATATAAACACGTTTTATAAGCTTCAGAATATAATCTGAGTCAGTACACAGCACGTTTTAATGTAACTGTCACGAGGGAAAAATTACAACCATTACGCTGAATGTAATAATGAGTACCATAATATAGTGGTCACATTTACGTATTAAATTCCTGGAAGCGTAATTTCAATTCCGGGTATTCACCTAGAATTTCTAATGATTCACTTCACTCTAATTTCACCATTGTTTCATAATCATCACTCACTCCAACTTTAATTATCACCACCTCTCAAAACATCCCCTGTTCTCTCTGTCTGTATCCCACCTTTCCGAACAACACTGGGGTATCGAGAGAAATTCTTTCCATCGACACTTTCTTCCCACCTTCTCTCTTCAAATATAAATGCTATCATTCACCCACTAAGAGCTCTACATCTCTACATTCTCTACACGCTGGCTCTAAACGTAAGCCTTGATGAAGACGCAGAATTAACAATTTCCATTTGCCCCAAGATACAGACATCCTTGACCACTAAAAGGGACATATTTTATTAACTAAAACAAAATATTAAATTAATAAACCCTCGAAGTTATGAGATTATATCATTATTGTAAAAAAAACTCTCCTTTTAAGTTACTTGCAGTAGGCAAAAATTCAGTTTGTTTTATTGTTCAGATTATTGTTTATAGTTTTGCACTTCTAACGCCAACTAACCAAAGTGAACGCTTTAAGTGCAGAAAAAGCGATATAGTTTTTAAAAATGTTATGACGAGAGAGAACATTAAAACGACAAATCTGTTCGTACAACGAGATTATTTCCAAAGCCCCACACAAGCGCCCACACCAACAATCTTCTAAGCACCCAATAAAAATTCATTAATGTAGCGTCAGCTACTCAGCACGTGGAAACCCAGTAAACAGCGGGTCGGGGGGACGCTTCCAAAATGGACACGTGGAATGGATCGACAACTGGGGAGAGAGCGAGGGCCAAACCCAAAGGTTTACTCCACAGGGTCGGTGTCACATTGGCGCCAGATGTGTCGCAAGACCACACGGTTGCTACCGCGGGGAGGCGATGGGGTCTCAGCGGACCTCCAGGAGGGTGGGCACAGCAAAATGGGCTTCTGTTTCGGCAACCTCCAATAACGCTATGGCAAGGACGCAGGATGCATACGAGATCGCACACCTGCGGGTACGAGCGCCACGCTCATGTCGAACGGTGATTTCAGATGTTGGCAGATGCTAACGAGGAGCCAATGCTCTGTCACTAAATGGTACGGCTTACATATTTTACACACATAAATAAACTGCATATATATGCACAACTCCAAAGCTGTGCTGTCTGAGATTTGGGCAACCCACGTCCCACTAGCATCAAGGCGGAGTGCAACTAATTTATATCCTCCTTTCCACCGACTCAAATTCCACAAAGCACTGCTCTCCTCTGCCCATCCCGCACGGACGCAACCGCTCCAAGGCGTGCCGCGTAGGCCCCGCCCATTCCTGGCGCTGTACATCCACGTGGAACTCACGAGAGTCTTCCCTGGGGTGGGCGCGCAACCCAAAGGGCAGGAGGGGGCGGAGCAGAGCGCGCGGCCTGCCGTAAATATGTCGGCGAGGCAGCATCCGGGGTCGGATGTCGCGTCGCGGCCGGTGCGCTGTCGGCGGCCGCTTTGTGAGGTCCGCGTCGCGGGCGGCGCCCTCTGAAGTGCCCAACGTCTGCCAACGCACACGTTCAGAGAGATGCACTCGGCTTGAGTCACGGGCCCAGCCGCGATGCACGGAGGTGGGAGGTTCACAGCTTATCTCCTACTCGTAGCTCAGCAGCCAGTTATGGACCCGTCGACAAACATAGAATTCAAAATACAATCCGAGTGATTTTTGTTTAAATGAATATTTAAACTGAGGGGTGTTACTTTAAAATTTGTGTTCTACGTGAAATATTTCTTAAATGGGCTCATAATAGTCCACTGTTGTTCAACGTCACAGATACATTCCCATGAGGATAACGTATTAAGTCCTGAGCAGAGTGAGAGCTCTGTTTCGGTTGCTTGCAGCATAAAATACCTATAAATAGAACACTGTGCTTCAATATATTCAATTTTCTACCATACCTGGCAACACCAACAACGAATTCTACCCCTAACCTGGTTATTCTAATTTTGCAAAAATACGCAAAGCGTAATATGCCAGCTCTGCCCCGGCTTCATGTGCCATTCTCTTGCCGAAGACTAAATTTGACATCCACACTTTTTTGTTGCCTTATAACAATCGATCGATGTAACTCGTTGAATTACAACGCAATATGGGAAAAAGGAAATTTAAAATATTATTCGATTTAAAAAGGATACTATACCGCTTTCCCTGCCTCCCCGCCTCCAATTCTCTCTTATTTCTTCTCCTTCCTTCCCACTGCTCCCTCCTGTGGGAACTGAACCCGCGGCTGTCACCCGCGCAAAGGAGATGCGCCCGCTCGAGTCATGGACGCCTGACATGGACTCATGCGAACAGTGCGTAGTGTAGTGAAGTGCGAATGAATGGGAAGGATGAATGGTTATGTATATAATGAAACACGTATGAATGATGTGTGAATGTAGAGAAAAAGAAGAAAAAAATATATCGTCCGTAAAATAACAAGCTCTGCAGTATTATAGTATTGACAAAACCGATCTTAGTATAAGTTAGTAATGCCAAAGTGCAAGTAAGTTAACTTAAGGACTAGTATGTAAAACTTAGCTGTGAGAAAAAGCTGCTCCTCTACCTGCTTAAGCCGCAAGGCAGCAGGTTAATGTAAAAATTCAAAGTAAATAAATTCCCCTTCTCCACAGGGTTACTGTGGAGGGGACCAAAGGACGCCTGACGCTCCACGGGAAGGAATAGGGCTTTCCCGCGGCGCGGCCGATGTCACCGGAGCCGAGCCGGGCGATGCGCGTCGGCCTCATCAGCCGAGATGCACGCATCTGCGCCCAGCATCTAAAAGACTCCGCTGCAACTCGTGCGTACACTCTTTGTGGGCGTACTCCCACGACGCGCAACCAACGTGCTGTCTCTGCGAAGGCCTTTTCGCCTACTGAAAAGGCTTTTTCAGAAGAAAGAAAGATCTGACATTCCCAAATGTTTGAACGTAATTCGTCCTGTTTGGAATAAAATACAGTGAAGTGTTTGGTAATTTCTTTTCTCGAAGAGAGCAAAGAAGATGCTACCTCACGTTTTCTTTTCACATTTATTATAATCTACATTTCATTACCCGACAGCACACTATAACATTAATTTTCAGGTTTCATTGTCCATCAAAATAAAACATAGTTATGTTTAAGAAAATGTTTCATGAAGTGATTTCAACACGCATTAAAAGAGGTCGTTTTTAGTTTGACTCAAAATAATAATTGAAAATTCAACTCTACATTAAATGGCATAAAGCGTTAGTTAATTACTTCTATTTTTTTGTTAATTTTATAACTGATTATTGGTTTACCTAGTAGGGGTATTTTGCACTCTTTAACAGGTGACGTGGGTTTCATTAGTATTATAGAAGATAAAAGGTAATGAATTTAAAAGAAAAAAATGCTGTAACCGATAAGACATGTTTTCAAATTGCCATGCATAATGTTACTACTCGTTTGAAATATTTCGAAAGTTTTCCTCTAAAACACTTTATTTTAGAAATGCAGAAGTACTGTAAGGTTTTGAACTCTAAATTCAGAAATAACGATTATTCCCAATTTATATTTAACAAAGCATTAATAAAGATTTGCAGGTTTCCCCCAAAATGCTGCTCACATTGTGAGTGTGAATGACACGACTAACTGGCGCTGCCAGCCGGTGTGTCGTACAGCGCCTTCCTTCTCGGCAGACAATGGGATTTGGCAAAGCCCAGGCAGCGGCTGATGTGTGACTCAGTCCGCCATCTGGCGCGCCAGGACAAAGCGGAACTGTCACCCGCCGCGTCTGGGATTGGAGATGATGCCTCCATTGTACTCCACCACTGAGATGGAAAAGTGCTTATTCTATTTAGGGGACGATCGTATTCGTTGACTCTGTTATAATCATCTCCGCCTTGAAAATGTTATCGAAAAGGCGAGCTGTTGGCATCAACGCAAGTGTCAACAATATTAATATCGTAATTGATAGTGTGTAACATTATCCAAAACGATATAAATCTTGAAATAGCTTTTTGTACGGGATTACAACAGGATTTTTCATATTAATATTACCAGTATTATTATTGGTATTATTATTATTATTATTATTATTATTATTATTATTATTATTGGTATTATTATCATTATTGGTATTATTATTATTACTGTTATTATTGTAAATTATGATTTATTATTGTGTTACCAATACTCTTCCTTGTTTATAATTTCATACACTTTCCATTTTACGTGGTCTACCTGGTCACAGGAAAAACGTACGTTCATACATCGCCAACGTGTTCATTGCTACCGTACAGAACTTTCATATCATCCTTACAGTTGTTTTCATCAACCACCATTATTCATTGAGGAATTCGAAGTATCAGTGGCTTCCGCTCATCTCTCCTGCCATTAGAATTACCTTTACAACTATTTTTATTATTACCCTATTCGCGATAAACCCTCACGGCTTTAAACCTTTTTACAGCGGTCCCTACTCCTCCCCTCTCCTCTGCTGTATGCGA
Organism: Gryllus longicercus; assembly: GCA_038098605.1. Lineage (NCBI taxonomy): Eukaryota > Metazoa > Arthropoda > Insecta > Orthoptera > Gryllidae > Gryllus > Gryllus longicercus. The sequence continues at coordinate 10,684,003 of JAZDUA010000007.1, forward strand.
CCACACACTCCCGAGCGGACATCCGTGGTGGATCATCTAGCCCCTGTGGAACGCCAGCAAAAAGCAGAGCATGGAGCCGCGCCACGCCACGTCGCTCCACACCACGTGTCGGGTCGCGTTCGCGGTCGGTAGCCAATGGCTAATCGGCCAGGAGTGGCCGGGAGTCCGAACGACGTTGCACAAGCGCGAGAAAAACCGTGACTTAGGAGACAGCTCCGCAGCATTAGCATTTTATGGACGCCGACTATCGTTAATTACGGTGCGCGAGGCTGCAATTTGCGTAGCGAATGAAACCATACGTACGTCTTCATATGATATTTCACGTGAAATGCGTCCTCCGCCTGGTAATTTGACGAGGTGGTTGAGCGCCTGGTAGAGTGAATTCGGGTCCTAATTTCTCTGAAAGGTTTTGAGATTCGGGTTTTTGCGCTTATGTGGCGAGTGATGAGGCATTCTCCATTTCTTCGTAGGTTAGGCGTCAATGTTTCACGTCCTGTGGAACAATGCATGACCTTGGCTATGAGGTTGATTTCTTATTATTTCCCCTCCCCCTCTGAAAGCGCGTTCTGGAATGTTCATTGGCATCGTGATAAAATAATATGGTATTTGTCTGCTTCGGAAGTCAATGTCAACTACCACATCAAAGACAGGATGACATCAACTTTCTTAAGTCTTGTTTTGAAAAGAGGACCTTGGAGTTCCAGAGTACAGTTCTTTGGCATACGAACAATATGCCACTATTTCCTCATGATCACCTTTTAATTGGAGTCTTTTTCTTTCCTGCGAGATGAATAAAATCATGACAAACATTGTTTTTTAAAATAAAATTAAATACATCAGAGAAACGACGAACGGTATCCATACGAGACAAATTGACTTGAGCGTTATGTTGTTAACGAAAAGACTGGAAAGATCGACCTGATGTGTACATAATTAAATAATTGTGAAGTTATTTTCATGTAATTTACTTCTAGAGAAAGCACGTAACACAAAGCGAG
>JAZDUA010000007.1:10690000-10922500 GCA_038098605.1 Gryllus longicercus
GGTTCGAAAGCGCTAATCCCTCAATTCCACCCCACTTCTAATACATCTATCACCTCTGCTGCCGTTGCCATTGGACTTTTGCTACGGTACCGTCGCGGTCGTAACTTTCGCCGTCGTTGGTTGACGACTTCTACGTTTTCTACTACGCCTTCGTCATCCGCCGCCAATTTCCTCGCCCGTTCGAGCAAAGTTTTTTTTCCCCTTTTCGCCAGAGTTTATTCTCACTGCGGTTTCCCTTTTCAGGACGATAGCACCAACTCCGCAATTCTACTTGCACGTGTGGTGCAACCATTACCTTTCATGCCGTTGCCACCGCCTTTTGCTTCTGAATCGTCGCAACTTTCGCGTTCATTGCTGGACCTCTTCGCCGTCTTCTGTCATGACAATGTCCTTTGCTGACTTCCGCACCCGCACGAGTTACATTTTTTTCTTTTCTTTTCAACGTGGAGTTATTCTGACCTTATTTTCCCCAGTTCGATACCGTCAACTCTACATTTCTTTTCTCCACTGTGTTTCGAAAGTTTCTACAGAATCTTTTTTACCTTCGCCATCTCTCTCGCCGAGTCTCCATTACAATACTGCCAACCTAGTTTCTATTGTCATAACTTTATCGCACTTCCCTTCGCTGTCCAATCCCACCGTCCCTTCTCAACCGAACCTAACACTAGCTGAATAAACTACCGACAGATGAGATTAAAAATAATTCTTGAATTTTTTCTGTTCTTCGTTTACAGCTAGAACGCAAGAACAAATTTTATTTTGTTTTACACGCGTGCCTCACCTGAGTGATTCTGTCCTGCACAGTTCCAGCTGTCAGGAAATCATTAAAATGAGGCACACTGATCTAGGAGTTTTCATTTTTGTTTTAAATTGTCCCTCATATGTCTCTTATACGACAGTTTAGAAAGAAAGGAGGCTCACACTCATGGGTAGTTGGTCAACTCGGAAGTGTTTGAGGAGACGAGCAATGTTTTCAGAAGCGTTAGGAACATTGTCAAAAGTTTGTGTGTGGCTGTGTGTGTATGTGGCTGTGTGTGTATGTGGCTATGTGTGTATGTGGCTGTGTGTGTATGTGGCTATGTGTGTATGTGGCTGTGTGTGTATGTGGCTGTGTGTGTATGTGGCTGTGTGTGTGTATGTGGCTGTGTGTGTATGTGGCTGTGTGTGTATGTGGCTATGTGTGTATGTGGCTGTGTGTGTATGTGGCCGTGTGTGTGTGTATGTGGCCGTGTGTGTGTGTATGTGGCTGTGTGTGTATGTGGCTGTGTGTGTATGTGGCTGTGTGTGTATGTGGCTGTGTGTGTGTGTGGCTGTGTGTGTGTGGCTGTGTGTGTGTGGTTGTGTGTGTGTGGCTGTGTGTGTGTGGCTGTGTGTGTGTGGCTGTGTGTGTGTGGCTGTGTGTGTGTGGCTGTGTGTGTGTGGCTGTGTGTGTGTGGCTGTGTGTGTGTGTGGCTGTGTGTGTGGCTGTGTGTGTGTGGCTGTGTGTGTGGCTGTGTGTGTGTGGCTGTGTGTGTGGCTGTGTGTGTACGTAGCTGTGTGTGTGTGTACGTGGCTGTGTGTGTATGTGGCTGTGTGTGTATGTGGCTGTGTGAGTATGTGGCTGTGTGTGTATGTGGCTGTGTGTGTGGGTATGTGGCTGTGTGTGTGGGTATGTGGCTGTGTGTGTGGGTATGTGGCTGTGTGTGTGGGTATGTGGCTGTGTGTGTGGGTATGTGGCTGTGTGTGTGGGTATGTGGCTGTGTGTGTGGGTATGTGGCTGTGTGTGTGGGTATGTGGCTGTATGTGTGGGTATGTGGCTGTGTGTGGCTGTGGCTGTGTGTGGCTGTGGCTGTGTGTTTATGTGGCTGTGTGTGTATGTGGCTGTGTGTGTATGTGGCTGTGTGTGTATGTGGCTGTGTGTGTATGTGGCTGTGTGTATATGTGGCTGTGTGTGTATGTGGCTGTGTGTGTATGTGGCTGTGTGTGTATGTGGCTGTGTGTATGTGGATGTGTGTGCGGGTGGGCGCGCGCCTCTTCAAATGATGCTACGTATTTAATAAACAAGAGCTTTTGTATTCGGTAACTGCGCTGATAGAGTAGGATTTTAAATTTATTATTAATATTTAAAATCGCTTACATTTTGTCCTGTATGTTAATATTACCAAATATCCTTTATGCATTATAAATAACGAGGAAAAATTGATTTAACATTATTAAATTATTCAATTAAAAAGGAGTTAATGTATTAATATTGTTACCTTATTCAAAATAAAATAAATTTAAAGTGAAAAATTACATTCAAATTTTCCATTAAGTGTCAATTTTCCATTATATTTCAGATGTCCAATTACTTTTTGAGAGTGGCTGAAAAAATTGACGTCCTAGAAATTGTATTCGATTCGTATGAGAAGAGTCACACGCCTCCACCAACATCACTCGTGAGCTCTGATCCAGTTGAAAACCTCCGTGGTCCGTGCTCCTTCATCGACGAGTGTTCGCCGGCGGCGCAGGTTACAGTGGCGTCGCAGCGCCAAGCGCTCGCGTCGTCGTCGTCGTCGTCGTCGTCCTCTCCCCTCGCGGCACTGCGCTGCGCTGCGTCGTGTCTTCCGGAGCCGACCCAACAACGGTTCCGCCGGCCGACCGTGACCGCCGATCGTGACCTCGGCGTGCGCCAGACCCACGCGGCGGCGGCGGCGGCGGCGGCGGCGGCGGCGGCGGCGGCGGCGGCGGCCCGCGCGCGCAAAGGTCTCGGGCGCCCACGCGGTCGTGGGGGCGCCGCCGCCGCTGCTTCCTTCGCTTGCAGATGGCGAACGCTCGTTTAGTGGAGAAGCGATCGGCGGTAGTGCAGTTGGTGGCAGAGGCAGAGGGACAGAGGGAGTAGAGGAGAAGGTGGAGGAAGAAGAAGAGAGGGTAGAAGATGAGAACGATAGGAGGGGGAGAGAGCAGGAAGGGGAGTAAGGGTAGAAGGAGGAAGAGGATATGGAGGAGGAGGGGGAGTAGTAGAAGTAGGAAGAGGAGGGAGAGCAATGTGAGAAGAGAAGGAGAGGGAAGAGGAGTGGAAGGTAGAGACAGGAGAACAGGAAGGTAAGTAGAAAGAAAAAGAAAATGAGGCTATGACGACAAAAACAATGACAAGTAGATTGCTGTGGACGCGGATTACGTGAAGGGAAAGGAGGATGTTGTGAAGGATGCAGAGGGCGTGAAAGAGGCGAAGGCGGAGGAGGAGGAAACGGACGCGGAGAAGGAGGCGGAAGGGGAGCCAGAGGCTGCGGAAATATATGCGTGGCGGTACGAGGGCGAGGATGGAGGGGGGGCGGGAGCGCAAAAGGCGAAGGCGGAGTTGGCGGTGGCGCGTGGGGAGGAAACGACGAGAGGCGGAGGTGACACGAACTCTGGTGGCGGAGGCGATATAAGAAGCGACGGTTTAAGGACTCCGTGAGCACTGCGAGGAATGTTTGAACTTTTTTTAACTCTCTATCAGCCTCGTGTGAGATAGCTAAACGCGGTGTACCTACTGGAACTAAAGTAAGAAATTCAGGTTAGAGAGACGTACATCCTAGATTTTCTAAAATCATAATTCTAATCCATTTAGGATTCTTAGATACCTCTAAATAGAAAATTTTATATTTCCTCGTCGCCGTCAAGGTTTTTGCAGTCCATCCTGAGCTTACGTACCTTCACTACCAGTTATTTCACGTCACAGTGTGCGACTATAGTAATCCGAGAAGAGACGAGTGTCCACGGATACTCGCTGTAGGGAATTCAAGCCTCATCTACGTGGGCGATCTTTCTTATGCATGTTGTGAGATGGACACGTAGAAATATTAAAGTAGAGTTGCATGGAAAACTAAATAAATACACGCCCGCCTCTGTGTCAATAATCGAGAAATATTCTGTTCCTGGCTTTTACGATTTCACTTAAACTGCGCCGTTTGAATTCGAAATTTCCACGAATGATTAGAAACCGGTTCGATGACCTGCGTATTACGCAGGTCGTCATTCGATTCTTTCCTATAATACAAGGCTTTGCAGTTTATAATAGCGACTGGCAAAGCAACATAAAGTTTCGGTTGGGATGTCAGCTCCTGTGCTTTTAAAAAGTTCTGATTTGCGTGTATTTTCGTTTTATCAAGTCATATTCACTTCACTCCACAAGATAACAGCAATAGCGCACTGTGTTACAGTGAGCACTGTCTTAACAAGAAAATATGAACGGCCTGAAGCGAACATGAAACAAGGAATTCATGCAAAAAATTTCTGTGAACGAGCCATTTGATTACAGATGAACGAATGCGATATTAAACAGAAATCATTAGAGATGTCATTGTTTATGAGCTAATAAATGCAGACGTTAATATTAATATTCAATAACTATTGTATTTTTACATTATTTGCTGAATTCGTGATAAAAGAGTCTAAAATGTCCACGTAATTGTACAATTCGGTTTAATCACTCTCGTTGTCACTGATTCTTGGTTCAGAGCACCGCCGTTGTAAGGGGGAGTGCGGCTTGCCAACAGCGCGTTGTGCTGGGCGCTCGGGAGTCAGTTCGAAGGTGCGGCATTGGCATCGCCACCCGCGCGCCGCGTTGCTTTGACTGGCGCCGCACCAGCGCACCAGCCAGGGGAGCCGCCTCGCCACCCGGATACGCTGCTGCTTCCTGTCGTTCGCCAGGAACGTTAGCGCTATTTTCACCACTCCCGACTTCCCTGCTCATCCTCATACACTGCACGTGGGAGCTTCGGTGAATTTTGCGCTGGCCAAGGTTACTCAGTCACTGTCGAAAGATTTCTTTTTAAAGGAGGCAGCTCTGCCAAAAGAGCTTCTTGGAGTAATTCGTCTGTACTTCAAATGCAGAAAACTACGCAGTTTTATTTTTGAACCAAGTCTCACAGCTTGCGTTTTGCGAAGAAATTACTGAGCTGGTCGTGACGCTACATTTTTTTAAAGAAAATAAACCACAATCCAACGCACTTTAATAATGTAGATTGAACCGCATCCTTTTCTGCCTTAACGTCTTGTCGCGCACTTGTTAGTGCTGCAGAGCGAAGTTCGCTACATAATGACAAGCTCACGAGATCCATGATCGCTTCCTCTTAACGAACTCGTAATACGTTATAAGTGTAGTATATTTTTTAACTTGTCGAGATTTTAATGGTAGCTATTAAATAAAGTGATAAAAAAGTCGCTATTTCACATGGAATGAAAATGGGAACCACCCAATTAGCAAGTGAAGTAACAGAGAACATTTGGAAATACAACTGCACAAAAATAAAGTACTACTACACAGCTTCTGGATTAAATATGCCCGATCATAATTTAATACATAAAAATTAAAGAAATGAATACATCCTAAAATAAATAAATTATTCTAATTACTTTCAAAAGATTACAGCAACGTAGAATTTGACAAATGCAAACCCGGAGTGGTGTTCCCGGTTGCACTTTTAGATCAGTTTTATAGTTGCTTCTCTTAGTAAGGAGTTTCGACAAAAATAATAAATTTAAGCCTTGTTCTATGATCACACAAATAATTTACTTCATACGGAAAACCGCTTGAGATTCATTACAAAAAGTTGGAGACGAAACATTCAATTTCAAGATATATTTAATTTAATGAGCGACGCCAATAAAATATATTGCGTTTTATTTGGACTTATACAATCATCTGAAGACCTTCGACAAGTTCAACTAAAAGTATTAGAAAAGAAGAAAGGAAAAATAAAAAAAGAGTGACCTGAAGTAATGAAGGGAAGTAAGTGCACGAAATAAAATTGATAATAAACTAATACAAAACAACTCCAGAATGAAATACTTGTGTAACACATGAAATAAAATATTATTTTACATGTTATCATTTGACAGACAGGTATTCTTTTTATCTTTTTTAACAATCAATAAACAAGTTTTCAAAAATGTATTATTGTCCATGTAATGCGACGTTTCGCGTGCTATTTACACACATTATCGGCGTAACAAATAATAATAATAATAAATTTATTTATGTCTGAAAATGAAAACAAATTCCAATAATATTGTTTAGAATAAAATATTAACAAATAAAATTGCACAGTAATAGGAGATGAAATTATGGAAGAAACAAGTACTACGAGTGAAAAATCAATAGTAAAATACGTATAAATATATAGGAGAGAACTTACCAAAACATGTTAAACGAAGCAATTGTTTTTTAAATATAAAAATATAAAAAGAACTATATGAAATAAAAGGATAAATAAAAAAGGTTGGCAGGAATAATTCCCATTGTAAATTACATTCAATCTCGCTTCAAGGAGGCAAGTATGAACAGAGATGGAGCAGATTAATGTAAAAAGAAGAGTAGTAACATGTCACAGCTTCCTCTTACAACGAAAAATAAAAAAATAGAGAGAAAGAGTGAAAGAAGAGGGGGAGAGAGAAATCAAGAGAGGGGGAGAGAGAAATCAAGAGAGGGGGAGAGAGAAATCAAGAGAGGGGAGAGAGAGAAATGATATAGCATACGTGAGCAAAAAACACGAAATCTAAGCGTAGAGAATAGATTGTGAAATCAAAAACGTTTGGGTTACTTAACAAATATGGGTTGCGTGCCAAATGCACTATTTAGTTTCAGTAAATCAAATTAAAAAATTTGTGGTTCAAACAAGAATATCTTGCCACCTACATTTTATAATACTTAATAAACTATTATATACTATTTGCTCGCAACATCGTCAATCCAAGAAAAACTAGTATACATCAATACCTGGGGAGGCAGACCTGCCACGACGCAGCGTTTCTGCACATCCCTTCTTATTCGCACCCTCCTTCTCATCCCCCTCTTCCTCTGATCGAAAGGTGAGAGGGTTGCACCCTCTGCGCCACGGAAAGGCTGGAAATCCGCTCGGCGCCTCCGAAGGACGTAAATAATTCGCAGCGGAACGGGAGCGAGGCGGGCGCGGGCGGGGCCACGTGGGAAGGGGCAGGGGGAGGGGCAGATCCCGCCATCATCTCGTATTAGCGCCGCCGGCGCCACTCCACGCCGCTCCGGCGGTAAAAAGTCGCAGCCCACGTAGGCCCCCCACACGAACATCTCTTCCACCCCTCCCGCGTCGTGGGTCGGCAGGAGGCCAGCCGTAAAAGCGGCGGATCTGGCGAGGGCTGATCGAGAGAAGGTACTAACCGAAGGACCAGAGGTTGGTTCTTCTGTTAGTACTTACGCATTCAGTAATAAATACTAACATGCAAAAAGCGTTAAACGACCAAAGTTTGTGAATTTATGAGAGCTAAATACGCCTTCTATCGGATAGCAAGTAAATTTGGTAGTTCACGGCAGAAATTTGAGGTTTGTAAGAAATTCGAATTTTCTGCAATAAAGTGTCAAAAAAATCAATAAGCAAGCAATGACAATAAGAGCAAAGAACACTTGCAAAGTCAACCCTCGAAACATCAACTGTGGGACACTACCTTGCCCACGTTATGCTAACATGTCATAAAATTGAAAGAATACTGAAACACAAAGTCGTGAAATGTGTCTTCGATTCGTTAGGAATGAAATAATCTGTTGAAAATAAGATATTCACTGCCGTTTCAGTATAAATTAAGTTTCATACTATATTTCAAATAACGAAACTCTGTAGCACTATTAGTTATACCAATGCCACCGTGTGTCAATTGAACAGTCATACAATTACACACACTGAATGTCAATCTGGGGAGATGCCGACGTAGCGCCACAAACTGCGGGCCAACATGTCCCTACTCCCATTCTGATTCCTGAAGACCTGATTCTGCGTTACCACTAGTCCCAGCCTTCATGGAGTAGAAAGACTCCGGCAATACTGCAAGAACGTGGATATCCACCAAACAGGGCTGTAGCGGAACCGGAAATTTAGTTTAACAAATAATTGAATTCGTATTTTTATGTACAATACAAAAAATTAACAGTTTTGCTTCGATTGATTGATGCTTTCAGGCATGTCACCTACTAAGATCATTAACCCTGTAGGATGTGTGCCGTTATCGCGGGCTGTGGCGGAGTTCTTCCCCCGGTGCATGGCGAGATGCAGAGCCGGCCTAGCCGCCGGCTAGCAGGGACTTTTCCAAGAGACAAGCCCTAAGCTCCCGACTGGTCTCCAGACATGTGTGGTGGTGTAGTGCATACAAGTGTAAGTGTGTGTAACTAAGGGTGAAGATAGGACAAGGAAGAGAAAGGAAAGATCGCGTACGGTCCGTGGCCCGTTTGTTAGGGTACTGCTCTGGCATTGGCATTCGGCAGGTGTTGGTCGGAGAGACCATGGAAAACTACCGATCAGAGTAATCTTCCGCTAGAATTCTGCTCCAGAACGTGACTGAATTCGATATACTTGCTATAGTCGCCACTTTTGATGTTTGAGATTAGTAGTTTGTTGCACACTTACTTTTTATCTTCGTTCCAACCGCTTGCCGCCAGGGCTTCTGCTCGAAACTCCCACGCATTGACCGGCTCTGGACGTGCGAACTCTAGCTCCGCCCTTGGCCCCGAGAAGCGTACGCGCGAAGCGGCGCGATGCATTCGGACGAGGACGACGCGGCGCATTCACGTCTTCCTCCCTCGCCGACCTCCGCGCGGCTCAGCGCGGGGCGTGGCGTGGGGAGGAGGGGCGGAGAGGGCGGGACGGGACAGGGTGGAGCGGAGTGGGGCGGGGCGGGGAGGAGGGGAGGGGAGGAGGGGCGGGGTGGGGCGGTACTGGGTGGAAAGGAGTGGGAAAGAAAGGGGAGGAGCGGGGAGAGGCGGGCGGGCGGGAAGGGGTGGGGACTCGGTGGGGCGGGAAGGGCGGGGAGGGGAGGGGCTGGGAGGGGGGCGGAGGAGGGGAGGGCGGGGGAGGAGAGGGCGGGGGAGGAGAGGGCGGGGGACGAGAGGGGAGGGGCAGGTCGACGCTCCTGGCCCTGGTTTACGAGCGGAAGAGCGCCGGCCTCTCCCCTCTCGTAATCGCTCCGCTTTGCGTAGTAATGTGACCCGGCAAGGAGTCGTTACACTTCTTTCCGGCAGAACATCGCCCGACTTCGTCTTCTTCAGCCTGTGGCGCCGCAACACAATTTGAACCATGGTGACTCTCCGCGCATCGGGGAGAGAATTTCCAATTTTCTCTCCGGGGGAGGGGGTTGACAAATGGATGAGTGAAACGAAGACGAACATCGCTTACGCAGTGCAGTATGAATACATTCTGATAATGTTAATGCATACGTTTTCTTTTGCTATTTCCTTAATTTCAACCTTTCACAGAGGGTATATCATCATCAGGCACTTAGATACGAATTGTGATCCTTGCATGAATACCTAAATGCTTTTTTAGGAGAGAACATCAAATTCACTAGGGAGAGACAATTCCTGGGACTCAATCGTCAATTGGCACTTCACCGGAGAGTTTGTAGATTACGTAGTCATGATCATATTGCAATGACAAATCAGCTCATTGTCCGGACCTAAGGATGGAAATTATGGTCATTTGGGGGAAGGAAGGAACGTGTGCGGCCCAAGGCCAATTGTCTTAAAATAGACCTACCACATTTGCCTGCTATTGATCGAAGAAGCAATTTATATGGAGATCACTGCTTAAGACTAGCCGGCTCCATTCTCTTCCATGTAGAATTATCGTCTGGTACAGTTGTGAAGCTGGTGTCGAAAATGCCCCATCGGGATCCACGAAGGGTCGCGGGTTCGAATCCCTCTTGGGCACGGTTGTTCGTCCCTTTTCTCTTATGTATGTGTTATTGCTTAGAGCCTCGGGTTCTGCCGACCACAGATTAGAGGAGCCCGCAAAGTGTGTTAGTGTCTAGTGTGTGCATCTCTTCGGGACGTAAAGGGGAACCGGCTATCGGCTGGAAAAATCCCTAGGAAATAAATATATTGGCATACAAATTTTTTATTTGAAATTAAGACTAGAAATTCATTTCCATTTTCACTTGCGTATCAACCACAACCATGATGGCCTACTAGTAGTACTTTTACGTGAATTCAAATAATTGTTTGATTAAAATATATGTATTGCTTGAACTACAAAATGAATAAATTAAGAAATTTTATATATTTAATAATGCGATGTTTCGCAATAGTAACGTATTATTAACGGTGTAAAGTAGAAGGATTAGAGGATGTATTTCGATTGCGTGTAACAAATCAAATAATAAAAGAAGAATGTACAGAGATTATCAACCCACAACATTAGTATGGTTTACATAACATCGTAGGCTTTCACGGCCAGAGTCAATAGAAGATAAATTTTCCGGGCTAGTAGGCCGTGATCCAGTTGGCATTGAAGGGCCAAACGTTTCGTCAATGTCTGCGGTGGACATCCTCATTGGCGGCAGGGTCGCGTGCACAATATTCGGGACGGCGCGCCGCGGCGGGTGGCTGGCGACCACAGCCTATCAGCCCGGAAAATTTATCTTCTATTCGTATGGTTTATTTATATAATAGAAAAAATACCTAAAAACATATACAAATATCTATTAAATCTCGTCTTAAACAAGAAAATCAATAATAGAAAAATAATAAAATTGCCCCAAAAAAAAGGTTTTCATAAAAATACAAAATCGTCAGAAGTAGCATTTCACGGTACATCCACAAAGTCCATGTCCCGTCGTAGTGCGGAAAAATATGCCTCGTGCTGTATCTACTAGCATGTTAGAATCTAGTACATTGCGGAATGAGCGGCAATCAAGAATAACCGGATCCGCAGGCGATTCTGTATGTCTAGTGGCTCTCCCATCCTGCATTCCGCGATGACTTTTACATCCTCGATACAACTTCTCCATCGCCGCACCCTTCAAGTGCCAACTTCCTCCCTCCGATGTCGCTTCAAGGCATCAATTTACTTCTGCATGTACCCGCCTACATCCTCCACAAGAATTTTCTATCAGACAAGACATCACTGAAGAAGCGATGTAATATACAACGTAATTACCTGCGAGAAATAAATAAGAAGGTTCATGCGGTAGAAATGGGAAAACATTCAAGAAAACATACCCCAGGAAATTACTTTAAAAGTATTAAGCATGTGATATAAAATTATATTTTTATATAGTCATTTTTAAAACCGGTTTTTCAAGGAGTAAATTGCGTGCTACAAGTTCAATTATCAGCACAAGTGCTAAAAGTGCTCTCAAGTATTCAGATAATCTGTGAATGCAACAAAAAAATACTTTCGTCTGATCGCATTAACTAGTACTGACCTTAATGCATCATTGCGCGTTTTGTGAACTCGAATTAAAATAAAATGAAAGTCAGTAAGAATGCCTAAAATAATGCAAGACCTAAAAATAATTAATGACACACGTGGTAAAAATGATTTTATTTTGCTCGTAGGATTGCACCACTCGACCTATCGGCCGTGTGTCGCAACCTTTCCTACTCGCAAACTAAAATGTTACTTTTACCACTGGTACCATAAATAACTATTTCTAGCAATGTAATTGTTGCAAACATCAACTAAATAATTTTGGTTTGAGGCAAATGAATAACAAATGCAGCTAGAAAAAAAAATAGAATTTCCTTCACCCCTTGGCCATCCCATAGTACCTTCCCTATCTCATATTTTTTCTTCCGCAATTTTATATTCCATTCTTTCTGCCTACCAACTTCCTCGTGCTGACACAGCCCGAGAGCTGCAGTTTAAACACGGCCCTACCCTCTTTCTCCGGGTAATAGTTCTTACGTCGTAACACAAACTGCCGCTAAAGAAACGGCGTAAACTCGGTCGTTCCGGCCCTGAAATGAAGCCATTCACTCGCATCGAGTATTATCAAACCGATGATTTACGGTTCCGGTCTTTAGTGTTGGCCTCCCCCCCCCCGTTGCCGCGCCGGGAGGGGCGGAGGCGATTATTTGCACAGTGGCGTCTCCATTGAACGGCCTCCCAGCTGCTGCCCACATGGTGGGCCGGTGGTCGAGTGGGAGAGAGAGCGGGAAGGGTAGGCGCCTGGTGAGTTCGGTGGGAAATGGACCGGTGACGGCCGTCTACCGGAATGCGGGTGGAGGACTGACAGTGTGGTAGGAATGGACGACGCGGACGGATAACGCACGGGTGCGAAGGGGTGAAGGGGCGACCTAGGGCGGACGGAGAGGAAGTCACGATGGGTAGATGGCCAGACGGTTGGGATGGTGCGCGGGTGCTTGGTAGGGCGGTTGGGCGGAGGACTGTTGATTGCTTATATCGTGTTTCTAAACGCGACAACTGCTATGGTCATTAGTCAAACTAGTGTAGTGATTTTCCCCCCCGGGAATGTCAGTCTTTTCCCCCCGCTTGAACGCGAAATCCGGTGCCGTCCCACAGGTCTGCTAGCTGGGTTTTCCCAATCCAAGTATCTCAGCAGGGCCCCAGCCGTGACAAGCACTGAGCAACCAACTGGCCCCCACCCTGTTCGTAAAAAGCGTGCCACTGTCGGGACTCGAACGCCAGGACCTCCCGGTCAGAGACACTGCAGAGTTGATGCCCTGAGCCACCTCTAACGGTGAAAGGACGGTTGAGGGGCAGATATGAAGCTGGCATGGTGGTGCAGGGGGTTTGGGCCACTGCACTTAAGTACACGTTACATCAAGGCTGTGGATTCGAAACCCGCGTTAGCCATGTTTTCAGTTGTGTATCCTGGCGAGCATTACTAACACAATGTAACATCCAGCCTTTTCCCCAAATCATTCCCAATTGCCATCTGTACCTGGAAAAATTAATGTGAGCTGTTAAACTGTGTGCGACGCAATGCGCAAATGGATACTGCGGTCAGTGTCAATTGAGAGCTAATTGGCTCCTTACCATTACAGCAATCCTCAAACTGGCGGGTGCAAGAGTCGTATTAGTTAGATAAATGTACGCACCCTGACTGACATAGTCGCATTAGTTAGATAAATGTACGCATCCTGACTGACATGTGATAATGAGGCTCAAAACATGCGCCACCTCGAACTGAAGGTTGGGCAGAACTGGGTAAATAACTACGGGTGTGTACTTAAAGCTACCAAGGGTGTATCCTGAGACGACCTTAAAAACCGGAAGATGTGAGAGATGCAAATACTAAATCCGTGCATCTGATTAAGCGAGATAAGGTTGACCAAAGCGTAGTTGAGCGGTGAATGTGTGCTTAAGTATGACGTCGGTTAAGCCTTTCAGCAGCGGGCGATTCTGCAAATTTTGCAGGTGGATAGGTGGGTGGCAGTTGGGGTGAATGGTCGTAAGTGAGCGGACGTAAGGCAGAGCAGGGGAGCATGTGAAGACAAGGTGAAACGACGGGATGGGACAGATTCAGAGGGGAGAGTGGAAAGTAGACAGAGGAAGAAAGGGAGAGGGAGGACGCGATAGGGGGTGGAAAGGAAAAAGGGTGGATTGATTTGGTTTGTGATTTAGGCGAGGTAACGGCTAAGGTCATTAGTTCCATAGGTGTAGTGCATGTTCTGTCGCTAATCTGACGGTAATCTTCCCCCGCGAGATGGCGAGATCCGGCACAAACCTACACGTCGGCATGTGTGATTTCCCCCCAATCAGGTATTGCCCACCAGCGGGGCACCGCCCCAGCCGGGACATCCTCAAAGCTCCCGACTGGTCTCCCGACGTGTGTGGAGTGGAGTGCATGTAAGTGTGTGTGTGTGTGTGTGTGTGTAAGGAGAGAGGTAAGGACAAGGAAGAGGGAATAAAGATCACGCGCGGTCCTTGGCTCGTTTGTTAGGGTACTGCTCCGGCATTCGCTTGGTCGTGGTAGATGATACCACGGAAAACTACCGATCAGAGCAGCTAGACTTCTCCAGACCGCTTCTGAACTCTGTCTAGCTTTGTAGCCATTATCAAAAGCCTGCCACAGGGACTCGAACCATAGGATTTCCGGTCAGAGGCAGTAACATCATTGATGCCCTGAGCCAGCTAAGCCGGTAGGGATGTGGAAGTAAGGTGCGGGAGAAGGGGGAAAGGAGAGAGAGAGGGGTAGTCGAACCGAATGGATGACAGAGTTGGTGCAATGAAGAAGACACAGGTCGTGGTAGCGGAACGAACGCGACTTCGTCGAACGCTGCCTTCGGTGCTCAGCGCCCGGTGGCGGAATCTTAAAGCAACGCCGTGAATTCTGCCACGGAAAATCTCCGTCGTCCATGAAGCGTTTCGAAAAAGGTTTGCATGAAGGCGGGGAAGGCACGGACAGCGTCCACCCGCACGTACCGTGCTGTTCCATTGCTGAAACATTCCATCATTTGGGTCTTTGAGCTTCCGTGCGCACAGTGAAGATAATATTAGTTGACGCCTTTCCTTACTCAGCCTGTCGGATTCAAATAAGTGGTACTTTTAACAGTAATACAAAAGTAAATAGTAATAATTTGGGGGCATATTACTCTTTTTCTGATTCTACTACCCTGTTGTTATACTTTTTTTTTTTAAGTTCCACCTACAATGTATTCTCTCTTGTAATTCAATTATGAAACTTACGGTTCCTTCGCGTGGAAATTTTAGAGTTAATGTTTTCAAGCAGTGTAATCTGTAGAAGCAAAATACATGACTGAAAATCGAAAATTAATGATGTTCAATATTTTCTGATTTTACAACGTATGCAAACACTGGTATCTAAATTGAAAATTATTGGTGATTGCCGGAGTATTACTCAGCACTAAATGTTTTGGCAGGGCTCTTCTGCAGCAAACAAGAATTTAAGTCACGGGAACAGCGCGTCAATTCATGCAACTCCCTTGCAGCAGGTTTTGCAACGGCTATTTTAATACGACAGACGTTTCAATGTCCCGCTCTATCATCAGCGACATTATTGTGTAATGTCAAGGTAAAGTCAACAACTATAGATGGAATTACTACCTCTACACCGCAACATTCAACGCCGTTCACCATCCTCCAAAAGCGAAAAGTATTTCACGAATTACAGCCTTAGCACTTCGCGGATGTTGGGGATTTCCGAAGGGATCACCGCGAGGCTGCCTGATCATATGGGCGGGTGCGGTACTGGCACGAAACCAGGAACAAAAACAACAAGTACGACGAAATATGTTGAAAGCAACCTAGAAGAAATAAAAGGGGAAGGAAGGGATTCGAGAATAGTGGAAGACTATGGAACCAGTGGTGCTATAGAATGAAACAGACTTTCATATTCGTTTATTTTAGTTTCCGATTCTCTTGAGCTGAGCTAGCTTTTTGGTTTTGGTAGGCTAGGGAAAGGCGAAGAGTTGGGCGGCATGATCGGTTTTTGTTTGGTTCATTGGAGATTCGGGTCGCGTCAAATGCTGATGTCATTGCTTCCCTGAATGTAGTGCGTTTTTTTATCACGGAAGGTAGCGGTGATCCTCCTCCGCTGGATGGTGACTTCCGGTATCGATGTACATGTCGGGTAGCAGGGTTTTCCCCAACAAGAAATCTCCCTTCAGCAGGACACCGCGCCCCAACCGGAACAGGTTCTAAGCTCCTGACCGGTCTCTCTGAATCTGTGGTAGTTTAGTGTATGTAAGCATGTGTGTGTGTATGTGTGTGTAAAGGTGACGATAGGAAAAAAAGTTCACACGCATTCGCCTGGTGTCTGTCAGAGAAACCTCAGAAAACTACCGTTCAGAACAGCTGACCGCTAGAATTGTCCTCCGAACAGCAATTGAATTCGACCTACTAACTATGTAACTAGTGTCAAAAATCCTGACCCTAATACTAGGACCTCCTGTCATAGCAGGAACGGGTGCCGAAACGGCGAGGGAAGTGGGCGAGAACGGGGAAGAAAGCGGAGGCGAGGGCGAGAGCGTGGGCGGGGGCGAAGCGAGGGCGGGGCGAGGGTGGAGGCGGGAGCGGGGGCTAAAGCTAGGTGGGGGCAGGGGCGGGGGCGAGAGGGCGGGCGAGAGCGCGGGCGGACCCGGGGTGTGGGGCGGGGGCGGGGGCGGGCGCCGCTCCAGCCACAAAGCGCCCGGGGCGGTGGGCGCAGCTGCAAGCACTGAAAGGCGCCGAGGCCGCGAGCAAACGGCCGCTCCTAAACGGCAGCGTCCTCAAACGGCCCACTGCCCGTCCAGCCCAGCCCCACGGCGTTGTGGGGGCCCTGTGACGAATCAGGGCAGTTCTGTGTGGTGAATCGTCACCCGCAGGGGTGCACACCAACCCCTCCACGCGCTACGAAGAACCACACGGCGAAGCAAAGGAAGCGTCTGGGGCCTCACAAGAGTAAAACTGATAAAAACGCACTCAAGATTCCAGGCCCTTTCTGAAAATTGCTATGATTTTATTTAATAAAAAAAAAATACATTTCATAATTTAGAACCAGACATTTCCAATCTGCGATGAGAGACTTTCCCAAATGATCCGGAATGGCTAAGGGACCGAGCTATGTTTTGCTTTAGACCTTGCGTATCTTCGTTAAAAAGAACGTGGAATACGTATCTCGTTGGTTTCGGCTCAAATGCCCACTTTAACTCATGTACGTTTTTTAAATTATTTTCGTTGTAAAGGCTAAACAAAGTAGACAATTTATTTAAAAGTCTTACAATATATTTACATAAATATTGATATTATTTACAACTACATCTTTAACACAAAAAGCATGTTTATCACGCTATTCTGGTTGATAAGATTCACGTCTGTTTATTTTCAAATTTCCAACTGTTGTATGTCTTTATGGTAGAAATATCATGTAAATCAATTAAAATGTTAATTTCGTCTCACAAGTTGAAAACATATTAAAAGAGATATATGAAAAATATCTACATGACGCACTAGACCACATAATTTGATTATTAGGAAGGGAAGATTATATTAGTATATTAAGAATGATACACGCCAGATGTCATGTAGCAGGTGTTGGCTGCAAGGGTAAAACATACATAAAATAGCATAAAACAAACTTTTCTAGACCGATGTCAACATTCGGGCCTATGTCAGGAGGTCTTTCAAAGCGCCTGGGGAACGATTAAAAGGTTTCTTCCGCCTTGTTTCCGCCCAGGAAATTTCCCCTCCGGGAATAGAACGACCCACATTTTATGACAGATGCGTCGCCTCATTGTGTAGCGACGCGGCGTGGAATCAAGGGATCCCGAACAAGCGCTCAGGTCGACCGCGACAGCGACGGAAATAGACGCCTCCGCCGCTGTCTCCGCGCCCGACGCCGCGCCGCGCCGCGCCGCGCCGCGCCGCGCCGCGCCACGCCGCGCCACGCCACGCCACGCCGCGCCGCGCGCCGGATCCCTTCGCGGACATCTTTGACGTTTATTCCCCGGAAGTGAGCTCACCGAGCCACCCCCCCCTCCGCCCTCTTCCTTTTCCGGCAGCGCGACGTCGGGCGGCAAAAGCTGTTTGCACCTTTCGTTGCGATGAGTTTTCGCTGCTGAAAGCGAACGGCGTTCGCAGGAAATTGCGGAGGAAAAAAAATTGAAGTCTGTTTAGATTACCCGACCGCCAGCGGTGACTGCGATGTTTCCCGCTACGTGACGATCGTAGAGTGCCAGCGACTGGAAGATGTCCAATTCGATCACGGGAGGGAGTAACAAATTCGTTAGATGTACTGAAAATCCGCTCAGTTTGTCACCCGTGCCTGGTTCGAGTTCACCCCACACGCGGTTCGTCTTTTCCCAACCTGGTAACATCGACGCAGTGAGGGAGTACTAAGTTCTACACCGTCACTCTTCACAACTGAACTAGAAGATTATAAGCGAAGATAGTTGAAAAAAATATCAAAAAATGACACAGGGCTTTCAGTGCAAAACAATGTTTTTCTACAATTGTTCGGAATGCAAAATTTAGACAGGTTTCAGATTTTTTCTTTCCAAGCGGGGACTTTTAGTCACGTTGATTTTATAAGGTACAATTTTGCATTGAAAAACAGTACGTTTAGTCAAGACTGAGCAAATGAGAAAAGAACTGAATCCAAGAATAACCAGGTCTAACAGCATAGAGCAACAGAATAGTGGAGAATAAACCAGCATTAAAACGAATATTGGCAACTATAGACCTACGAAAAGTTAACAAATACAATAAAGGTATTTAAAGTTTCATCTCAGTAAATATGGCTTCTTAATAATGAAGTAATTTTAACGAAATGAATGGATGTGCTGAAAAAATACACTTCTGTTAATGGAAAAATAGAAGAAGAAAAAAGTTAAAATACACACGAAGTGCCATTCGCTATACTGCCTGAGGTATTCAGCACTAGCAGTCATGAAATATTTTGCCGAGGACAAAAAGCGAGTTCATAAGAGCCACGGGAACGTCGCCGCCCAGAGCGGGTCCGGGTGCGCAGAAAAACCGGCGCCTGGAGTCGAAGCCGGGCCTTTGCGAGCGCGGTGGCAAGGGCAAATCAGGCGATGGGAGCTGGAGGCATGGGGTGGCAGGGAGTGTGTGCGCGAGGGTAGAGGTGGGAGCAGGGGCGATGACGGGGACGACGACGGGGGCGATGGCGAGGGCGATGGCGAGGGCGATGGAGAGGGCATTGGCGGAGGCAATGCTGGATACAATGGCAGGGTGAGGTCAGTGGCGGCGGGGGATAGTGGTGATGGGGGTGGGGGCGATAGTGGGGATAGAAGTAGTAGAGGAGGAGGTACAGGAAGATGCGGGGAAAGACAAAGGTGGTAGAGGGTTGAACACGAAGGCAGACGTGAAATTTGTGACGTAGGAGATAGCAAAGCGACGTAGGAGATAACGGGGTGAAGGAAGGAAAGTTCGGAGGGAGAGAAGAGGCGGTGGAATGGACGGAAGCGAGGATGGGAGAGGGGTGGGGGTGAGGCTGGGGCGGTAAGATGGGGCAGATGGGAAAGCAGAAGAGAGAGGGTTGAGGAACCAGGACCGCGCAGAGGTAGGTGCGTTGACGGGGTCGGGGTAGGGGCGGAGGTGGAAACGGGGGTGTGAGCGAATGTGGGTGCAGAGGCGGGGTCGAAGGAAGGGGGCGGTGGCAAGAATGGTGGCGGGAATGAGGGTGGGGTGTGACGTGGGCGGGGGTGGAGGGAAGGATGGAGGCGGGAGTGAGGGGGGCGGGTGCGGGGCGGGATCAGATGAGGGGACGGAGGTGGGAGCAGAGGCGGGGATGGAATAGGGGCGGGGCCGGAGCGAGTGCACTGGTGGCGTCGGTTGCGGGGGCGGCACGAGGCGCTCGGCCTGCTCGTTATGTATACACGACGTAGGCGGTGAGGCGGGGGCGGCGGCGATCGCGAGAAGATTGCCGCCGCAAATTGCGGCCCAGAAAGCGAAAGGAAAATCCGGGGCGCGAACGAGCGAGCAGGCAGGCAGGCGGCCGCCCCGAAAAAAACTCGTTCGTGCGAAGAGCCAGCCAACCAGCCAGAGCGGCCGCGCCGGCGCGGCGAGGGGCTGCTTAGCAAACGCCGCAACAGGTCTAGGCGGAATCCCCGGCGATATAATGAGCGCCTCCCAAGCGTGGGATATAATGGAGAGTTTCCACAAAATAAATGGACCGATTTCTTTACACATTTTTCTCGCTACTCGAAATTAATAATCTCAATGTTAATCCTAATTCGTGACATCAAATTTTATGGTCCTCTAAACCGAAAATTAATTTAAATACATTCCCTTTTCAAAAAGTCCACATTTTTATTTATTTTCTTAAATATCGTAGGGAAACCATCTTTATTTCCTGACACTAACAAATTCACCTCACACATTTTCAAACTTACTCATACATGTTTAAACTCTGCGGATACGGCCTCTAATTCTTCATTGACCTTCTTCACAAACGCTTGTTTCATAAAACAATGATTTAATTACTGTTTGTGAATGTGGAAAACCATGTGACGATCTGCTATGATCTACCACACATCAATACCCAATAAGACATGAATCCTATTTAATCAATCAATACGAGACGGCACTTATTTATCATAAACAACTCATATTTACACGAATACTTCGAAAACGTTTACCAAAAAATCATGTTTCAAATAAATTATATAACTAAATCAGCATTGGAATACTTTCTTTAGAGGTTAAATGCAATTTTCAAACCAATTCGATAAATGCGCAGAAGTTCTATGACGTGTTTGAATATTTATTGCACTTTAAACTGCCAACATGAATGTATTTTGAAAATGTCAATATTCCTACTTGTCCAGTACGCCTTGATTAGTCTCTATCCTTTAAAGAACATCAGGCCGAGAGCGTTCCTCCCACGAGCAGTAATAACTGCTATACTTCCTTCCTTTAATGGCACAGCACTTCACGGTGTCATTCGCCTTGAAAGTTCAGATGTAATGCTCACGTCTTTGAAATGTGCAATAAACGAACACCTGGCTGAATTATCGACGAGAATGACGCGCAGAGACTTCATAATATTTGAACCTCTCTTTCTACGACAGTGGGAGAGATTCAGGCAGTGCTTTGGTCGCATAAAATGTAGATTGACTGGCTGAAGATGCATTATTATGGCTCTGCTAATAATATATTCCGAGAGCAGCAACGATTATTTTGTATGGTACGCCACAGTTTTTAATTATTTTTTTGTTTGTTTGCTTATTAGTATCTTTATTCGACATTAGTTGGGTAAAACATTTTCTTCTATTACAATATATTAGGTATATCGATATTTTACTATTACCTTACGATATTCTCTGCTACGTTTTCGAAGATTATTATCCCAATGAACTTGCATTTTTCTTTTACATTACAATATATATATTTTCATTATCACACCAATAGATTAGATCAGTTTTCGAAGAAATATAGAATAAGTAACATATTTAAAACATATTAATACAAATATTAATACAATGTTCCAATTAAGAGGAAACAGGTGTAATAGAAAATTATGGAAATTTCGATTGCTCGATAGTCGATGAAAGTATGTATGCACACTTGTGCATGATGTAAGTCACGATTTTTAGAAGTGTATAACGATTAAAGTACATTAAAGTGCACCAATTAAAGAAACGACTTCACATTATTTTCTTTCGTAACCTCCCGTTAATTCTCAGAGTATCCTTTATTTCTCAGAGGTACCAGATTTACCAGCGTGAGAAGAACTTTTGTTTTCAAGTGTCCAACCTGTGGAGAGAGGTGATGCGGCGTGTGGCAGGAAGTCGAGAGGGAAGAATACAAAATGAAAGGAATGAAGATGAAACAAGAGAAAAATCCCCAAGAGGGACATGAAGGAATGAGGGATGGCCAGGGGCTGAAGAAGGTGGTGGATTAGGCCTGCGGGAGGTGGGAAGGGGGTTAAGAGGGATGGATAGGGGATGAAGGGGTGAGAGAAGTGGATATGGACTGAGAGAAGTGGAGAGGGGTTGAGAGGGGTGGAGAGAGACCACGTGTTGTAGAATGTTTCGGGCGGCCGTGGAAGACGGAGGGGGATTGAGCCGAGGTGAGGTAGGGCGAGTCGTGGCTCCAGGGCAGGGCAGCGGTGT
Source organism: Gryllus longicercus (assembly GCA_038098605.1). NCBI lineage: Eukaryota > Metazoa > Arthropoda > Insecta > Orthoptera > Gryllidae > Gryllus > Gryllus longicercus. Next base: position 10,711,287 of record JAZDUA010000007.1, read on the forward strand.
GAGGACCGAGCCGACGCGTCGGCGACGGGGCCCTAGGCCGCCTCCTGACGCGTCTGGGCGTCGGGGCAAAAACGGCGCTCCACACTTGACACCTGCGCCTGCGCCGCCTCCGCCGCCGCCGCTCCGCGCCGTGCAGGACTGGTCAGGCGAGTCTTCTAATAGCGCCGTTCCATCACTGTCCGACGTCGGCACTAGCGGTGGAGGAGGTGGTGGAGGTAGTGGTAGAGGCGAAGCGGCGATATGGCGGTCGAATATATATATATATATATATATATATATATATATATATATATATATGCATGCACGAGAGTAGGGGGGATATGAGAGTTCTGGGCCAGGAAGTGCTTATCTTATCAGCTTATCTTATCTACTTCCTGTTTCCCTCCCCCACATCCGGTGTCAACAACCGGCGCCACCAATTATAATGGCAGGAAGTGCTTATCTTATCAGCTCTTATCTACTTATCAGCTTATCTTATCAGCTTATCTTATCAGCTCTTATCAGCTTATCTTATCTACTTCCGCCCACCCCCCTCCTCCTCCCCCCCGCCCCTCCCCCTCCCCCCCACCCCGCCCACTTCCGATGTAAACAACCGGCGCCACCCATTATAATGCCCCGCCGAATGTCAACAACCCCCTCCCCCTCCCCACTTGCGCCCACCCCTCCCCCTCCCACCCACCCCCTCCGATGTAAACAACCGGCGCCACTCATTATAATGCCCCCCCTCCCCCTCCTCCGCCCACCCGATGTAAACAACCGGCGCCACCATTTATAATGCCCCACCGACCAGGGTCAATGACCTCTCCCCTTGCGACCTCTGGTGGTGAAGTGTGGAAGCGTGCGCGCACTCTGGCGGCGAATTGTGGAAGCGTATGTGTCTGCGCTCTGGTGGTGAATTGTGGAAGCGTGTGTGTGTGTGTATGTGTTTCAAAAATGCTCCTGCCTGAAGCGGATTCGAACCAGCCTCAATTCCCCTGAGGCGACCAGCACTTTGGCTCTGAGCTACGGTGACATCTCGAGTCAAGCTGTCTGCTTTGGGGTACAGATATTACACGCGGTCGGGAGGCTGACGGCCGGGTGGATGATAAGGGGGGGCAGGGGCGGGCGGCTGAGGGTGCGCGCTGGACCGGAAGTAGATAAGATAGCGGCGGGAAGGGGGCGCTGAAGGCGCGCGCTGGCGACCGGATGTTGATAAGATAGCGGCGGGCAGGGGCCGGCGCGGGTGGCAGAGGACGCGCGCTGCGCAGACTAATGAGTATAGAGATACGCGCGCTCTCTATGAGCGATTCGGGGAACGAGAGGAGATGGCGCTGTGCGTCGGGGCGCGCATTTTGAATGCACTCTATATAAGATAGCCAGCCGCGCGTCTCTCTCTCTCGAGTCGAGAGCGCTGACGCTAGCTGTCCCGCTGAAAAGACTTTCATAATAAAAAAAGGGAAACTCTAAAAGGCGGTGACAGGGAAAAAACAAATGAAAAATCAGATCAATTGAAAGAATGTTTCTTTCTAACGAAAACAAATGAATAAAAATTAAAGTCATTAAATTTCATTCAAAGAATGTAAATAAGATAGAAGATAGCAAAAAATACAGATCAAAGACGCAAATGTTTAGAATGCACACACACAATCTTAGATCCTAACTGCTTGCACTTGTATTTTCATATTGTTATACTACGCTTTATAACCCTCTGTACATAGGCTAGATTGTCAAAACGAGTACAACCTCGAGACTGTGCTGACGTAGATGGGCGTCAATCTTCGTCACTGTGGGCTGGAGGCCGGAGCCGTATTTTCGAATGGGCAACACAGCGTCTGGATGGATTGACGAACGCGAGTGCTGTCGCAGTGCCGACCGGTGAAGGAAGTGGCCGAGTCGAGTCCAGCAAACACTTCAGCGTCGTGAGAATAAAGTCTTCCGATTCAGGAGGCCTCCTTTTTGTTTACTTTATTGTTAAATTGCCATTGAACATGCAGGAAGAAGGAACATTTATTATGTGAAGATTTTATTAATTTTTATCAAAGAAAAGTTAAAATAGCTCGGCTACTTACCGCTGCTATTGAATCTAAAGGTTCTGCAATGTTATATGTTTAGGAATAGAAAAAAAATGACGGCTGCAACTTTATTTCTTCTTAAGCATCTAATATATTAGAAAATTCTCCATTCACTTCCATTACATTTTTTGATTCAAATATTTTTTGCGAGATTGTGAAGAGTTCCTTACCTTCTTCGGGCACGCTTGTGGACTTGTTGCGGCAAGCCGAAGCGTAGGTCGGCGCCAGCCACTGCTCGTATGGGGACTTTAGCAGTTGACGTGTCGGACTATTAAATAAATCAATCGACTGAAGCGCTTTATAATTTTAAATCGAATTTTTAAAATGTTAATTTTTTAATGAAATAAATTTTTTTGTTTTGTTTATTTTCCATGTAAAATTTACGAATTGAAATATCTTTAGATAATACTAGTAATGAATTATGAATAAAGATAATTATTAAAAATAAGTAAGAAAATGGTTTATAGTTAATATTTAAAATAATGTCACCTTTGTGAATACAAGAATGTTTATTATCAAATGCATTTTTTTATATTTACGGAAAGATCAAGTTTACCGTTAATAATGTCATCAAAATTATAAAAAATGTTTACTTTTATGTTAAATTGCGATTGAACATGCAGGAAGAAGAAACATTTATTTTACTGAGTGAATATTTTATTAATTATTATCAAAGAAAAGTTAAAACAGATCATCAAAGGAGAAGTACAGTGCATCTTGAATTCATAAATACAGCCGCTCATAAATTCATTCCGGTACCACCGGTACCTAGTGATACCATCGGTATACCACCGGTATTCTAGTGAAGGAATACAAGAAAGCGAATGTACAAGGGTTTCAAAATTACTTAAGAGAACGATATGGCGAGTTTCTTAGAATAGGAGGAGGAATCGATGAAATATGGGGAGAGTTTAAAAATATTTTAGTAAATGCTGAGCAGGCTTTTGTACCCAGTAAATTATTAAAAAGTAACAGCGACCCGGAATATTATAATGCAAAGATTAGGCGATTGAAAAGAAAAACCAGAGAAGCATTTAACAACAGACACCGTAGTGAAAATCATATGACTTTATTTCGAAATTATACAAAAGTATTAGGGAAGGAAAAGAAAATGGCAGAGGAACGTCATTTAAAACATATTCTTGATGCGGAGGGCAGTAATAATTGCTCGGCATTTTTTAAATACGTTCGTAGAAGGAAAGGAAGTAAAGACGAGATTCCAGTTGTTCGTGTTAATAATTCGCCAATAACGGATCACAGGGAAAAAGCGCAGGCTTTTAACGCATATTTCAGCTCGGTTTTCAAGCAGAAATCTAACAGTATTCAGATACCAACGCTGGTAGATAGATGTAGTTTTCATATTGATGTAAATACTTTGCGGCAAAGAATAAAATTAATGAAAAGAGGAAAATCACAAGGTCCTGATGGTATTTCCACGGACATCATTAAATTAGGTGGAGAGGCAATTCTACCTTATTTAATTAGATTATTTAATGTATCAATAAACAACGCTTGCGTACCGAAAGATTGGAAGCTGGCTCTCGTAGTACCTATTTTTAAAAGTGGCGACAAGACAATAATTAGTAACTATAGGCCGGTAAGCCTTACATCAGTCGTATGCAAACTAATGGAACATCTAATTTCAAGGTATATCAGGAAGGAATGGAAGGGCAGGGAGTGGCTTTTTCAGGGTCAGCACGGTTTCAGAAATGGTTTCTCATGCGAAAGTCAGCTAGTCTCACTTCTACAGGACCTAGCCGACGTAGTTGATGAAGGGAAAAGGGTCGACGCGATAGTAATAGATTTTTCCAAAGCTTTTGATGTTGTTCCACACGATCGTCTTATAAAGAAATTAATAGATTCGGGTATAGACACTAGAGTGGTAGCGTGGATAAACGAACTACTCCGAGACGGGAAACAGAAAGTTCGAATCGGTAGTAACTTATCAACCTCGAGAAGCGTCACGTCAGGAATTCCACAAGGAAGTGTAATCGGACCACTCATGTTTCTGACCTTCGTGAATGAATTGCCGACTAATTTAGCTTCAAATGTACGACTCTTTGCAGATGACTGTGTAATCTATAGGATTATCAATTCGGAGAAAGACGAGGATATTTTGCAGCAAGACTTAGACAAATTACATATCTGGGCAGAAACAAACGGCATGGAAATAAACAGTTCAAAGAGTAAGTCCATCACGTTTGGAAGGGGTCGAAGTTACAATGAATCTGCGTACAAACTGAACAATAATGTTATACCTCGAGTCACGTCTTGCAAATACTTAGGAATACAGCTAGACAGTAAATTGAGCTGGGAAAATCAAGTCAATTTCGTTGTAGGGAAAGCCTGGAAATCTTTACATTTTGTTATGCGGATACTGAAAAAGAGTACAGTGAGAGCCAAAGAACTAGCGTATATGTCATTAGTGCGACCTACATTAGAATATGGCGCAGTATGTTGGGACCCATACAGAATTTTGCAACAAAGAAATCTAGAAAAGGTCCAGCGTAGAGCATCAAAATTTACTTTCAGGGGTATCAAGAATAAAAGGTTATGGGAGTCACTCGAAAGGAGAAGATTAAAGTCACGTCTCTATGCAATGTATAAAGCGTACACAGGCCTTCGAGCGTGGAAGGAAATTCAAAGTCGATTAGGGAAACCTACATATTTCGGCAGAGCGGATCACATGCACAAAATTCAGACAAGAATTCAGAAAACGGACGTTGGGAAATATTCATTCGCGAATCGCACTATTAGGGACTGGAACAGTTTGCCAGTGACAATCTTCGATCCCTTTCCTCAAAGCCTGAGCAAATTTAAAAATAAATTAGTTTCTTGAATGTGGATATGTTATAAATATATTTAATAAAATTCAGTGTAATTACCTATGTTTTCTTTGAAATTAAGTACTATTATTATTGTTGTTATTATTATTAATGTTATTATTATCCTTATTATTATTATTATTATTATTATTATTATGATTATGTGCAGTGCAGTGGCGTGAAGTGCAGTGACGTTGTGTAACTGAGAGAAGCGAGTGAGTAAGAAAGACATTACAGCTCGTATTGCAGTGCGGTGAAGTGTGGTGAAGTGAAGTTAGGTGAAGTGAAGTTAGGTGAAGTGAAGTTAGGTGAAGTGGAGTTAGGTGAAGTGGAGTTCAATGAAAGATTGCACGGTGAAATATTCATGTGATTTTGTGAAGTTTGTATAGTTGTTAAGTTAGTGTATTCTGCCACCAAGTTCTCACACTTAATTGCAGAATTATTAATAAATCTAAATAAATCTCTTCCCTACTCCTTTAGTGTAAATAGGAGCTACTGTCTCTATTTTTTTTTCTTCTTTCAACTGTTTTGTTGTTTCAAACTGTAGACTGATTGATTTTGAAAGATTTATGCACAATGACCGCTATAACAATGAATTCATTTATTTGAATATTTCATTTGAGGTGTGACTGCATTGATATCCAGTTATTTTCTTCTTCTCCCGAGATTGTTACTCAATGCATATTTTTATTATTGTTGTCATTGTTAATAGCATTATTATATAAGTAGTAATAGTTGTAGTAAAATGAGAAAACTAGATATATTTTATTTAAAAAATGAAACAAAAGATTTTGAAATGTAAACTCATTTGCCCTCCAAAACAATAATTTTACTGTATTATATTTTTATTTCTACTAGATCCCTCGCCGCTTCAGAGAACATTTCTTTATTTATTTTTATTCATTTAGCGTCAACAAACAATTCATAAAACACAGTGTTATATACGTCTGAGAAGTAAAATCTGTTCACGTTTTCTTGAAGTTCGAAGTCTCTTCATTCTCTCTCTTTATTATACTTCATTGAATTAAGAATAAAAGTAACAAGACCGTTCTTGTCAATACTTGATAACAAGAAAGATTCCCTCCCGTGCAATAGACACTATTTACCTCGGCAAACGAGTCTTTTACTTGATGGTATTGGTGCAGAATAATGCGTCGTGCTTCTAGACGTTTACTTTATTAGATTGAAAGAGTAATGTTTAATTTGCAACGTATGAAGCGACAGCTTTCCAAAAAACTTAATATTTATCCATATCTCGAAAAGTGTGCAAATAATACACATGTTTGCGAAATTCCGCCTACAACTTTTATAATTACAAGGAATACTCTTATTTATCTTATCTTCGGTGAAAACTTTACCTCTCAAATGTACACATTCTTGAACCATTTTTATCAAGTGTCCTATTTATATGAAAGTGCAGCTGGCATTTTTTGTTCTTTCTCATTTTGTTCATTTTTCATTAATCTCTCATTATAATCTGTTTTTAACAATTTATCTGTTGACGAATTGAATATTTTTAGCCAAATTATAGAATTATTATTGAATATTTTTAGCGTACATAATAATAAATTATTATTTCCGAATACTCCGTTTTTCTTTCACAAGGTACGCTTTCATAGGTCTAAATAAAATGAAACACCCAAAGCATAATATATTTCAATTGATGAATCAAGTAGCAATAACTGGAGTTTTTAAATACCTTCCTACATTTATTTCCCAATAATTTAATTCATCTAAGAGAAATTTGCGAGATAATTTGGTGTACTATAAATATGACAGTGGTAAAAATCACTCAAGGCGACATTTCTAAATATTTCATCGCCAAACATTTCTAACAAATGTATTGTCTGTTATTTCGATTGGGATACGCGAGATATTATTGCGTGCGCGACAGATTATGAGAGCAGAGAACTATTCCTATACAAGTCTATTCCTATAACCAAGTTTCGAATTCATTCGCAGAAAGACAGTTTAATATGCTAAGAGACGAGTGGCAGAACAACCAAATACACGTGATGTTGGCAACACCACAACAGTGAAAAAAAAATTGGAACTATCCGAAATCGTTTATACCAGATTGTTCCAGCAGGGTTTGGACCAAAAATAATTAAGATATTGCCAATTTTAAAGTTGGGTGGAACCATCACGGCTATTATCATCTCCAGCTCTGTTACCTCCGCCCAAAATAAGATAGCGAGTTCTTTCACGAAGGACAGGAACATATTATTGAAAATTTTAGTAGATTTCGCGAAATATGGCGTGCAATATGTGCTATTTACAAACATTATAAAAACAAGATTTTCTCAAAACTGACTCCAATACGAGACTCTTCGTTATTTATTCAATTCGAAACGATTTTTCAGAAAAAAGCTAAACAAAATGATAACGGGCTCGCAGGCCTGAAGATCCAGCGGTCGGGCGGGGGCCCCCCTCACCCCCCCCCTCACCCCCCCCCCCCGCGACCGGATGTTTCGGTTGATAGAGGGTGCAAACAGAAAAAATATTTTATGAGGTTGAACTCTATTCAATTTTCATGCATACTAATCAACAAAGAAATACACCAAACACGTAAGTGCGGCGACATGGTGCATTTTAGAATATGTGTTTGAATATTGCAAGAAGACAAGAAAGATCCCATCATTCAAATTTTTTACTTCAAATTTTAGGCAAAAATTATATATTATATTGAGATACATCATATTTCAGCTTAGAACCAGCCATTATTAACTTACTACATGCAATACACACAATGAATTCATTTTTTGAATGAACAATAGTGCAGAAGTTTTCTGTCAATTGGATACATTGCGTATTTTGATGTTGTCTGATTGTAGCGTTTCCAATATTCAGTAATGGTTTTGAAAATACTTGTTCCATCGAATCATTATGTAAATCGCATATTTATAGTCCATCGAAGTGTTTCAACGTTTTTCCATAAAAATGATTGTTTCAAACATACGTTATTCTCATCAACATAAGTGGAGTGAGAAATGTCAGGTATGTCTATGGGAACAGATAGTAGTAAAACAGCTCCAGCGAAGAGTTGATTATTACCGTTTATTTCTTGCATAGTTGTGTGAAAAGTTTCAAGAGAATGGCCTCATAGCACACTTATCCCAGATAATAATTGAATTTTTTTCGTAACACTGCAAACATTCCGCTTTTGTTTCTAATATTACACATTGCAATTGGTTTACTGTGAATGACTAATGACAGATTCAAAGCTGAATGCACCGTTCGTCCGCCATCGAACAAAATCCACGCTTCCACCCTCGCCGCTGGACAGAGCAAACCAACTCTATCAAGTGCTTATCAACTCTATCCCCAGTGTGCGTCTATTATTTGGGATAAAAGCTTTAAGAAAGAATTTAATTATATAATTATTATAAAAATGATTACATATCATTTAAACGAAAAATATTGTCGCCAACCAGAATGCCGTGTTATAGGAAGTAAATGCTACATCCAATAGTAAATACCCAAGGAATAAGTGATAGCAAGGAATTATAATTATGCGTTCTATGCCGAATGATAGAAGGGAAGTGTATTCTCGAGGCACGGGTATTACATATTAACCTAACGTATCAACTTTACCTTTCTAAGGACTTATCGACAGTAGCTGCTTTTTAACTAAGGAACTAAACAAATACAAAAAACATTGCCATCGAAAGTATCATAAACGCCTTTTTCAATTTGCAAAACTGCAAGAAACACCATTTCCGACACTTCTGCTGCTGGGTTGTATGCATAAAAATTTAAAATGTCTAAACAATCGTGTCTTATAAAAAATACAAATATTTACAATGAGCAATCAGTATGAATACATTTTACAATTCCGAAAAGTTGGGGTTTCATAAGAAAGTGTCTGCCATCGGAGAAATTTCAAATTCACTATCATATAATATACTACCAAGAATGTAGTAATTTTGTACTGGACTATACACAATTAAAAAACGGATGCAATTGAAACACTTTATGGGTTCATTTCTGATTTTTTCTCATTTTCAGTCAAAAATTAGGCCTATGGACACTTTGGGGTGGTGATTTAGGTATAATAATTTTATTTTTATAATAATAAAACGCAAAAATTGCAATTTTTTATTTATGAGTGAAATCTCAAATATGCTACTTACCGCTGTTATTGAATCTAAAGGTTCTGCAATGTTTATGTCTAGAGAAAAAAATGAAGCCTGCAACTTTAGTTGTTCTTAAGCAATTACCCTAATATATTAGAAAATTCTCCATTCAATTCCAATTCATTTTTTTTTTGTTGCAAATATTTTATGTTTAAAAACATTCAAGCAATTATTCCTTTGATGCATAGAACAGAGCAATCCAGTGCTGATGTGTTTAAGATTCTACTGCAATTTTGAATCAAAGCAGAATTTTCATAGCGGGCTCCCGACAATCCACTCGCTTGATCAATTTTATGTCAATGACTCTTCTAGTGAAATTGTAACTGAGCCAGTCACTCAGACCGTTTGAAATGTATGCAGGAATGTTAAAATCACATAAGTCGCAATGTTTAAAACCTGTTTTTAACGCCATTTCTTGGTTGAGAAAACGGAGTATTCCCCACCCCATGCCCGTCACTTGATCCAGAAACTTTTCATTATGCTAAGACATATTTACGAGACTGCGGGAGATTAAAACGCCGCGCATTGTAGCCTCTACACAGGGTTTGGATGTATATTCAATCTTTTTATTGATAATCACAATGTTGTATTCAAAAAAATCTTATGACATATGATAAGAAGTAAGAAATATGTGATGTTCAGTGCGCTTCGTACGAAAAGTACATGTTCACTTAAAAAAATAAAAAAATTCACAATAGAACGCATTTGTAATAAGAGACACATTACAAAGAATTTGCCTTCACAATTTTGAGACGGGGCCCCCCGGGGAAGTTTTCTCAAATTTTACCGTAAAGATCCAAAGGAAAGAATTGCACCTCCCGCGAACCTTCGGACATTTTCTTCAAACATTTTTTCTGCGTCTTTTTCGATGGCACTCAAGCAGTAGGCTGAAATGCGGATTTCTCTCGAATATCAGGAAACAGGGGGGGGGCATTATCACAGACCACACCCGGGCTTCGGCACCCTCACTATCTCCAAGCACCCTCGCGCGCTTGCCGCGGAGCACGCCCCCCCCCCCCACGCCAGTCGCCGGCGGTGGAGCGAGACGTGATGGTGAATGTGGTGGTGGTGGATGTGGTGGTGATGGATGTGGTGATGGTGGTGGTGGTGATGGTGGTGGTGGTGATGGTGGTGGTGGTGATGGTGGTGGTGGATGTGGTGATGGTGGTGGTGGATGTGGTGATGGTGGTGGTGGTGGTGACATTTCTAAAAATTTAAAAAACTTTCAGGCCCAGAAATGGTGGCGGTGCCGGAAGAAGTGGTTCGTCTACATCTATATAAATGAACAACAAATTGTGCAAATTCCTCCAAAAGTTCAACAGAAGGTATTTCTGAGCCTCAAAGTTTTTGAAATTTTTAGAAATGTAGTCTAAAAGGGTTTATTATTATTTCTCTGAGTAGTTGTCGATTGCCTTTAAACCATGACACAATTATGCGAGTTCGTCCAAAAGTTCAACAGAAGATATTTCTGGGCCTGAAAGTTTTTGAAATTTTTAGAAATGTAGTCTAGAAGGGTTTATTATTATTTCTCTGAGTAGTTGTCGATTGCCTTTAAACCATGACACAATTATGCAAGTTCCTCCAAAAGTTCAACAGAAGATATTTCTGGGCCTGAAAGTTTTTGAAATTTTTAGAAATGTAGTCTAGAAGGGTTTATTATTAGTTCTCTGAGTAGTTGTCGATTGCCTTTAAACCATGACACAATTATGGAAATTACTCCAAAAGTTCAACAGAAGGTATTTCTGGGCCTGAAAGTTTTTTAAATTTTTAGAAATGTCACCACCACCACCACCATCACCACATCCACCACCACCATCACCACATCCACCACCACCATCACCACCACCACCATCACCACCACCACCATCACCATCACCACCATCACCACCACCACCATCACCACATCCATCACCACCACATCCACCACCACCACATTCACCATCACGTCTCGCTCCACCGCCGGCGACTGGCGTGGGGGGGGGGCGTGCTCCGCGGCAAGCGCGCGAGGGTGCTTGGAGATAGTGAGGGTGCCGAAGCCCGGGTGTGGTCTGTGATAATGCCCCCCCCCCTGTTTCCTGATATTCGAGAGAAATCCGCATTTCAACCTACTGCTTGAGTGCCATCGAAAAAGACGCAGAAAAAATGTTTGAAGAAAATGTCCGAAGGTTCGCGGGAGGTGCAATTCTTTCCTTTGGATCTTTACGGTAAAATTTGAGAAAACTTCCCCGGGGGGCCCCGTCTCAAAATTGTGAAGGCAAATTCTTTGTAATGTGTCTCTTATTACAAATGCGTTCTATTGTGAATTTTTTTATTTTTTTAAGTGAACATGTACTTTTCGTACGAAGCGCACTGAACATCACATATTTCTTACTTCTTATCATATGTCATAAGATTTTTTTGAATACAACATTGTGATTATCAATAAAAAGATTGAATATACATCCAAACCCTGTGTAGAGGCTACAATGCGCGGCGTTTTAATCTCCCGCAGTCTCGTAAATATGTCTTAGCATAATGAAAAGTTTCTGGATCAAGTGACGGGCATGGGGTGGGGAATACTCCGTTTTCTCAACCAAGAAATGGCGTTAAAAACAGGTTTTAAACATTGCGACTTATGTGATTTTAACATTCCTGCATACATTTCAAACGGTCTGAGTGACTGGCTCAGTTACAATTTCACTAGAAGAGTCATTGACATAAAATTGATCAAGCGAGTGGATTGTCGGGAGCCCGCTATGAAAATTCTGCTTTGATTCAAAATTGCAGTAGAATCTTAAACACATCAGCACTGGATTGCTCTGTTCTATGCATCAAAGGAATAATTGCTTGAATGTTTTTAAACATAAAATATTTGCAACAAAAAAAAAATGAATTGGAATTGAATGGAGAATTTTCTAATATATTAGGGTAATTGCTTAAGAACAACTAAAGTTGCAGGCTTCATTTTTTTCTCTAGACATAAACATTGCAGAACCTTTAGATTCAATAACAGCGGTAAGTAGCATATTTGAGATTTCACTCATAAATAAAAAATTGCAATTTTTGCGTTTTATTATTATAAAAATAAAATTATTATACCTAAATCACCACCCCAAAGTGTCCATAGGCCTAATTTTTGACTGAAAATGAGAAAAAATCAGAAATGAACCCATAAAGTGTTTCAATTGCATCCGTTTTTTAATTGTGTATAGTCCAGTACAAAATTACTACATTCTTGGTAGTATATTATATGATAGTGAATTTGAAATTTCTCCGATGGCAGACACTTTCTTATGAAACCCCAACTTTTCGGAATTGTAAAATGTATTCATACTGATTGCTCATTGTAAATATTTGTATTTTTTATAAGACACGATTGTTTAGACATTTTAAATTTTTATGCATACAACCCAGCAGCAGAAGTGTCGGAAATGGTGTTTCTTGCAGTTTTGCAAATTGAAAAAGGCGTTTATGATACTTTCGATGGCAATGTTTTTTGTATTTGTTTAGTTCCTTAGTTAAAAAGCAGCTACTGTCGATAAGTCCTTAGAAAGGTAAAGTTGATACGTTAGGTTAATATGTAATACCCGTGCCTCGAGAATACACTTCCCTTCTATCATTCGGCATAGAACGCATAATTATAATTCCTTGCTATCACTTATTCCTTGGGTATTTACTATTGGATGTAGCATTTACTTCCTATAACACGGCATTCTGGTTGGCGACAATATTTTTCGTTTAAATGATATGTAATCATTTTTATAATAATTATATAATTAAATTCTTTCTTAAAGCTTTTATCCCAAATAATAGACGCACACTGGGGATAGAGTTGATAAGCACTTGATAGAGTTGGTTTGCTCTGTCCAGCGGCGAGGGTGGAAGCGTGGATTTTGTTCGATGGCGGACGAACGGTGCATTCAGCTTTGAATCTGTCATTAGTCATTCACAGTAAACCAATTGCAATGTGTAATATTAGAAACAAAAGCGGAATGTTTGCAGTGTTACGAAAAAAATTCAATTATTATCTGGGATAAGTGTGCTATGAGGCCATTCTCTTGAAACTTTTCACACAACTATGCAAGAAATAAACGGTAATAATCAACTCTTCGCTGGAGCTGTTTTACTACTATCTGTTCCCATAGACATACCTGACATTTCTCACTCCACTTATGTTGATGAGAATAACGTATGTTTGAAACAATCATTTTTATGGAAAAACGTTGAAACACTTCGATGGACTATAAATATGCGATTTACATAATGATTCGATGGAACAAGTATTTTCAAAACCATTACTGAATATTGGAAACGCTACAATCAGACAACATCAAAATACGCAATGTATCCAATTGACAGAAAACTTCTGCACTATTGTTCATTCAAAAAATGAATTCATTGTGTGTATTGCATGTAGTAAGTTAATAATGGCTGGTTCTAAGCTGAAATATGATGTATCTCAATATAATATATAATTTTTGCCTAAAATTTGAAGTAAAAAATTTGAATGATGGGATCTTTCTTGTCTTCTTGCAATATTCAAACACATATTCTAAAATGCACCATGTCGCCGCACTTACGTGTTTGGTGTATTTCTTTGTTGATTAGTATGCATGAAAATTGAATAGAGTTCAACCTCATAAAATATTTTTTCTGTTTGCACCCTCTATCAACCGAAACATCCGGTCGCGGGGGGGGGGGTGAGGGGGGGGGTGAGGGGGGCCCCCGCCCGACCGCTGGATCTTCAGGCCTGCGAGCCCGTTATCATTTTGTTTAGCTTTTTTCTGAAAAATCGTTTCGAATTGAATAAATAACGAAGAGTCTCGTATTGGAGTCAGTTTTGAGAAAATCTTGTTTTTATAATGTTTGTAAATAGCACATATTGCACGCCATATTTCGCGAAATCTACTAAAATTTTCAATAATATGTTCCTGTCCTTCGTGAAAGAACTCGCTATCTTATTTTGGGCGGAGGTAACAGAGCTGGAGATGATAATAGCCGTGATGGTTCCACCCAACTTTAAAATTGGCAATATCTTAATTATTTTTGGTCCAAACCCTGCTGGAACAATCTGGTATAAACGATTTCGGATAGTTCCAATTTTTTTTTCACTGTTGTGGTGTTGCCAACATCACGTGTATTTGGTTGTTCTGCCACTCGTCTCTTAGCATATTAAACTGTCTTTCTGCGAATGAATTCGAAACTTGGTTATAGGAATAGACTTGTATAGGAATAGTTCTCTGCTCTCATAATCTGTCGCGCACGCAATAATATCTCGCGTATCCCAATCGAAATAACAGACAATACATTTGTTAGAAATGTTTGGCGATGAAATATTTAGAAATGTCGCCTTGAGTGATTTTTACCACTGTCATATTTATAGTACACCAAATTATCTCGCAAATTTCTCTTAGATGAATTAAATTATTGGGAAATAAATGTAGGAAGGTATTTAAAAACTCCAGTTATTGCTACTTGATTCATCAATTGAAATATATTATGCTTTGGGTGTTTCATTTTATTTAGACCTATGAAAGCGTACCTTGTGAAAGAAAAACGGAGTATTCGGAAATAATAATTTATTATTATGTACGCTAAAAATATTCAATAATAATTCTATAATTTGGCTAAAAATATTCAATTCGTCAACAGATAAATTGTTAAAAACAGATTATAATGAGAGATTAATGAAAAATGAACAAAATGAGAAAGAACAAAAAATGCCAGCTGCACTTTCATATAAATAGGACACTTGATAAAAATGGTTCAAGAATGTGTACATTTGAGAGGTAAAGTTTTCACCGAAGATAAGATAAATAAGAGTATTCCTTGTAATTATAAAAGTTGTAGGCGGAATTTCGCAAACATGTGTATTATTTGCACACTTTTCGAGATATGGATAAATATTAAGTTTTTTGGAAAGCTGTCGCTTCATACGTTGCAAATTAAACATTACTCTTTCAATCTAATAAAGTAAACGTCTAGAAGCACGACGCATTATTCTGCACCAATACCATCAAGTAAAAGACTCGTTTGCCGAGGTAAATAGTGTCTATTGCACGGGAGGGAATCTTTCTTGTTATCAAGTATTGACAAGAACGGTCTTGTTACTTTTATTCTTAATTCAATGAAGTATAATAAAGAGAGAGAATGAAGAGACTTCGAACTTCAAGAAAACGTGAACAGATTTTACTTCTCAGACGTATATAACACTGTGTTTTATGAATTGTTTGTTGACGCTAAATGAATAAAAATAAATAAAGAAATGTTCTCTGAAGCGGCGAGGGATCTAGTAGAAATAAAAATATAATACAGTAAAATTATTGTTTTGGAGGGCAAATGAGTTTACATTTCAAAATCTTTTGTTTCATTTTTTAAATAAAATATATCTAGTTTTCTCATTTTACTACAACTATTACTACTTATATAATAATGCTATTAACAATGACAACAATAATAAAAATATGCATTGAGTAACAATCTCGGGAGAAGAAGAAAATAACTGGATATCAATGCAGTCACACCTCAAATGAAATATTCAAATAAATGAATTCATTGTTATAGCGGTCATTGTGCATAAATCTTTCAAAATCAATCAGTCTACAGTTTGAAACAACAAAACAGTTGAAAGAAGAAAAAAAATAGAGACAGTAGCTCCTATTTACACTAAAGGAGTAGGGAAGAGATTTATTTAGATTTATTAATAATTCTGCAATTAAGTGTGAGAACTTGGTGGCAGAATACACTAACTTAACAACTATACAAACTTCACAAAATCACATGAATATTTCACCGTGCAATCTTTCATTGAACTCCACTTCACCTAACTCCACTTCACCTAACTTCACTTCACCTAACTTCACTTCACCTAACTTCACTTCACCACACTTCACCGCACTGCAATACGAGCTGTAATGTCTTTCTTACTCACTCGCTTCTCTCAGTTACACAACGTCACTGCACTTCACGCCACTGCACTGCACATAATCATAATAATAATAATAATAATAATAATAAGGATAATAATAACATTAATAATAATAACAACAATAATAATAGTACTTAATTTCAAAGAAAACATAGGTAATTACACTGAATTTTATTAAATATATTTATAACATATCCACATTCAAGAAACTAATTTATTTTTAAATTTGCTCAGGCTTTGAGGAAAGGGATCGAAGATTGTCACTGGCAAACTGTTCCAGTCCCTAATAGTGCGATTCGCGAATGAATATTTCCCAACGTCCGTTTTCTGAATTCTTGTCTGAATTTTGTGCATGTGATCCGCTCTGCCGAAATATGTAGGTTTCCCTAATCGACTTTGAATTTCCTTCCACGCTCGAAGGCCTGTGTACGCTTTATACATTGCATAGAGACGTGACTTTAATCTTCTCCTTTCGAGTGACTCCCATAACCTTTTATTCTTGATACCCCTGAAAGTAAATTTTGATGCTCTACGCTGGACCTTTTCTAGATTTCTTTGTTGCAAAATTCTGTATGGGTCCCAACATACTGCGCCATATTCTAATGTAGGTCGCACTAATGACATATACGCTAGTTCTTTGGCTCTCACTGTACTCTTTTTCAGTATCCGCATAACAAAATGTAAAGATTTCCAGGCTTTCCCTACAACGAAATTGACTTGATTTTCCCAGCTCAATTTACTGTCTAGCTGTATTCCTAAGTATTTGCAAGACGTGACTCGAGGTATAACATTATTGTTCAGTTTGTACGCAGATTCATTGTAACTTCGACCCCTTCCAAACGTGATGGACTTACTCTTTGAACTGTTTATTTCCATGCCGTTTGTTTCTGCCCAGATATGTAATTTGTCTAAGTCTTGCTGCAAAATATCCTCGTCTTTCTCCGAATTGATAATCCTATAGATTACACAGTCATCTGCAAAGAGTCGTACATTTGAAGCTAAATTAGTCGGCAATTCATTCACGAAGGTCAGAAACATGAGTGGTCCGATTACACTTCCTTGTGGAATTCCTGACGTGACGCTTCTCGAGGTTGATAAGTTACTACCGATTCGAACTTTCTGTTTCCCGTCTCGGAGTAGTTCGTTTATCCACGCTACCACTCTAGTGTCTATACCCGAATCTATTAATTTCTTTATAAGACGATCGTGTGGAACAACATCAAAAGCTTTGGAAAAATCTATTACTATCGCGTCGACCCTTTTCCCTTCATCAACTACGTCGGCTAGGTCCTGTAGAAGTGAGACTAGCTGACTTTCGCATGAGAAACCATTTCTGAAACCGTGCTGACCCTGAAAAAGCCACTCCCTGCCCTTCCATTCCTTCCTGATATACCTTGAAATTAGATGTTCCATTAGTTTGCATACGACTGATGTAAGGCTTACCGGCCTATAGTTACTAATTATTGTCTTGTCGCCACTTTTAAAAATAGGTACTACGAGAGCCAGCTTCCAATCTTTCGGTACGCAAGCGTTGTTTATTGATACATTAAATAATCTAATTAAATAAGGTAGAATTGCCTCTCCACCTAATTTAATGATGTCCGTGGAAATACCATCAGGACCTTGTGATTTTCCTCTTTTCATTAATTTTATTCTTTGCCGCAAAGTATTTACATCAATATGAAAACTACATCTATCTACCAGCGTTGGTATCTGAATACTGTTAGATTTCTGCTTGAAAACCGAGCTGAAATATGCGTTAAAAGCCTGCGCTTTTTCCCTGTGATCCGTTATTGGCGAATTATTAACACGAACAACTGGAATCTCGTCTTTACTTCCTTTCCTTCTACGAACGTATTTAAAAAATGCCGAGCAATTATTACTGCCCTCCGCATCAAGAATATGTTTTAAATGACGTTCCTCTGCCATTTTCTTTTCCTTCCCTAATACTTTTGTATAATTTCGAAATAAAGTCATATGATTTTCACTACGGTGTCTGTTGTTAAATGCTTCTCTGGTTTTTCTTTTCAATCGCCTAATCTTTGCATTATAATATTCCGGGTCGCTGTTACTTTTTAATAATTTACTGGGTACAAAAGCCTGCTCAGCATTTACTAAAATATTTTTAAACTCTCCCCATATTTCATCGATTCCTCCTCCTATTCTAAGAAACTCGCCATATCGTTCTCTTAAGTAATTTTGAAACCCTTGTACATTCGCTTTCTTGTATTCCTTCACTAGAATACCGGTGGTATACCGATGGTATCACTAGGTACCGGTGGTACCGGAATGAATTTATGAGCGGCTGTATTTATGAATTCAAGATGCACTGTACTTCTCCTTTGATGATCTGTTTTAACTTTTCTTTGATAATAATTAATAAAATATTCACTCAGTAAAATAAATGTTTCTTCTTCCTGCATGTTCAATCGCAATTTAACATAAAAGTAAACATTTTTTATAATTTTGATGACATTATTAACGGTAAACTTGATCTTTCCGTAAATATAAAAAAATGCATTTGATAATAAACATTCTTGTATTCACAAAGGTGACATTATTTTAAATATTAACTATAAACCATTTTCTTACTTATTTTTAATAATTATCTTTATTCATAATTCATTACTAGTATTATCTAAAGATATTTCAATTCGTAAATTTTACATGGAAAATAAACAAAACAAAAAAATTTATTTCATTAAAAAATTAACATTTTAAAAATTCGATTTAAAATTATAAAGCGCTTCAGTCGATTGATTTATTTAATAGTCCGACACGTCAACTGCTAAAGTCCCCATACGAGCAGTGGCTGGCGCCGACCTACGCTTCGGCTTGCCGCAACAAGTCCACAAGCGTGCCCGAAGAAGGTAAGGAACTCTTCACAATCTCGCAAAAAATATTTGAATCAAAAAATGTAATGGAAGTGAATGGAGAATTTTCTAATATATTAGATGCTTAAGAAGAAATAAAGTTGCAGCCGTCATTTTTTTTCTATTCCTAAACATATAACATTGCAGAACCTTTAGATTCAATAGCAGCGGTAAGTAGCCGAGCTATTTTAACTTTTCTTTGATAAAAATTAATAAAATCTTCACATAATAAATGTTCCTTCTTCCTGCATGTTCAATGGCAATTTAACAATAAAGTAAACAAAAAGGAGGCCTCCTGAATCGGAAGACTTTATTCTCACGACGCTGAAGTGTTTGCTGGACTCGACTCGGCCACTTCCTTCACCGGTCGGCACTGCGACAGCACTCGCGTTCGTCAATCCATCCAGACGCTGTGTTGCCCATTCGAAAATACGGCTCCGGCCTCCAGCCCACAGTGACGAAGATTGACGCCCATCGACGTCAGCACAGTCTCGAGGTTGTACTCGTTTTGACAATCTAGCCTATGTACAGAGGGTTATAAAGCGTAGTATAACAATATGAAAATACAAGTGCAAGCAGTTAGGATCTAAGATTGTGTGTGTGCATTCTAAACATTTGCGTCTTTGATCTGTATTTTTTGCTATCTTCTATCTTATTTACATTCTTTGAATGAAATTTAATGACTTTAATTTTTATTCATTTGTTTTCGTTAGAAAGAAACATTCTTTCAATTGATCTGATTTTTCATTTGTTTTTTCCCTGTCACCGCCTTTTAGAGTTTCCCTTTTTTTATTATGAAAGTCTTTTCAGCGGGACAGCTAGCGTCAGCGCTCTCGACTCGAGAGAGAGAGACGCGCGGCTGGCTATCTTATATAGAGTGCATTCAAAATGCGCGCCCCGACGTACAGCGCCATCTCCTCTCGTTCCCCGAATCGCTCATAGAGAGCGCGCACATCTCTATACTCATTAGTCTGCGCATGCGCGTCCTCTGACACCCGCGCCGGCCCCTGTCCGCCGCTATCTTATCAACATCCGGCCGCCAGCGCGCGCCTTCAGCGCCCCCTTCCCGCCGCTATCTTATCTACTTCCGCAGCGCGCACCCTCAGCCGCCCGCCCCTGCCCCCCTTATCATCCACCCGGCCGTTGCCGCCAGCGCGCGGTGCCCTCCCGACCGCGTGTACTATCTGTACCCCAAAGCAGACAGCTTGACTCGAGATGTCACCGTAGCTCAGAGCCAGAGTGCTGGTCGCCTCAGGGGGATTGAGGCTGGATCGAATCCGCGTCAGGCAGCAGCATTTTTGAAACACACACATACACACACACGCTTCCACAATTCACCACCAGAGCGCAGACACATACGCTTCCACAATTCGCCGCCAGAGTGCGCACACACTTCCACACTTCGCCACCAGAGGTCGCAAGGGGTGGTGACCCCGGTCGGTGGGGCATTATAAATGGTGGCGCCGGTTGTTTACATCGGGTGGGCGGAGGAGGGGGAGGGGGGGCATTATAATGAGTGGCGCCGGTTGTTTACATCGGGTGGACGGAGGAGGGGGTGGGGGTGGGCGCAAGTGGGGAGGGGGAGGGGGTTGTTGACATTCGGCGGGGCATTATAATGGGTGGCGCCGGTTGTTTACATCGGAAGTGGGCGGGGTGGGGGGAGGGGGAGGGGCGGGGGGGAGGAGGAGGGGGTGGGCGGAAGTAGATAAGATAAGCTGATAAGAGCTGATAAGATAAGCACTTCCTGCCATTATAATTGGTGGCGCCGGTTGTTGACACCGGATGTGGGGGAGGGAAACAGGAAGTAGATAAGATAAGCTGATAAGATAAGCACTTCCTGGCCCAGAACTCTCATATCCCCCCTACTCACGAGACTGCTCTGCCCTCTAGAAGTACTATGTATGATTCGATGGGGGTGATGGAGAATGTGGTGATGCTCGAAATGAAGAAGATCAAACGTAGTGCGGTTGGAAGGTGAGGAAACTATCATAGGTGACCTAGATGTTTTAGTATAGGTACTGAGATGGGATCGACAATGATTAAATTTGAATTGTAAAAGGAATGTGGCAATAATATAATTGCACTAGATATAAATATGGTTTTGTTGATGGAGAAAAGCATGCGGTACCCATACACACTTATAAGTACCGATTTCGAATCGTATTCTGTCAAAAATAGTAGTAGAGACAGAATTGAATAGTAACAGTAGAAGAGACAGAAATGAATCTGGTAAATACAAAAAGGGGAGGAAAAAACAATATTTTTAATAACGTTGATAATATATATTGAGGATACAATCGAAATTCGACATCCCATCGAAAATATTTAAAAATTAAAAAGCATCAAACACTATGCGTCACAGATAATTTTTCTTTCGCGTGAGGAAGATTGTTGAACTTTCTTCATCATTTCTGACAGAATGGACACCCCTCGCGTTGGCAGCTTTTTCAGACACATCAACTTCCGTGCACCGGAGCCCGTGGCAAATTCGATAACGCGCATCGAAATCTGCAGGAGTGTTTTACGGACCTAGTCAGCCAAAGCAATGGTAACTGCATACAAAACAAGCGTGCCTACTTCAATAAACCGAATAACATTGAAGAAACCACAACGACGCAGAAAGCCGCATATCCTTTGGCGCAACCGCAGCGGGTAAGGAACAGAACAAATCTTAAGACAGTGACAAAGGAGGGAAAAAGGCAATGCACAATGAACCATGCAGATTTGAGAAATAGTTAAAAAAGAATCAAGCTGATATGAAAGAACTTCATTTTATGCACCAATACTACATGACAGTTGGGCCACTTACATAATTGCTCTACATATTTCGCGTTACGAATTAAATTGAGAAATTGACTGACGTCAACGACGTAAACGTTACAAAAGTTGGTAAACATGTGATTTAAGGTTCATAATTTGAAAATAAGGATTTTTCACGAGTTAAATTATACAAAAAGAATGCATTTGGAACGAATGACAATGTTACGTACATAATGCGTGCAAAGAGAATCTGAAATATTCTTACGTTAAAAAGGTAGTTTCGATTCTAATCGTGATTTCTCGATTACATGAACATATTTGCAATTAGTTCTGTATAACATTAGGAGTGTCTTCTGAGCACTTGATTATCTCTTTCCATGTAGTAACATCGTATACGAAGGAGTATTTTCAACTATATATGATAGCTTTTGGGATTTGTTAACGATTGATGTTCATCCAAAGCCGCTTCAGTAGGAATCGAGCTTCGAGTCTGATGTGTAAATGAGTTTCTGCTGTTCTACTTTAGTCTTATAACGTTACAGAGGACGACACATGGTGAAAAGTGGTCAGTCCATTCCATGGCCAGAAAGGGTGGAGTGGCAGGATGACGATGGGAGGATCACGCGCAGTCCATGGTCCGTCATTTACATTACTGCTCTAGTAACCATACGAAGTTCACGAGATGAAATCGCGGAAAATAATGATCAAAGCTGTGTATGAATATCTTCCAGAAAATGGCATTGCAGGACCCATCTACATAGTTATGCGAACTACAACCTCCCTCACCTCTCGAACTTTCAGTTACCGATTCACAACAACACGCAAACATCACGCCCGATCAGTCAACATGACAATAATTGTATTTTCAGAACGAACTCCAATATTATTTCCTCCTCCTCCTCCATGACATTTCACAGTTAACAAATACATCTCGCTCGCATCACGCCCTTCCGGATCGGTTGGCACGTCGAGAGCGACGCCAGGCGGTCGCCGCGCTCTCCGGGGCTCGACGCCGCGGCCTCCGGCGCACGACTTGACCTCGCGCGCGGAATCAGGGTCACGCCCGCGCACAGCGCCCACTGGCCCGCTTTGCGCCCGCCGCTCCCCTCCCCCCTCCCCACCTCCCCCTCTCTGCGACAAGAGCGCAGCGCCGGAGCGGGTAGAAGCCGTGGCGGGGCAGAGACCGGTGCAAGAAGCGCTCGCAGATACGGCCTCTGGAAGCCTCATGGCTCGTTTGATTGATTAATTGATTGATTCGTGATTCCGGGAGCGTCAACTGTTGAGGTCAGCAGCGCCAGGAGTGTAGTGTTTGTTTCATCGCGGGAGATAGCTGTGATCTACCACCGTTGGATGGTGTGGTCCGGCCCCGATCTACGCCGGCTAGAGGAGTTTTCCCGTAACTGGGTCTCCCAACGGCACGGCCCCAGTCGGGAGAAGCTCTACGACCCCGACTGTTTTCCCAACACGTCTGGTAGTGTAAGGATAGGACGAAGAAGAGGAAGGAAAGATCGCGCGTTCTCCGTGGTTCGTGGCCCCTACTGCTCCGACATTCACCTGGTGTAGACCGCCCGCTGAAGTCTCGTTCAGACCGTGGCTGAACTGAACCTAGCTATCTAGCTAGTGTCGTAAATCCCGCTTTTTCGGGACTCGAACCCTACGGCCTCCCATGTCAGAGGCACTACAGGGGTATCAATTGATGTACTGTGCCGCGTAAGCCGATTTGATTGATGTTTTCGAGCACGTCAGCTACTATGGCCATTAGTATTGTTAGGGTAGTGAGTGATTTATGACGGGAGGTAGCGCTGTTCCTATGCCGCTGTAAGGCGAGATCGGCGCCGACCTGTATGTTGGCTTGCAGAGGACCCTTCCCCTCCACGCATCTCCTCGAGCGACGCACCGCCGTTGTGACGAGCTCTAAGCGCCCGAATGGTCTTTCGATTTGTGATGTAGTGTAGTGCGTGTTACTGTGTTACACAAAGTCGTGCGAATTGATACCATCATGTGAAAAATCATAACAATAAAATAATTTTTAAAGTAATATTAAAAGTGAAGTAATGTACATAGAAGGTAAATTGGACATCTGACAATCGCCAAATATCAAAAGGACTTATAGCTCACTT
Source organism: Gryllus longicercus (assembly GCA_038098605.1). NCBI lineage: Eukaryota > Metazoa > Arthropoda > Insecta > Orthoptera > Gryllidae > Gryllus > Gryllus longicercus. The sequence continues at coordinate 10,734,959 of JAZDUA010000007.1, forward strand.
TCATCACGCTTTCAACAAAACTCGTAAAATATTTTTATTCGAAGAATATTCCATGTAAATATTTATTCTTTAAAAAAGACCTTTTTAATTGAAACTCTCTTTAATTATAGGTCACTGACCTGTAAGTGGCTCAGAATGTAGCGCATTGACGTCGCATTCGGGAGGCCCGTATTGAATCCCCGTGCCGGCCATCCTGACCGCTGTTTTCGTAGTATCCCTCAGTCATCCAGGCGAATGGTGAGATGGTTCTACTGAATGGTCACGACCGCGAAACCGGCGTCACTATCCGAATTCGTTAACTAGATGAAGTAATGAAGATTAAGCGAATTCGAGACATCACGGGTTCCTGGTTGGGTGCCCGACTGGGGACCCCGGGATCCCGAGGCCATTGGCCTTACGGGACATACAATGGCTAAATACAAATAGAATATCCAGCACATGTTGGCCGAGATTCTTGAAATAAATGCATAACATGTCTACGTGTTATTCCCTGGCCGCGCCCCTGCAATCCTACTCAGCCGCAACTCCACTGAAAGCAGGAAACTATTTTATCATATTCTGAAATGATTTCATATTACTCTTACGTGTCTTGTATGGCGGTATATACATACAAAACAATACGAATTCTTCCACGAATTAATGTGAAAACATTAATAGCAGTCGGCACAGGGAATTCAAGCCACGTTTAAAAGTATAGATACAATCACATCCCAGACTTCTCGGTAAGCTATCAATTTGCCGAAATGGGCCAAGGATACCCTAATCCTAAGAATGAGATGAAAGAATCAGAAGAAGAAAATATTGTACTGAAGAAAAAGACCCTAAGCCTCTCCCAAGTAGTGCGACGACTTACCAATACCACCTTCTCGTCATCAGCAGAAGCAAGCTGGAGAGCCAAGGCTCCTCGCGAGCGTGTCCGAAAGGGATGCCGATGGAAAAAATTGAATGAAGGAATGATGTAACGAATTTCCAAACTTGCCTTGTTAAAATACATTTTAACCTAGCCTGAAGCGATTTTTAATCTATTTTTTACTCTGGGCGTGTACCAAAGTTGAAATAAAAATTTAAGATCATTGAAGTATGGAAAATGTAAATATCACATCAGAAAATATTAAACTTCGAAATGCATTATATTTCTTTTTTGAGTGAGTAAGTTACGTCTCCCATGTCGTTGTTCGATGCGGCGAGGCAGCGCCAGCCCCGCCCCGCCCCGCCCCGCCCTGTCCCGGGCTTCGCCCTGGGCTGAGGCGGAGGGCAGCTGGACGATGCAGAGCGCGTCGCTTCGCGGGGCGCCCGGGGACGTCCACCCGCGGCCATTCACCAATGTCAGGCGCGAGGACGCACGAGGCGAAGCGGCGGGCGGGCAGGATGGAGGGGAGAGGGGAAGAGTGGGTAGCAGAGATGGAGGGAGAGAGAGAGAGAGAATGAGAGGGAGAGGAGAAGGAGAGTGGGAGAGGAGGGGTTGGAGAGAGGAAGGGAATGATGGAAAGAGAGGGAAAGCGGGAGGTATGGCGAGAGGGATGGAGAGGGAGGAAGGGAAAGAAGGAGGGAGAGAAACAGGGAGGTAGATATGGAGAGAGGGAAGGAGGGAGAGAAAGAGGGAGGTAGATATGGAGAGAGGGAAGGAGAAGGGAGAGAAAGAGGGAGGTAGATATGGAGAGAGGGAAGAAGGAGGGAGAGAAAGAGGGAGGTAGATATGGAGAGAGGGAAGAAGGAGGGAGAGAAAGAGGGAGGTAGATATGGAGAGAGGGAAGAAGGACGGGAGAATGGGAAGGAGTGTAGAAGAATGGGAGGGTAGGATAATAAAAGGGCAGGAGAAAGGGCAGGATGCTGGAGAGAGGGGTGGGAGAAGCGAGAGGACTGGGAGGCGGCGTGGTGGGCAGCGCAGGAAAGGTCATCTGGCGGAGCATCTCCCGCGCACATGCACCCGAGCGCCGCTTGGCTCCCTCTCAAAACATCCTCCTGTCTCTCCGCCCCCCCCCCCCCCAGCCCCAGACGTCTGCCGCTGACCGTACGGCTTCCAGGAATCCCTAGAAGCGACGTCGCACCTCACCATGTTCCCGGTGACGTAGGATGCCTCTGGCCCCGCTCCACAAGCAGGTGCTCACCAGTCGCTTGCATCAGGTCTGTTTCTTAAATTTAGCGGCCTTTGGTTTTGCAGTGCGGTTCGAGAATCGTTTTCAAAATGATTGTAATTAAAAGAACATATATAATACTTCTTTCATTTTTGGCCATACATCATAACAGTGAAGCGCATTCTATTATCATTATGGGCAATCCATTACACGATAGTTGGAATATCTGCATTGCAAAAACAGCATTACATACGTAAAATATTTATTTACACAATATTTTTAAAAAATCATTCTTTCTTTGATCAAAACTCGCCTCGATGAGTAAGTGTACTTCGTCTCTTCACCATATTATTATTTCCCCTCCCCCCTGGTTCAGTCAGGCTTACACTTTTTGACATGTTACAAGCTTGTGCTTTCCTGAATACTTCTACACTTTGATTAGTCTGTTTTTTTTTTTAGCTTTTCTTTATTTCTTTTTAAAAATCCAATGTCATGCGATGTTGCTGATGCTTCATTGAAGCCCGTCTCTCCCACCTGGTTCTATTGGTGTTGCTAGGTTATGGATGGAGATAGGTTTTCCGCTCCTCTGATCCTGCATCCTTTACGTACAATCATTAATCTTCTACTCCACTTAATTTTTGTTTTTACACATCCCGCATTCTGACCACGACAGGAGTGCCTCGATCCCTATCTCCTCTATCCCTCTCACTCAACATTTCACTGTCGTTTCACAGCTTCCTCCTCCCGTTTCCTCCTTTTTTCTTCTCCTCCTATTATTCCTTATCTACTCTTCCATCTGACTTTCCTAATGCTTTCACACGTGATGATTCTTAATATCAAATTACCAGCCTTACTATGTGATTTCATAGGTTTATTTTGTTTGTTTTTGTTTGTACGTTTATTATATTTTTATTTTTGTTTTGTATACTCTTGTTGCTTCGCTAGTTCATTCATACGTCTGTAAAAATTGGCAGGGCTTATTCACCTGAGGAAATATCACATACTTTTCTGTCATCCCAGTTATCACCTCACGTTATCGATCCTCCCATTGTCGTCACAGTGCAATCTGGAACCCCTCACCTGAGAGAAATGTCGACATAACGCGGTTAGCAACGTAATGTATTGGGCAAAGGTTAAGGTTCGTGACAGTAGGAGGGAACCAAAACTGAACATCTTTAAAATTTCTTTTAAATTGTCAAATTTCTTTAAACAGCCGCAACCTACGGCCGCAAGAAAAAATGTGTGTGGATTTTTTTTGGGTGATATAGTAGATTACTGGCCGGAACTGAGAGCATGTCAACATAAGGAGAATTTGTCTGATAATGTAATATAATAACCCCAAAGTAATAAGGGAGCAATGAAAACTCACAAAACAGATAAACAACAGCCGCATCAGAGGAGACTCGTTGTGTCACCTCCAGATCGCTCTGCCCGCTTTCTTGGGCTCGGAGTTCGATTCCCGTTCGATCTACGTGGAAATTTGTGATGGTTAAAGCTGGTCCGCGGCAGGTTTTTTCCAGGTTCTATTTCCCGTACCCGAAATTTCACTATTCTTCCATTATTAATTACGTAGCTCGTGGGCTGCTGTTGCACAATACAAAAAAATACGATTTGAGTTAATGTATAGTCCAGAATTACAGATTGGCCTACCTTCTAGCAGCAACAGCAGCATATCTTACTGTACAGTATTCCACCAACAAATTACAAAAGTGTGATGATGCATTTCAATCAAGGTGAAAACTTCAAACTCATTTATTTTAACCCATGATTTTTGAGCTGTGCTGCTATTGCAGCCTACGAACGACATTATCATATGACATCGACATAATTAGCTATCACCATCACACATTCATTCAAGGTAGGGACATAAGACTTAGAAACCAGCATCGTAGTAAAGTTGATGCACATCGGGACGTTTACTTCAACTACCACAGATATTCCACTACCAAATTCATTTCCAGTTTGCAAATTAACATAGCGAACTAGATTTAAACGGAATATTGGTTGAGATGCTGGCGGACGAAGGAACGTATTAAATTCATGACCTGCCTACCCCCGTCGTTTACCCGCACACTGAGACTACCTTCAATGCCTCCCCCTCCCTAAGCCTACCCTCATCTTCCTAAGCCTACCCTGTGCGGCATTCCCTCGTCCTCTTCGACCCCGCCCCCGGCCCCGCCCCACCCTGGTAACGCTCCGTCTCGCGTCGCCCCGCGCGCAAACAATCCGCCGCCTTATTGATTGCCGCCGGCGCTGGGGGCGTCGACTCCGCCGGGGGGGATGCTGCGGCGGCGGCTACGGAGGCTGACGTCACAGCCACACAGTGCGGAAGTTCGTGAATGTGCGAGAGCTTTAGTTCCTGTGATACATCGCCTTTTAATTTAAAGGATCGAAGAAAAAAATTGAACACAGGTATAGATTCTGAGTATGAGATAGAAAAACAGGGTGAGTGAGTGGGAAGAGAGAGAGAGTGAGGAGGGAGAGAGAGTGAGGAGGGAGAGAGAGTGAGGAGGGAGAGAGAGTGAGGAGAGAGACAGAGTGAGGAGAGAGACAGAGTGAGGAGAGAGACAGAGTGAGGAGAGAGACAGAGTGAGGAGAGAGACAGAGTGAGGAGAGAGACAGAGTGAGGAGAGAGACAGAGTGAGGAGAGAGACAGAGTGAGGAGAGAGACAGAGTGAGGAGAGAGACAGAGTGAGGAGAGAGACAGAGTGAGGAGAGAGACAGAGTGAGGAGAGAGACAGAGTGAGGAGAGAGACAGAGTGAGGAGAGAGACAGAGTGAGGAGAGAGACAGAGTGAGGAGAGAGACAGAGTGAGGAGAGAGACAGAGTGAGGAGAGAGACAGAGTGAGGAGAGAGACAGAGTGAGGAGAGAGACAGAGTGAGGAGAGAGACAGAGTGAGGAGAGAGACAGAGTGAGGAGAGAGACAGAGTGAGGAGAGAGACAGAGTGAGGAGAGAGACAGAGTGAGGAGAGAGACAGAGTGAGGAGAGAGACAGAGTGAGGAGAGAGACAGAGTGAGGAGAGAGACAGAGTGAGGAGAGAGACAGAGTGAGGAGAGAGACAGAGTGAGGAGAGAGACAGAGTGAGGAGAGAGACAGAGTGAGGAGAGAGACAGAGTGAGGAGAGAGACAGAGTGAGGAGAGAGACAGAGTGAGGAGAGAGACAGAGTGAGGAGAGAGACAGAGTGAGGAGAGAGACAGAGTGAGGAGAGAGACAGAGTGAGGAGAGAGACAGAGTGAGGAGAGAGACAGAGTGAGGAGAGAGACAGAGTGAGGAGAGAGACAGAGTGAGGAGAGAGACAGAGTGAGGAGAGAGACAGAGTGAGGAGAGAGACAGAGTGAGGAGAGAGACAGAGTGAGGAGAGAGACAGAGTGAGGAGAGAGACAGAGTGAGGAGAGAGACAGAGTGAGGAGAGAGACAGAGTGAGGAGAGAGACAGAGTGAGGAGAGAGACAGAGTGAGGAGAGAGACAGAGTGAGGAGAGAGACAGAGTGAGGAGAGAGACAGAGTGAGGAGAGAGACAGAGTGAGGAGAGAGACAGAGTGAGGAGAGAGACAGAGTGAGGAGAGAGACAGAGTGAGGAGAGAGACAGAGTGAGGAGAGAGACAGAGTGAGGAGAGAGACAGAGTGAGGAGAGAGACAGAGTGAGGAGAGAGACAGAGTGAGGAGAGAGACAGAGTGAGGAGAGAGACAGAGTGAGGAGAGAGACAGAGTGAGGAGAGAGACAGAGTGAGGAGAGAGACAGAGTGAGGAGAGAGACAGAGTGAGGAGAGAGACAGAGTGAGGAGAGAGACAGAGTGAGGAGAGAGACAGAGTCAGGAGAGAGACAGAGTCAGGAGAGAGACAGAGTCAGGAGAGAGACAGAGTCAGGAGAGAGACAGAGTGAGGAGAGAGACAGAGTGAGGAGAGAGACAGAGTGAGGAGAGAGACAGAGTCAGGAGAGAGACAGAGTGAGGAGAGAGACAGAGTCAGGAGAGAGACAGAGTCAGGAGAGAGACAGAGTCAGGAGAGAGACAGAGTCAGGAGAGAGACAGAGTCAGGAGAGAGACAGAGTCAGGAGAGAGACAGAGTCAGGAGAGAGACAGAGTCAGGAGAGAGACAGAGTCAGGAGAGAGACAGAGTCAGGAGAGAGACAGAGTCAGGAGAGAGACAGAGTCAGGAGAGAGACAGAGTCAGGAGAGAGACAGAGTCAGGAGAGAGACAGAGTCAGGAGAGAGACAGAGTCAGGAGAGAGACAGAGTCAGGAGAGACAGAGTCAGGAGAGAGACAGAGTCAGGAGAGAGACAGAGTCAGGAGAGAGACAGAGTCAGGAGAGAGACAGAGTCAGGAGAGAGACAGAGTCAGGAGAGAGACAGAGTCAGGAGAGAGACAGAGGATAATTCAACAACAAAAATTGTTAATCAGATTTCGAAAATATTTATTGGGGAAACAACATACGTGAAATTCGTAGCTGAAGTGAAGTCAAAGATATACTTTGTCCCCCTAGATACGGAAAATTCTGCACTGTCGGACGACGAACCCTCAGGGTGGGGAAGGGTGGGTAGCGGCAGGTCGAGGACTAAAAGTGAAGAAGACTGCCAACGAGAGCAGAATGATGGAGCAGATGACTTGAAGGGCGTGGTAGAGTGAGTGCAATAAGAGATTAGTAAGGGCGGAGGTGGCACCATCTACGTGAGTGGAATAAGAATACATGACTGACAGTGACTGATGAAGCGGAAAGAGGACGCATGTTGCAGAATATCAATAAGCCTTTGAATAAGCAGCGGGAGCAGCAAAATGTGTCGGAAACTGAAGTTCTGCAGAAAGACTGCGCGGTCCTTACATGAAACATTCTGGTTCGTTCAATCTTCTCCATAATACCGCTTAAAACTACTAAAAGACGCTTTCAGAACTGTTTTAAGTCCAAATTTATAAAAAGCATAAACTAATGATTTGTCTCTCAAAAAATTACTCAGCATTAATTTAAATATAAATACTCCTTCCTAACCTAAACTTTAAATGATATCCGCAAACTCTTGAATTCCACAGCTATAGCAGTATATCAAAGTTTAGAACAAAATTTCATATCAACACATTTGGAACGGAAGTATTTTCTCGTTCACAAGCTACACACATTATTGTATTTCCTTATGTTACACTCAATGACAAACTCGTCGCAACCGTAGATGTGAGTAGACAAATAGATTTGCGATTTCGACAGATCAAATTAATATCCAAAATAATGAACGTTCAAAACATTTCACAGAGGCGGACTTCATGCAAGGCAACACCCCCCTCCATAAAACAGCACTTTAGGTTGAGCACGACGATAAATGAATTTGGCGGTGGCGAATGATCGAAAAACACAATAAAGGGGATGGCCACGTGATCCAGGCGGCTCTCACAACAAATGCGTCTGCAATATCGCAAGTGGACCCCTAATTTGGTCTCATTCGTTTAGTCCCCCAAGGGCAGCGACTAAAAGCGAAGAGAATCGCCCTCTCTGTCCACCCTACTATTTCCGGGTCTCAGTCTCATTTCGGCGACTAATCCACCCCACAATATTAGAAAGGGTTCTCCGACCACCAATGGGCCTTGGTCGTTCGGCTCGGGACCTCCTTGAGGGAAGCAAGCCCGCCAGCGGTTTCGAAAGGCGAAGATATTCGAGCAGCGCTGCGTGGTATTGGATAGGAAGGGCGGGTTCTTCATTATGGGCTTCGGATGGTTCGCCGCGAACGGAAGGGATGGAATTCACTGGGGATGTGGCTGGAGCGAACGTGGAGCAGATAGAGGCTCTCTAGGGGTTCCGCCACGCACGTCTTGCGGAGGCGTGAAGCTTCCAACTGATATCGAAAAGCTCTGCCCCCAGGCCGAAAAAACTGCCAGAGTCAATGCGGTGAATCCACTATTTAGTTCATTGCAGGTATCCACGGAACATGACCGGATGTTGCCGATGAGAACATCGGCAGTAAAATAAGCTACAAAAACTCTATGAGAGGGCTCTAGCAAGAAAGTGTAAATATTCACACAATTAATAGAAATTAAATTACATTAAACTAATTAAAATTAGCAAATTATCGAAAGAATTATTTTGTTAAATTCCTTACACAAAGATCTTGTATGGTTTTTTAATGGTGGCACTTTTTTCTCCCAGAAGGAAATCGCACTTACGGTTCGTAAATAATATTTCAAGAGATTAATTTTAGCAAAAATTGACGATTTTATTTTCCTAAGATTATGATAAAAATTCAAATGTTTTATATTTCGATGCTATATGTAGCAGTAACACAAGATAAAACGTTTAATCACGAACGTGGGTCCCACTTGAGGTTCCGACACGACTAAAAACAACAAAATCATGAACATTATTCCTTACTTACAATATTCAAGTACGCATATATTTTTTGTTGTATCATTTAAATTCAAGTTCAAAGCTAAAATGAAAATGACATCGGAAAATGTGTTATCTAGTGTTGTACATTCGTATATTTCGGTTACAAGACTCTTTTACATCGACGGTATTTTACTTGCAACTGACTGTACATCTAGATCTTGCCGTTGTCGATCATTGGGCTTGCCTCCCTCGCTCCCTGCCCTTCCCCAGAGTAGAGGGTGCCTCCGCTCCTTAGAGATTTTGCCACGCTCTCTGCCGCACTCAAAGCGATGCCTTCGGGGCGGCGTCCCCATCAGGGTTCGCCCACACGTATAATGCGTTCTCCTCCCTAGCGCAGAAATAGATTCAGACAAACATTCTCTTGCGAGAGGCTCGGTGGAGTTACACTCTTGTGCATAAAAATTACTACGCATATAACGAATTTTGTTGTTTGAAATTCAATGTGTCGTACGATAAATTCAGTTCTGTAACATTTGAAATTTTCGGCGGGTTTACCTTGGTAGAGCCATTCAGGGAATACAACAAGTTGAATTCCGGGGCGAGATAATGTGATATAAAATCATTTCGATGCAATATTTAGATTTCAGCTAAAATGTTATTAAAGATGTGAATTTAGATTTCAGCTAAAATGTTATTAAAGATGTGAATTTACATTTCAGACACATTAAGTTTCGAATGATCTAGTTTTTCTTAATCACCAATACCCTGAAACTTTCAATGGTAATACTATTTTGTAAAAAGGATAAAAGGATGAATAGTAAAAGAAAATTAGAGGTTGACCTTTAAACGTATGAGCGTTAATTTTGAATGAATATGCTTTCCGTTTCTGTAAAAATAACTAATTCCTAAGACACGGAAATGAGTTAAGTTCTTACAAAACTCTTAAACCTCCAGTTCTCTATAAAAAATGTCTGTATAACTTACAATCGTCGCATTTAACATAAGCGAAAACGAATGACCTTCCTGTTTTGTGTGGACGGGGATTTCTTAACGTTTTCACGAGGCGAAGTCAACAAGGTTTCCAGAAAGGACGCGGCAATGCCACTCGTAGTGTGCGTGCGCTTAGAAACGCGGCGGCGGCGGCGGCGGCGGCATTGCTCAGAAGAAGGCGTGGCCACCTCCGTCGCGAACTACTGACCACTACCTGCCTCACCTACTTCCACACGCACACATGAGTTTGGGGAACACTGGTGAGATCCTTTAGGCCCCTAGCTCCGAGCCGAGTAGTGGTCCGTGAGAAATAACTGGTGGTTGGCAAGAATATCTGGACAATTTTATACATGCATTTTTTGTGTCCAATATATGGTCATGAAAATAATAAGTCGTACACAACTTAATATTTTGAAAATAAAATTTTGCATTAATCAAACAAATTTTAATAATTTATTTCCAAGTGGATAACCTTTAACCATTTTTTTCCCGTTAATCGGCCGACTAGGACCACGCAAGCAAGCATCCTGCATATACCGTGGCTCAGTTTTTATTTATTATCGCGGTAGCAGGTGCTTGCAACAATTCTTAGGGGGGACCAGCATTTAGCTGGATCCGATTTTTATCCCCCATGGTTGTTAGCCCGGGGGTATGGAAGATGACAGATGATAGGAAATGGATTAGGAGGCGATAGGTGATCGTGGACTTTTGGAACCATTCCAGCATTCGCCTTTATGGCCGAGGGAAACCACGAAAACCCCGGTCAGGATGGCCGGCCCGGGAATCGAACCCGGTCCTCCCGATTACGAAGTCAGTGCGCTACGCACTGAGCCACTTCGCTCGGTCTTTAACCATTTTATTGTAATTAAATTTACTCTTTAATTTTACTTTATCAAATAGGTTTATTTCAAGTTCGCTGGTTATGATTTTCAAAATATACTTCTCTCCCTAAACAATTTATATTAGCAGTTCACAGGATTAAAAAGTACGACTGTAGTGGTCCCTGAGATCCAAAAGTTCGTCGACTGCTGTCATCGCCGTAACGTGTAACTATGACGTGACATTTCATATTTGTAGAGGCGACTTGTGAGGGACGGTGGAACCGCAGTGCAAGTCTCGATGGATCCATGTAGAATTCGCGGAGGACAAATCGGGTTCAGATTTGCTCATGACATAATTGCTCGATCATGATTCATCATCGCCCATCCATCAAAACCCATCTCAATTATGGGCGAAATATCTAGGGACTGAAAATCATAATAATTATTTCATGTTTTGTAGGGAATTTAATAGTGATACCACTGTTTATACCAAATGAGCGACGCACGTCATAACGTACGTTTGAATTATTATTACCATTTGGTGTCTATTTCTAACTTCACAATGAATATAGGGACCTCTACTCCATTTTCAGAAAAGCTAATAATTACGATCTCCAGAAAACTGAAGTAGATATTGCAACTCCTATGCTTGATCCATGTCGGTTTAAGAAATGAGGCAGACACTAGCAACAGGTGCTAGATAAAAGGGGGCAGATTGAAATTCAAATAACACGAATGATTCCTCGTCTTTTGGCGTCGGTTAATTATCAAGATTTCAAGAGGTTTAACACATCGAAAAATTAAATAAGAGAATGCCAAATTGTAAAGTGCGCTCAAGCACTTAAGCGTAGCTACGTACGGTTCTGAGTAATTAACGGTTATGTTATATATCATCTGATTGTAAGATGAATTGGAAAGCAACAAATCTACATATAATCTTCCAAATTTCCGCGAATTAACGTATTTTCTTTCCTTCTCAAAAATAATATTTAAAATAATAAAAATGGCTTCTTTAAATATCGCAACGGAAAGAATACAAATTATACATAATAAGTGCACAATCCACATTCTTTTGAATTCCAAAAGTCAGCATCCCGGCCTGGGACATTCCTAAGAAATTTATTTATATACATCTGCGATTTTTCGCTCCATTTCAATAATTATCTCCCTATTATGAATATGAAAAAGTTTAAACTCTGATAAACATCTACAAAATGAAAAAATGTGGACTTTAACCTAGTCATATTATTCTTACAAATATTTCTGGTACATCAGAGCAAAAAATAATGAACTTACATCTGCACCACGCACACGAATGGAATGTTTTCCTGACTTTCCTTTCGCGAAAATTATGCAATGCACGCAGTGATACGACCTTGAACCTACACATTTCAACAGCATAGCAAACTCGTAGCGGAGTTCCTGTGTTCAGTCAGGGGAGACATACTCGTATGAAAACCTCGTTTAAGGGAAGGTTCAGATATTCCATTATTCGCTGAAGATATTACACCAACTCTCACTCAATTACCTCACGTTTCCTTTCAGAGAGTAAATCAGGATTTCCTTCATCTAATGGGATGAAAATGTATTTAATGGTAGACTCATAAATCAAAGGATCATTCATCTCATATTTTAAGAGATGATCAGGACATATTAATATTTTATTCAAGTTGATTCAAAGGTGAACGTATATTGAAAGTACAAAGCGGAAGTATCCATCTATCCAGGACAAGGCGAAGAACACGACGTTCAACTTACCGCAGTGAGTTTCGTCATTTCTCGTGATCTTTCCGCAGTACGGATTAGTCGAAATCTCGAAGTTATTGTCTCCGTCGCTTTCTCTCGGGAGAAAACCCCCAGCACGCTAACTTATGGCGATTACGCTACCCAATTACCTGAAAAGTTGCAATCGATGGACATTTACCGGCGTCGTGGGAGGGTACCATTAAGATGGCGCTCATTCTACCCCACGCAGAGGAACCGACAATGGAACCTAAATGGAGAATCAGACTTTTGTGTAAGGTGATAGAAGGAGACAGAATAAGGAAGGAAATATCAAGCAAGATCTTTGTTCTGTTCAAGTAAATACGGTGGTTTAATTCGACCTAGCAACGCCGCTGGCGTCGAAAATCAGTCACCTTTGCGACTCGAACTCGAGGTCGAGGCCTTCCGGGTCAGCAACTCTTAAGCTGCCACAATAAATATTTAGAACTTTGGAGGGCATTGTGTCAAATTAAATTTTGTAAATTTAATTTGCAACCTATCTGTACAGTGGGAAATGAAACTTAACTAGTTTCCTGACGGTTGGAAGTAAGTTTCATTATGTCCATTATGATGATTGTTTATGTACTGTAAACAATCATCATTACGTAACGAGTGTAAATGATAACAATTACCGAGGGATTTAACAGATTTACTGGCAATGAGTCGGTCTATTTTACCCGATAATTCGAATGCAACATCGATCGAGAAACAGAGTACATACACACCGTTACGACTCTGTAACGCAAAGTTTCTTACGCTCAGTGATAGTTTGAAATTTATAAATGATACCTAATTCATGCTGAACATGTACATTTCTCTTGACTACTTCTAACGCAGTACGCAATGATCTTGAACATTCGATGAGCCACAGCGTATTTCATCACAGCCTCTTTTTGCTGCAGACCTCAACAACCAACAGCGACATCGATCCCATCACATTCCACCCAACCCCGCGCAAGATTTTCGGCCAACCCGAACAGCGACCGAGAGTGCATCGGTCGAAGGCCCTAGTTCGCGCAGAAGGGGAATAAAGCGAGACGGGCGCTCGCGGTAGCAGCGGCTCTGTCCCCGACCCCGCAGCCCAGCGCCCGGCGCCGGCCCCGCCCCCGCCGCCCGCGCGGTGAAAGTGAGGCGAGGCGAAGCGGGCGCCCGGATCGACGGCCGCGCGGCGCGGCGCCCGGGCGACGAGGTCGTCCGCTAAAGGAGAACGCTCGCTGCCGCCGGGCGCCGCCGTCCACGCCGGACTACACCTCCCGCGAGGACTCCGCGCAATCGCCGACGCAAGAACACCGACTTACGTGCCCCTGACGACACGTATCACATCAAAATACAGCGACATTTATTGGAAAAAAAACAAACGAAAAAACAATTAAACAAATTACTAACGTAGGCATAACGAATATGTAGGCAATTACAATATGTAATTCGCATTGAGCCACACCATGTTTTCTGATTAATTGATTGATGATTTCAGTTGCGTCAACTGTTAAGGTTCCGTAAGTGTAGTGTATGTTTTATTGCGGAAGATGGCGGTGATCTTCCCTGCTGGATGTTGAGATACTAGCCGACCTACCTGTCGGATAGCGGGGTTTTCCCCAACCAGATATCTCCCACCAGCAGCGCACCGCCCCAGCCGGGACAAGCTCTAACGTCTCAACCGGTCTCTCACATGTGTGGTAGTGTAGTGCATGTTAGTGTGTGTAAGGAGTGAGGATAGGACAAGGAAGAGGAAGGAAAGATCGCGCGCAGTTCATGGCCCGTTTGATAGGGTACTGCTCCGGCATTAGGTTGATGTTGATCGGAGAAAGCACGGAAAAATACTGATGAAAGCACCTGGCCGCGAGAATTCTCCTCCAGACAGCGACTGAATTCCACCTAGCTGACAAGGTAGGTCGAATCCTGCCATCGTCGGGCCTCGAACTAGGACAACCCGGTCAGAGGGACTGCAGTGAGATCAGTTGATGTCTTGAGCCATCTCTCCCGGTACGGCTGAGGATGTAGAGGCATGTGCGATAGATTTCGTCGCCCTGCCAACAACGCTGCTATAGCATCTCTGCATGATGCGTTGACTGGGAGTCCAGTAGATCCTACTCTACTCTGACGGGAGAAGTTTAAAGCAAGAGACCAATTTTCTTCAAGATATTCGGAATTGTACAATATGATACTTATATTTTATATTAATTATCTGAACCGTATGTTGCATAATATTATGAGTATCATACTGCAACTGATTTGTGGATCCAATTTTCACATATGAAGGGCGTTCTTACCTTTTTGTTGAGAGAAGAATGGCAATGGAATGCAAATTACCAGTTATCTCAAAATATCAACACGTTCAGTTGCATTGAATTTATTATAATTTTCCTCGGAAACAAAGAACCAGGACAATTATTCAACCGATTCTGATATAACATATACTCTAGTATTGAATTTACGGAGATGAATCCCTAAAGTCATTTATGGAACTGAACGTCCATGAACTTCTTGGGTATAATCGAGATGAAATAGAATGTCGCATCTGGAGGAGTTATCGCAAATTTGAGGAGAATGCCTATGAATTTGTATCAGTATGTTGTTTTGCATAAATAGTCCGCAGTTGGAAATCGGGAAGGAAAACAATATTTAATTCCTAAAATAGTGCGACGAGAATGCTACGTACTGAAACTGAAATATATTATCACAACGGCACTTTGAGTACACCGTAATTTCGTGCCTGATGAAACGCTACGGGATGGAAAGGCTTTCTCATTAAAACACAAACTATCTCTTAGCACAAAAATAAATGATCTCTTTGAACATTCTTCCGCCGAGAGCACACCACTTACGTAAACAAAGCAACGAAAATGGCTAAAGGGGTTCAAAATAAAATTAACATCGTCTTTCACATCAAAGAGAAAAACATCTGAAGCCCGACAGAGGAATGAACCGGAGGCCGTGACCGGACACAAGAAGCTATTTTGGTCGCTGCAGAGGCCGGCCGGATCGAAATCTCGCCCTTGACAATTCATTATTCATGAGGAGGTACGCCACTCTTGGATCTGCACGAAGGTCAGAGACGGGTGAATGTTAGCACGTTTCGTGAAAGGAATTCTGCTACTCGTGCACGTTGCTCCCAAAAGAGGATTAATTATTCGCGATACCCAAGGTGTACTTTAATATGCAACTTCTCTAACAGGATCGTTGACATTCCGACGTGTCTCACTCTTTTATATTACTTCGGTTTGTGATCGCGGCTAAACATTAAATGGACACGATTTAAATGGGACAGGTCGTGTATACATAAAATGTTAGTTTTCAATATTTGCATGTTATCACTGCGTCTAGATGATGTCGTTTTTCTCCTGTCGCCCGGCATTTTTAATGTGAGTGCACTTAATCACTGAACAAAAAATCCAATCACGCTGCCAAACCTAGATTTACATGTTGCAACTTTGTCAAGCACATACTCATGTTGACATTGCTTCGAAGTGCATCGCTACAAAAACATCCCTAAATAGGTTGATCTATTGTGCGCCGTCTGGGCTGCTTCACTTCATGGCACAGAATATACGAGTATCAACACATACTCCTGTTGTATACAACAGAATACTTATAGATAAGTAGAAACAAATTCATACTCAACTAAACAATATGTTCAAACTATTTACTTCTAAGTAAAATGTGTGTTAATGAAAACAAAAATAATAATGATATTGTTTCGTTTACATCATGTTATGTTACTACATACTATCTTTTATCATTGGTCTCAAACATAATAAAAACTTATGTTTGACATCATCGGCGACTTCTTATAGTGCACGTTGCCGTAAAGTAAAATTTAATTTAAAATTTTATCTGTAAGTAATATGGCCTAAACTCACTATCCTGACATTTTGGTGAATGAAGAGGTCCAGAAATTTCAAATATAAATAATTTAACACAACAGATGTTCTAGTCGTTTTCGTTGTAACTACAACGCGCCTCACAGAATTTGAAGCTGCAAGATTGGACTCACAGGGCCTATTTAGAAATCCGGCACCGTGTGTATTTAAATAAAGTATGAATGATGCCTGACTGCAAAGAGAAAAGAAAAATAACCAAGATTATTATAAAAGAGCGTGTCCTAGTATTGAGGTAAGAAATTATACAAGTTAGGTATAGCAAAGTGCGCACATATTAACTGCACAATTAAATTAAGCTGAAATTTAGTTTTAGTTTAGTTAATAAGAAGAGCCACACACACACACTATCTGCTTAAGCGGTAAGGCAGAAGCGCAATGAATCCACTTTATAAAAATAAATTCCCGTCACAACTACCGTACATCTCTGCATACTGTGAAGGGAATATTGAATAAAAATAGGAGGAACCACATGCTCAGTTCGTTTATTGAGCACATCCGGCTCCGCCTGTCGACACACGAACGTGCACGTCATCCGAGGGACACCGTCCATCCCGTACTTCAAACTCCGTTGGAATTCGATATTCCATTACGCGCGCCGTGCGAAGGATGTGAACGGCGGGAGTAACGCGTCGCACGTCTGTTGCTTCGTTAGTGCGACCGCTGGCCGTGATGTGAATAGGCTTCGATGAGCGCTGACATCTGAATGCGCCACAGACGCACGTCGCCCATGTCCGCTCCCGCTGATACTCTCTGCAGCTGAGAAGCAACATGTTCGAGGCTGAAGAGCGGGACGAGCACGTAGCTTCAGAGCTAACGTCTCTCTCGAAATAAATATTACTCCTTATTTATAGACATTTCCATTTCTGCAGCGGCTTAGGGTTCAATTGATGTCAATGCAGTGCCTCTTACAGCAAGGTCCTCGGATTCGAGACCCGACGGTGGCAGGATTTTCGACACTAGCTACATAATTCGTTTCAATTCAGCCGCTGTCTGGAGGAGAATTCTAGCGGCTGGATTCTCTGTCGGTAGTTTTCCATAGTTTCATCTTTCACCACCAGGAGAATGCCGGAGTAGTACCCTAACAAATAGACCACGGATCATGCGTTATCTTTCTTTCTTCCTCCTTGTTCTATCGTCACCCCTTACTTACATTTACACTCACGTGCACTACACTTCCACATATGTTGGGAGAACAGTCATGAGCTTAGACTGGGGCGGGGCCCGCTGCAGGGAGGCACCTGGTTGGAGAAAACCCAGTACGCCGACGTGTAGATCGGCGCCGGATCTCACCATCCAGTGAGGGAAGATCGTAGGGGACTAATGACCTTAGCTATTGTCGCGCCCGGAAATACTAATCAATCATTCAAAATACTCTTGTGCTATCTTTCGTTTCTCAAATTCTGTTAGGTTTCTTGAGATTACTTCACAAAAACAACAAAACTCTATATCGGCAAATTTTCGAAGTTTTTATTTATTTATGATAACAAATAACAGACGGTGCAGCATCCTAGAATATGGGCCAACACCGCGCGCGATCCTTTCTTTCCCAACCCGTCCTCATCCCTATCCTTACACCGGAGCGTTGGGTCGATCACCTATTTTTGGATGGCCCAAACGCGATTCAGAATAATCAGTGACAAGCGTCGAAGATCAAGGAAGCTGCGAGAGTTGCGAAAATCTCAGTTGAAGAAATCTCTTGGAGGGAAAAGTGCAACACTAACATCAACAACAAAGAATTATTATTATTGTTGTTATAGATTAAAATAATAAAATATGTATAAATATGTCACTGGTCCCAGCTCTCTCAAATTCAATTACCCTTGGAGTTCGAGCCGTTGGGGAAAGTTTTTATGTATAATTAATAAAAAAAGTATCTTCTAGAGAGATGATATGAAATGAAATTCAACTGAATTTATAACTTTCAATTAACCTCAGCAATTATGCGCCATACTTTACACTTCTCAAAAAAACAAGTTTTAATTTTCAATCTAGCCTTACGACTCGAAACGAATAGCATTCGTAGAATGTGTTTCATCGACATTAATTCCGATTTTCCGAATAACAACAACAGATAAACCCCTCAACATTCATATGATTAGCTAGGTAATATATGATCCGGTCTCACTGGATAAGTGAAGTTACAATAATCATTTTTGGGAAAAATATTTAGCAACTTAAAAATTTTTTTTTAAATGTAAAGACCAAAAAACGAATATTACTGTACACCTCAAGAGCAATTACTGGGAATAAAAATCCGCACACAAGTATGCCTATACCTAGGTAGTAACTACACTTAAAAATATGTGTGATATATTTACGTCAAATTCGAATGTTATGTGAATTAATAGGCGAATTATTTTATGTGACGTTAAATAAATTGGGAAAAATGCTTATAATTTGACGCTGTACACAATACTTAATTAGTTAAGTGATGTTCTCCAATAAATTAATTTTACATGCAAGCCCTAATGTGCTTGGGAAAATTCTAAGCCCCTCCGATGAGACGTAATGAACGTCTATTGTCGGAAGCCGAAAGGGAAAGTACCCTTCACTAAGGCACGGATCGTCCTCTCACGTGAGAACACGGGCGCTATTGTGGCACGGGCTCGTGATGCATGGGCCTCACGTGACCGTAATTAAATATTCCTCCGAACTAAGTATTTCCCGATCGCTGCCCCTTTGTGCTTTAATGAACCTCGCTGGCGACCGCGCTCGCTACGGCGGCGCCCTCGCGCGGCCGTGGACCGAGCGGCCGGGGGATGGAACGTTGTTGTTTTACAAGGAACCCCTCGCCCGCCTCAAGCAGGAGCAAGTTGCCTCACGAACTCTTGAACTGCCGCTCGGTCGTCCCATATTATCATCTTTCCCTTGGATTAATTTTCGAAAATTTTATCTTTAAAATCAGCCCACCTGTTCGTTGAGGGAATTAGTTATTGTAAAGGAATCCCGTAGATTCGAGCCTGGACGACACAAGTAAGATTAATATATTGAAAATGTAAAATGCAATATTATGATAAATATAATGAAATACGAAAGTTAGTAAACAAGTTCGAGAAGTGCCATTGAACGAGACTCTTGCTAATAAGACCGTCCGTCCCAAGCCCGCTTTATCCGAAATCTAAATCTGTCAATTTATGGGAGAAGCGAGAAATAGGAATGGTTGTTACATTAAATTCTACTGCTGTACTAGTATACAAATTTTTGGAAATTACAAGAAAATACAAGGTCAAATCATTTAAAAGTTATTGAGTACAGTACGGTAGCACGCTTGAGAATGTAAGTTACAGTTTTTATACGAAGAGAACATCTGTCTGTGGAAGCCAAATTGCGCCCAGTGCTTCAAAAACAAGAAGTCCGTGTTATGACTACGGCCAGTTTACCCCGAGTTGCCTCTAATCGCAATAGCAATTTTTTTACGAGTTATTGTTGCTTTTAGAGATGCATACTGTATTCAATGGTCAGTAATTTATGAATTTAGATGTAATAATAAAATAATTTAGCTTAATAGGAAACAATCGTTAATTCAAAAGAGGTCCAGGCCCAGGTATTTCGGATGACCCGTTCTCTATTCTATTTTGCACTCTTTTCACTGCAAATCGATATATTTATAATAGAAAATTCATTTGCTTTTGGCTTCCATCTCATCACAGTATTAATGAAACATGGGGTGAAAAGAAAACGATCTTGATCAGGAACACCACTAGCAAATTGTTTGGAATTATTATCTTTGATCGATCTAACATCTTTTACAAAGATTACTCTCCATTTTAACTATTCAAGTCCTTTTGAATTTAGAGCATTAAAATCACATTAGTTTCTATATATTAAAGAAAAATTGCCTCTAATTACTTATGCATATTTGTGACCAGAAACAAAACCAATTTCGCTACCCATTTCCGGCATTCCAAAATCTATATTAGTTTAGATACATCTGTAGCCACAGCTACGTTCACATCGTGATACTATTAGTTCATAAAGGGCTTTCGCAAAGGAAAAGTCTGGCTCGCAGAAAGGAAGTATTCAAAAATCAGACCCACAAACCAATCAGTGTCTTCGACGCTTCGAATTTGGTGTCATAAACGCATCGCCTACAACTGCTGGACGGTTATGAAATTTGAACGAATTTGCAAGATCGTTTGCACGTCTCTGGCCGCAGTTATCGTTCCCTCCCGCACGAGATTCCTCTCAGGCGCGCGATCAACTCAAACACGACGCAACGCTCTTACACATGAATTACGGAACCTTCCGGAACGGCAAAACGAAAACGAAACCGCAGTTTCACACCCGTGTTCAACGCAGTGATGAGTGTTTTTCTCCGCCGGGCAACAAGTGTTGCGCCTTCTCTTCAGGAACGTGTTCGAGATATCGATAATTAAATAAAACGCTGGCGCACGGTAGCGTGAGAGATCGACTGGTAGAGCCTGAGAAGGCAGCTGGGGCGGGGGCGGGGTCCGGGGCGGGCGGAATCGTGCTGCATGGGCGTGGGCGAATTCGCCCGGGGAGAGGTGGGTCGGAAAGGAAAAGAAAAATACGAGGCGGATTCCGTGCGGCCTTCGAGTTATGCGCGCCGAACACTGGGCGTCGGGGCCCGTTGTCCGCGCAGTTGAGCGTGCGGTTAACCGCAAAGCGGCCGGCCCCCTTTTCAAAGACGCGCTCCGAGAGGGGGCTCGCGCCGAGGTATGACCCCCGGATAGGGGGAGGGGCTGCGAGGATTATCCGGCGATGTTGCGAAGGACACAAAGGGGGGTGGGGTGAAAAGCGTTGTTCGAGTGGGATGAGAGACAGAGAGACGGCTGATGGATGGGAGGTGTTGGTGAGGTGGAGGCACGAGCCAGGCACCCCCTCCCGCGCTTTCTTCATTTTGTGTGTGGGGGGAGGGGAGGGGGAAGGACCACCGCGATACGCGGCACGCGGCAGCCGCCGCCTCCAAAAGGCGCCACCAACGCGGCCGGTCCGCTGACAAGTTGCACGCGCACACAAAGCGACGGGGGGACAGGTACGGCACAAAAAGTAGCCCCGTGCCCGGGCTGACCGCTGCTCAGCTGACGGCCCCGGCCTGGGCCTCCGCTCCCCGACGCGACGCCGCGTCCTCGGGATGAGGAACCTCCGGCGGCTGTCTCTGGGGCCGGGCGTAGGCCGACTGCAACCCGCGCTCAACTTTTCCGAAGCCGTTTGCCTATCATCCCAAGTAGACATAATCTGACTGCATCTCGTTCCGTTCTCCTAGATGTAAGTATTGATAACTGCGTTTACCTTTAACTGCTTAGTATTATAATATCGATTATCAATTTCTGTCTCTTTTCAAAAAGCATTTGCATGGGCGTTTAGAACACTGCCAACGTTGAAACCGCGTATAAAAATGTATGGAAATATAACTTGAAACTTACTATCACGATCATCTTCTTACCCCACTGTCTTTATGTACACAAATCCCATGATTTTGCCATGTTAAACTAAATACGAGATTTTTTCTCGACTGATGCCAGAACGTCAATTTTCACTTCTTATAAATGGAAATTTAAAAAAATGCTTCTTCGAAAACGCCGGATGAAGAAAGCGGAATGCAGACATGGGTTTTGCCTTTTCAGTTAACGAAAATTCAAGGGAGATGAGCTGGGATAGGGAGGTGAGGGAAAATTGACTGTGATATTCAGGCGAATGATTTTCTGTCCCGGAACGTGCACCTAGCGTTCCTATCCATAGCAATAGTCATTTAGCCCCATTCTACAGAAAAAGACGTAAGAACAGACAGACTGCGTGTTTTAACTAAAATATGAAATTACGAATGGTTATTGAGATAGTAATTTTGGCTACATTGCGATGAGTATGAGGCCTATTGGTATGGAATGCATAAACGATTCCTTCTTGAAATCATAACAAAATATTATATTTTTCTTTTATCATAAATATTAAGAAAAAGTAACAAAAGCATAAGGCATACAATTTTACAAAGTTTTTTTAAAATAAAAATTATGATTCTTGGATCCGCTAAACAAATCAGTTACATCAGAAATGTATTGCAATTTACGATGCAAAAGTGACTATTAAGTTAACAGACAGCATTAGATCATTATGTAACTTAATTTCATCACGTTTCACCAAGTACCCAAAGAGAAAGTATCAATTTATATGAGAACATAGTGTACAGAATATAGAACACCAAAAAAGGTGTTACACATAAGCGAGATACAAGGAAGTAGCTAACTGACAATTACATATAGTACTTTATTTCATATTATGCGCTATTATGGAAGTTAAATTGATAAAGTGAAGATGCCCAAGTTAAGAAATGATTACCCCTCATATACCTTCACCTTAAACACAATAATGTATTAGTTTATTTTATTTGTAAAAAAACATAACACCTTATTAAACGGCGCGACGTGTGGCATTAGTAACTTTTTCTCGCTTTAGTGTGTGGGATACAGAATCAGGAAGTTATATCACACATTTCCACTTAATGTTAACATCATACTGTAACGATTATGAAGAAAGGCAACAATTTAAGTACTAATTATTCCAAGGGCTTCACAAATGTTGGTAATATAACTTTTCATAAAAAGTAACATTTATTTCCATACCAATTATCACGGAGGACATTATCTCTTGGACTAAGAAAAGAGTTTGATAAAAACTGACAAAGGAGGTATTGGCAGAATATCTCATCCCGCTCCAGTATCTATACTTTAAAGTAAATTGCAATTTCTTACAATGCTTGTTTTTTTGTACCAACATTCATTTTCTATCATCTGCACCACTCTTAAAACATTCCAGGAGCGTCACTAACAAACCTTACTTCTGAGTGCTGATGAACGATGGAGCTCAAAAACATCCAAGGATTTTACCTTCGATTTCAGTCTTCAAATTTTGGCCTAATTCAATATTTTCTTCTAGGCAACGTTACTCATAGCCTAGAAAAGTAAAAATGGGTAGGAATTGATCAAGAGAACTTTAACACCATTTAACTCATCAATCTCATTTGTTCCCTTTCGTCTTGTTACATCATTTTCTCATAATTCTCAGAGTATTTATAATAGATTTATTCCTAATTTCTTGTTCAGACCTAACGTTTACCCTCTCTTCAATTCAATCAATCTTTTTATTAATACATTATACTCATAACACTTTTCCTTTATGTCCAAATGATCTCGAAAGTAGTCTTTTGTTTCATTATTTCCCTCTGCTTCCACTTGTTAGTTTACATCTCAGTGACGCCGGGGAGCTGATGTTTGCCAACACGTCACACAACAAGTGTCCAGGAGAGAGTAGCAGGTCATGGTTCGCGGAAGCAAGACTTCCACAGAAACCAAATACAACTGCGAACACCAGCTTCGGGAAGTCCCTCGCGAAGTACCCGACGGGTGTTTTCCGACAGCTCGTGACACAATCTCCAACTCTGCACAGCGGGACGCGACCTTCCCTGCCAGTCCCTTCCAGCGTGTACAGCGACAGCTTATCTGCAGACGGCTATCGATGTGCAAACATTGGTGACACACCACTAGGTGCATTGACTGCTCCCACTCATCGTCCTAGGGTATCTATGCAAAAGACATTGGCGTAGCACTTGTATCCGTCGTACTGTTTCGTGGCTAAAACAAATATGACGTATTAGGATGAGGTCGTTTCTTAACGATTAGTTAAATCAGTTTATTTTAATATTTCACATGTACGTGACACAATATAAAACATTAATTTTATGGCCCTATATATTATTTTATATATTTAAATATTTTATGGCCCTAAAAAAGGATCTCTTCTCTGCTAGGTTTCCCAAAAATTACTTACATAAAATAAAATATTGTATGGTGTATAATATATTTTTGCACTTTTCACTCCGCACTTTAAAAGACCAAGTGTTCTCTGGTTCCAGAGGCTGTTGCGCTTCACTAAAGCTACTGTGTATTTAAACTCTCTTGCGTCATGTTTTAGCGTGATAGTGCTAATAACTATTCACCAGTGCAGTTTTCGCTAAGTGATGTTAACTAGCAAGTGCTAGTAATTGCTCGTAAGCAGATCTCTCTTAGCGTACAATACTTGTAGAAAACTCGAGCCAACTGATGGCTGTAACAATAGAGACAAGTAAAATCTGGACATCAATATGAATCATATTTTTATTTGAATAGAATTGGATGCATATAAAACATTGACTATAAACATTACTTTCTTGTATAGTTCGTAATATACTCATTACTTACTCGCAAATCACGAAGGTAAATAACAGTCAGCTTCGCGTTCTGAGAATCGCAAGTTTAACCGGCTGGCAAGGAACGATTACCATTAAATTGACATTTACCACTGTATCATTACCCAAACGATTCCACATTCTAATAAACTTCATTTAATTAGCTTATTAAAAAGTAATCAAGTAATTCGAGGAAAAGTGGGCTTCAGATTTCACGTCTTCATTCTTTCTTTCCTACAGATTGAATCCAAACAACATTCAGAAAATTCTATACATGCACATGTTTTTAGTAATTGATGCTTACTAATTACTGCTGTAATTCCAATTGCATGAATTGATGTTTAATAAATAAAAACAGGAATTCTATATAGACCTCAAACATTCCTTTAACGCAATGCATACGTGTTATATAATCCGGACACTTCAATAATCCAATCATCATAAAAATTAGATATCAGATTCTTGAAAATTAAGTTTTGCCCCAGTCTCTTCAGGTTTTTTGTTGTCCTTGAACTATATCTCACACTCTCTCGAAACGTCTGACTAATAAGGAATATTTTCTTTCCTCTCCAGTCGCCGTTTCGCTCTGTTTTTACTGAGAATAATATTGGGAATTAAATTATCAACTGGTTTATTCTAGACAACGAAAGAGGAGACTCGTCGTTTATTTATCTACACTTTGTCACATTAAGCAATTGAGGCATCCAATGAGAGAGGGAGCTAACCCACAAAATTCGAAACTTTGATTTATTGACATATTTTGTAATCGAATACCTTCAAAAATCGATATTTTGATTTTTGTGTGTTCGCTCCCTGTCTTAATAGACGCCTCAATTGAATCGTGTAAATATTTGCTTTCGGGAAGAATCCACATCAAATAATTCAAGAATTACATTTCAATAGCATCAGGTAAGGTAATGACTTGTTATTTGAAGATTAAAGCATCGTGAAAATAAGATTAAAAATGTGCACCACAATATGTTTGGTAAAAGCGAATAAAAATACTTGCGACTAATGGCATGTAAGAGGAAACGTTGCTCAACTATTGGGCGATTTGTTTATCATGTCTGACAGTAAATGGTGTACACCAGGGGGCGCCAATCTTTTCATACCCGCAGACCACATACACAAAACCAGAGTGTTTGGCGTGCTGCGCGTTATCAGCAACTAACTTTTTTTCTTCTTTAAATTTTAACTGTTAAAGCACGCTCGATTTGTCTACAAATTAATCACATCGAATTATCCCTACATTGTATAATATAAAAAGTATTTTGATATCCATTGTTGATAAAAGGCCGTGAGCTTGGTATCTACAGCATTGAAGTATCAAATGTACATTTAAAGTTCATTAAACAAAAATTAAAATCGGATTAAAAATACATGAAATAACTGAAATGCTTATGCCCAATTCGTTATCCAAGTCATATCTAATTCGTTGAGTGTTTTTCATTTCTTACTGAGATCATTCAAGAACTTCAATTCTAAGAGTAGGAAAGAACATTTTTGGATAATGTCACAACAACATCTACCCTGCCACAGTGTCTGCTAGGGTATTCTTCTCCATGCTTCCTGTTCCAGCGTCACTTAAACAACGGGTAAAGCCAGCGGACAAACAGCTGATAAGATCCCCGGTCCGTGCAGCGTTGTTATCTACTGCAGAAGTAGCAGCGAGATAAGCGGCAATTACCAAACGCCTTGAGCGAAGGGCATAAATCAAGCCCAAATTCTTTTCGGGCTCCTCCGTTCATTTATTTTCTCTAATCGACTGTTATTATGGCTCAAGGTCAGTATTTAACTAACAAATGTGACCGCATTAAACCTTCATCACACAATTTCGCAACATTGCTTTCAAATCCGAAAATAATTGGTCATTCTTTTGCCGTTACGGTTGTTGGCCGGAAAACGACAAATGGCCGAAATATAGTGGCGGGGAGGACCGCAGCGATGGACAAGACAGAGATGGTAAAATAAATATGTGCGTATCTATTTTGTTATGCGTGAATTATTTTGTTTGTTTGTTGTGTCAAAAAATAGTACACCAAAATGTAGCAAGAGACTGCTTCTACTGTGGAAAATTCGATTAATTTTTTGAGCCCAAAAATTTAATGTAACACTTACTGGGTGAAACATCGCATTCTTTTCTTAAAGAACCAAACATGAGTTTCGTTATTCCTCAGTTTCTTCCAGTTCGATGGCGTTTTCTGACGAATTGTAAAGCAGTCTTAGCTGTGCGAGACGGCTATTTTTGAAGAGTTAGAGACGCCCATATTTTTTAAAACTAGAAAATAACATAGCTTTTACATTCTTTTATTACAGGAACGTTCTTGTCACTTGCCCAGAATTTCCATTGATGACAATAGTCATCCATTTAGATAAGAAACCATTCGTTCAGTGGCGAAATTTCAAGAAAACGAAGAAATTTTAATAGTTTAAGGCAACTCTTGCCAATAATCTTCGCCATAAAAGTGCTGTAAGTGATCTTTAAATTTTTCCTCAAAGACAAAGGCAAAATATTATATTACGATAAATTAAATACCATCATTTTACATCCAAAAGTCATTCTCCCAAATATGGGCATTTTCTCTTAACAAAAAAAAAGGCGGGTCAGAGACTCGAAGCGACTGTTCTGGTTAATGCAAGACAACCTCGGATACATCAAGTTGTCTACAGAAATTCAAATACCAACGACCACGAATAGCGCTCTTTTCTGTTTTGGACTATGTAGACAAAATCACTGTGCATAAACTTTTATATTAATTTTTATGCTCGCTCCACACAGTTACAAGAGCATATGGCATTTGAACAATAACATTAAAAAATTACTAAGAATATTAGACTGGAAACCCGAAATAATGTGGTAGAAACTGTTACGGAAACCTCGGCAGAGACCATTACGCATATCAGCAGCGATTTCCGCACGAGCGGATAACATGCACTACCGCTTCCCAAACGCGACGTCACCCCGCAAATGTCGTGAAAGTGGCGCGACTCACCCGAGCGACTCGATAACCGGCAGGAAAGGCGCAGATAACGATGCTCTCACTCACCTGCAACAAAAGAAACACGTTCGCTGTTAATCGGCATGATTAGCACTGGTTCAGAACACAACTTTAGTGAGGGAGCGAAGGAAATGTCTTGGGAGGCAAAGGACGTTGACTAGTGAACTGTCTTTGTGTTTAACACCGCGATTTTTAGAACTATCATACTTTAAAGAAATGCTCAATCAAGCAAATGAAGGAAAACATTTTCTAAATTGACGTACTAAATGTGGTGCAATGGCTGAGTGAAAACATATGGCCCTTGATACCGATAGCTTATACGCAGCACTGATTGCACGCACTGTTGTGCTACAAAATGATTCTGGATTCCACAAACGTTCACATTTTCTTTTATAATGTTGTTTATGAAATCTCTCACAAATAAAAATTAATAGTGATTTAGCCTATATAACAAAGAACTGATTAAAAAAGTGTAGTTGTAATACATAGCGTACATAAAATAATATAATTCATTTACTTAAATTACTGTGATGGAAGGGGTTAACAACTTGTGTTTAGTATAGACAAAGTTAATATTTGTTGTAGTTAGACAAAGTAATTTATTTAGCACATTAATGTTTGGGTTAATTGTTTACCACATTGATGGTTTAATTATATTATATTAATTTAAATAATAATAATAATAATAATAATAATAATAATAATAATAATAATAAAACTTTAATACGACCTATTCTTGTGGTAATTATCTTGCAGTAGTCAAATAATAAATGGATTCTAGAGACGGTCAATTCTCACCAATTAACGAACAAAACGTTTAGATATGTTCTTAAAAATGTTATAATAAACAAAACACTAGTACCAACTGTTTTGAAGAATGGGGAGAGTGAAATCTTACTTTAACTCAATGTTATTGAGCGAAAACACAATTTACGTAAGTACATGACTGACCTCATGAATGAATGCATTTGTCATGCTTTTTTCAGAAATATTATGACTTGACTCTCACACTTGGAAGTTAGTTATAAAACCAACACTGATCCTAGTGCAAAACATAGGAAAAGGCCGAGAAAGAGAGGGGAAAAGAAACAAGAAGGGAAACGACATCATTAAAGGAGAGAGACGGGGAAAAGAGATGGAGAGAAGAAGAAAGAGGAAGGGAGCGAAAAAAGTCGGATGCAGAGTTAGAAGGTGAAAGAGACGAAAAATAAGATGCGAAATAGAAATAAAATCATAAAGGCAAAGTAAAAGGGAAGAGGAGTGTAGAAAGAGGAGAACAGCGAGAAGCAGACGGACGCAAAAATAGGAAGCGAAAGAGACGAAGGGAAAGATGTGAGAGAACGGAAAAATGAATACGAGAGGGTAGAGAAAGATGATTGGAGAGGAGACAAGGAGTGGTGTCAAGTGAAGCGCGACAATTCGCTCATATGCGCGACCGCATCCCGCCTCGCGCTGCATCGGCGCCCTTGTGGGGCGGAAGTCGCCTTCCGGGCTCTTGCGAGCCGCCCCGCCCCTCGGCATGTCAGCGCCAACAGCGCAGCGCCTCGGACTCCACGGCATCGGCGAATGGGAGAGATCGACTGCAACCTTCAATGCACCGTAACCTCAGTGCCTCGGAACTCGGTATTGCAGCATTCGTCATGTATTCCGTAATATTCCGCCCTTAAGGACCTCAATGAGCGAGCATGTACTGGTTTGCCAGCCTCAAATATGCCATCAGTCAAACACAAGACATAGATAGTAGCTCACATAACTAGTGAACCAAAAGCGCGCTTCATTCCATTATTATCACTCTCTTATTTCTAAGAAGATAATGAAAAACAATATAAACGAAGGGTAACTCCGAATTTGAGCTTTATTGGCGTGGAAACGACAAATATTATATTATCATATTTGAATTATTGAATGCAATACTTAAAAAAACTAGAATCAGCAAAAATAAAAAAATAATAAAACAGTTGCATTCAAAAAAAAACGTTCATTCCTGAATTAAAGACTTGAAGCTCCTTGATATATTAGTATACATTTAACATATGCATTATTTATATTTCATAACATTATATTCATGTCTTACAAATATTCATTTTCCGCTGGTTTCATTCCGTGCAAGAAAATAATTTTAATTCAGTATTTAATTTTAGCTTCTGGCTTTCTATTGTCGTATTCCATTTCCATAAAACGTCTTCAACCTGTAGATTAAATACTTGGAGCGCCCTAAAAACCGCGCCCTGCATATTTTAAATGTTTTTACAACAAAGAACGGCTTTCGCGCTCTCCAAGAGTTGGGACACGCGTGGAATGAGTTATGGCGAACTGCCATAAACCGCGCGCAATTACTCATTTGTCCGCGGCGTCGCGCTGCCGTGCGGCCGTTCCGCGAAGCGCCGCCTGCGGAAACAAAGGCGGCGAGCAAAAAACCTCCCAAGTCCCGGAGCGAAAGCGATTTTTTCGCGACGCGCCCCCTGGAATGTCGCAGGAATCGACCTTGACGCTTGCGCCTGCGAGGTGCGGGGAAGGCAGCCCCCAGGGCGATGGCGGGGGCGATGGTGGGGGCGATACATTTGGCAGTGTAAATAGGAGAGTGAGTTTAATTATTGATTGATTAGTGATTCCGGACGCGTCATTCTTGTCAGTAAGTTAGTCGCTAAAGTCAGTAGTCCCGAATGTGTAGTGCATGTTTCTTCCCTCAGGAGATGGTGGTGATCTTCCCCTGTTGGAGGAACCGGTGCCGAACTACCCGTCGGGTAGAGCGGGTTTTCCACAACGAAGTATCTCCCACCAGCGGGGCACCGTCCCAGCAGGCACAAGCTCTATGTTCACGACCGGTCTCGCTTGTGCGATAGTATAGCGCATGTAACTAAGAGGTGGGATAGGGCTAGGAAATGGAAGGACAGATCGTGCGCATACTGTGGCCCATTTGTTACGGTACTGCTCAAGCATCGCCTGGTATTGATCGAAGAAAATACGGAAACCTACCACTCAGAGCAGCCGTCCGCTAGAATTCTCCTCCTGCCAGCGGCTAAATTCGACCTAACTACAGTAGGAGAACGGGATTGCTGGAGATATTTCTGAAATAACTTACAAAAACGGGCAGAATTTCTAAATTAGGCATCATTTCTAAATATAATCTTCACATTGAGATTAAAAAGGGAAATGAAATATTTTAAACCAAGTCCTTTCATCGATAATTCGTATATTCTGCGAACTCGTTAACTTATTTCCGCAGATTTCTGCGTTTTAGTCTCGTATTTCTAGAATTAATTTGAAGAAGAAGAAGCATAATCGACTTGGCAGCAAACACAAGGGATGGATATCCAAGTAATATTTTAACGCTACTCGTATAAAATGTCTTTCATGCCAAAATTATAAAACATTTATAAAAATAACCTCACAGTAACCAGAATTTCAAGTCATAGATAAACATTTTAATTTAAAGCAGACGTAGTTTCCACTAGAGAGCAATGTTTTCAGAGACTGAAGTTGAGATTTTTAAATACCTTAAACATAACTTCACAAATCTTGATTCCCCCAAAACGGTGTTAATGTTACATTCACCAAAAACAGACACATCAAAATCGGTTGACATCTTACGCCAAGTCGTTTGTCGTCGTAATGGTGTAAGAAAGGAAAATAACAGTACACAATTTGTTCCACAACATAAATTCAACTAATTAATCTTCTCCATATTACCTTTGGTCAAGTTGGAGGAAATAAGAAAATAGTAACATTTCCCTAAAATATATTCATTATTCTATTTTCATGCGCATTTTTTCAAATTATTAAATTAAAAAAAATAGTTATCCAGTTTTAATGAAACTTTTAATAGGAGAGAAATATAGCTCATTTTCAAACTTTCATTGGACAGACTTGCACGTAGGTGGTCGAGTTGGCTAACATCCACAGAATCTCAAGCCATTCAGTATTATCAAGAGAGGAAAATCTTTCATTTCCTGTTTGCAATGGAAATTGGACTGGCTCCATAATTAACTAGGATCATGCCAACGTCTGATGCATTCTGCAATGAAAGCGAGTAGGATGAGGTAAATAAGGAACAGCATCATACAAGCGGAAGGGTGTGGCGTGGAGCAAGGGGGAAGCGCGCAACTTGGCAGTGCTCAGTATCTCTGGTTGTGTCACCTTGTCTTACTGCCAAAATAAAGACACATTTTCGTAGCTCTGGAATTTAGCCCATCTGTGCTGTACAATGAATCATTAGAATGCATCATTTGCTTGAAATTTATGTTTATGCAAGTATCATTTTTATGTACTCACAAATTATTTTTGATAGATTGTGTGTTTATAAACTGTGTATAGGAACAGAAAATATCCCCATAAATTTGCTGGGTTTACAGGACACCGTTTTCAAAATGTTTATCGAGTGTTTTACTACTGTTTTCGCTTAGATACTTCACCTACGTATGTTGATATCAAGACCATGCGCGCAATATATTCTAATCACAACATTTCCTAACGTTATCCTCGAAAGAATCACGAGGTCATTCACAGTATTACTTATTCGGAATCATTAAGTGTTATTCATAGGACAGAAGTTCCGAAATGTTTTCAATAAAAAGCGACTCCTGAGTTATGTATGACATTTTAATTTCTCGATACTGAGCCAAAGTAGTAAGTAACCTATTTGTTGTTACATCTAATTGTTTTTAAATATTATAAAATTAGAATATTCATATCAAAATCTCGAGAATTAATTACAATACTCTTCGAAATTAATAAAGTCTCAAGACTTTTAACATACAAAGCAATATTATTTTGAAAGCAAAGTAAATTAACTTTATATACGTCTTCTGTCCCTCTAAGTGGAAACGTGTGAAGAGCCATGAACGAACGAGAAATATCGAGAAATCAATTAGGAAGTTCGTGACGTAGTGTTATAAAACGTGCTGTCCAATCAGAGACTCACGTGTTTTATTCGATTGAAATTCAAACTCACGACGCCTCTTTCCCAACTCACCTGTTCACAAATATTTGTGTATAGTTACAAGTGAAATACTTATTTCTCGTTTAATGTTTGAGGCAAAATTGTTTGCCATTTCCATTACTGAATGATTAAGTTATTATTTGAATAATTTAAATTTCACAAATTTGTGGATGCGAATTGTTAATTAACGCAAATATTGCCTTGGTCATCTGTAAAATGTCGATTATTGAATGCTCAAATGTCGACAAAGTAAGGCATTTGATATAGTAATAGCTTTCTTCAGATGTAATATACTTCAGTTCGTGCCACATACCAAAACAATAGAACAAACAAATCGCAGGATGTTGTACTAATTAAAACATAGGAATTCAAAATGCACAGAAGCACATTGATTTACAGTGTGGATCATTTGACAATCGCATTCCACATATTGTTTAATGCATGAATAGAATTAACCTCATATTCAAGACCGAGACTGACTGAGACCTGTAGCTCTTTCATTTCACTAACCTTGTACTGCAACACCAAGTAATTTGCTTCGTTAGAACTGATTACTAAACTGTAACTATCGGAATAGTAGATGTCCACAGACATTACGTTAGTAATCTCGCAGCATATAGAAAATTTAAAACTAAAAGCTAAAAGTGTATTATCTTACGCAGTATTACCGACATTTAGTGAACGAATAATTATTTTTTCAAAATATTTCACGGCTTGAGTATATGCTGAGAAGCATTAAACATGAATAAATATAATTTATCAACGATCTAACTGATTAGTCATATCTTAGGCAGTTAGAACGTCACCCATTACTTTATCAAGAGGATAAAACACAATTAGAAAAATAAATATAAATACAGACTTTTTTTGGGGGGGAGTAAAGTGCCGGTTTGCTCAATACATCATTTACCCTTGGCGTATATATTATACTGTTTATAACATCGTGGTCCAAAATTAAGACAATTTTCAACATACTTTTTGTCAGAAGCATTCAATTATATTGCAAGTCACTTCTTCATCCTGATTCGGAGATATTTTTCACGATCTGTAGTGCAGTAGATCTGTTCCGTGCTCACACCGAAACACGAAGCGCCAGAACATTCCTCGGCGATAGCATTACGGAGTGGAAAGGTGGAGGGCGAGCGCAGAGGAGAGAGCCACAAAAACCTCCGCTGCCCTGGACCGCCAGGCGGCGGAAGGAGCTGCTTGGGAGCGAGGTCCCCTGAACATCACGTAGGGGCGGCGGCGCGGCGACGGACGCGGAGGTGGAGGTGGAGGTGGAGGGAGGTGGAGGGAGGTGGAGGAAGGTGGAGGAAGGTGGAGGGAGGTGGAGGGAGGTGGAGGAAGGTGGAGGGAGGTGGAGGGAGGTGGAGGGAGGTGGAGGGAGGTGGAGGGAGGTGGAGGTGGAGGAGATGGCTGAGACTGAGGAGGTGGTGAAAGAGAACGTAGTGGCAGTGGTGGAAATTAAGATTACTTTACAGCACATTACCAGATGACATTAAACAAATAAAGTCGATACACATATTTAAGTTTTAAGTAAACTTGTACTGCTGCAGAACTGTTTCTATACAATTAGAAACTGTACTAACCATGAAAAAGAAATACACTATTTATTTTAAGAATTATGTATAATGCAGTTTATATTCGTATTGCATAATTTAAAAAAGTTAATATGCTTGTAACAAGCAATGTACTTCAGCTTCTGAGTCAATGATCCCCATCTCGATCAGGTTTAGTTCAGTTTCCCTGATCCATTGAGCAAATGTTGAGATGGCGCCTTGTTTTGTTTCTGGACATACATGTAGCTTCACTACGCGTACGTTTTATTGTGCTCTCCTTTTGCTCGTAGTGGTTGGAATGGAGCCGGGGGGGTGAGTTTTTCAAATGTTGTGAATCTCACGCTTTTTTAATTTTATTATATTATTATTGTTTATATTATTTCATTTTTAACTTTCATTCATCTTTCAACTATTTATAGTTGATATGTTGGGAAGGGATACAGAAGCTAAGGATAACGTAAACAGATCATTCCCCATACATTCTTCCCGATACGTCACATACAATTTTTACTGTTCTTTGGATAAAATTAAATCAAGATGTGGAGACAGATGCTTTGAATTTGAAGGGGGAAGTGAAGATGGACATGGAGGGAGAGGGTGAGGAGGTGATGATGGTGGCGGAGGTCCAGGGGAGAGAGAAGGTAAGAATGTTCGTCCACGAGGTCTGCGATAGTGGAAGCAGTGGATAGGAGACACCGGAAAAGGTTGGGAAGGGGCGGTGATAAAAGCGGTGGTGGACGTAACGGAGAGAGTTCAAGACGACTGTCGCGCTCACAGCCGTGAGTTGTGTCGCCGGCAACGACGAAGACTTGACTATTGGGAAATGTAGATATCTATCGCTTTGAAACGTTCTTCTCTGCAAATAATTGAGCAAGTCTTGCATCATATACCTATGGCGAGCAGTCCACATTGTGTTCAACTGCGTAAATTACTCCTCCTCCTCTTCTCTGGAGTAATTACAAGAACTATGAATACTTAGTGACAGCGTTTTGTTACTGATCTTAGTAACAGTTGTGAAGAACTGAAATAATGTCGTCAGAAATCGTGATAACTGATTTTATTTATATTATTTTATTTATTTATCTCTATAAGGGTCTTCCAACTGCTAACGTTAGTGAGGCAAATTAATGAAGAGATGATCTGGTATATTCTGTTGAAAAATTGTAGAATGATATGCAGAGGAAACGGCAGATCCCTGTGAAATCCTGCCGAGCTCGCTTCGACTACCTAAAATGTCTCATGGCTTGGCCGGTTATGAAACTCTGACCCAAGTTTTGGAAGAGAAATGCACTAGTCTTTACTCCACGCCCCCTCAATTGTTCTACAGCAAATAAAGTATATATGCTGTGTACTCTACTCTGAGACACTCTGCAATTTGAAACTTCTCATTCAAGAATACGCATGCTCAATCTAAGTTCCAGAGTCAATGAGTGTTTGATATTTTCTCTAATATTTCCTCGCTGTATCTCCCCAATCGCAACATAACTTCAGATATATTTAACATCAACATCCCAATGATGTTTCTTTTTCAATCCTCTCAACACCTTTGACACTGATTTAACGACGACAGTTACAGCATTTCCAGCAGTATAAAGTGAATGGCACCTAAAACGGTGATGATGGCGACAATATTGACAGGAAAGAAACCTGCAGCAACAGAGATGACGGAGGAGGTAGCGGTGATGCAGTGGCAGTGACGTTGGAGGCAGCTGCCGCCGCCGTCCCCCTCCCCTAGCAGCTGTGCGGTGGGTGCCCCCGACCAGATGGTTCCCAAGGTCGCCGCCGACCGCTCGCTCGCTCTCCAGGCCGGGCACCCGGGGGAAGGAGCCCCTGAAGCATTCGGACGTCTCGCCGGGCACAGACCCTGCTGTTCCTCCACTTGTCATTGCTAGGTGCCAGGAAGTTAAAATCCAGCGGTATTTCAATTCACGGACTGACATACTCCAAGTCCGATATCGCTAATGATATTAATTCCCTTGGAGCGTCCCTGTTTACTAACGGTATGTAGCAAAATAGCGTTAACATGAAATCCACAAAAAATAAAAAAAAACACGAATATTTCCTTCCTTTTCTTCCTATTTCCTATTCGACAAAACCAGGTTTACAATATTATTATTATTATTATTATTATTATTATTATTATTATTATTATTATTATTATTATTATTATTATTATTAAATTTACAACTTTCATATCCCGTTTTTATCTTTCTAAAGTATCACATTGCCGATTGATAAAGGACGCATAGTGTTGTGTGGGAAATGTGAGAAGCTCTTTATGTAAAAATCAGAAAATGATACCGGATGATGCAATATGTTTTGCTGTAGAATTGTTAAGTAGGCGTGCACCTATACTTGCTTGTCTGTAAAAGATAAGTGTAATGTAAAAATTTATTTGGATGGCCCGTGCAATTAGTTGTAGAGAAATCTACAACTGTAAAATTACGCTCACTAGACGTCGGATGTTCAAAGAACAGCGAAAAACCTCTAGGTAAAAGTACTAATTGAAACTGTAGAACAGAAAGGTATTTTAAATTAGCATGGCAAAACCATATGATCTTACATTCAAAACATTATGTAAAGAATGTTACAAAATACTTCTATCATTTTCACTTTTGTAGTGATCGCATTATGTCAATTGAAAACCCTTTTGTAGATGCAACGACGGATTCAGAAAATATTTAAGGGATGGCATTTAAAATTCTTAAGATAACCATTACAACAAAGAATTACAAACAACTTCGGCCAATAGCCGTACCTTCGCGAAATAAACCAATAGAAAAACATTGAATCGATTTAGGTAAAAACTATTTAATTTATTAATTGCATTCAATTGGTACCTAATGACCTAACTATTATAAATCAAACATCTAAACGACGTAACGCTTTAAATATTTCAAAACTTATTGCTGATAATATTATTAAAATAAATTAACAAATATCGTCAAGGCACAAGAAAAGCGATACAGTTCTAAAATCGTCTGTTTCTGGTTCAGTCAAGCAATATATTCATAAAAAAATATTTTTACTACAAAAATTTTCTTTAATTTAAATAACAAGAGATAAAAACACGTCTTTGACCGAGAAGAAAATGAAAGGATAAAACCGGCATAAAATCACTATCCAGCCAAATAACGACACGTTTCGTGATGTGTCATCATTCATGTGTATCGATAATACATCATTTTAAAGCACATTTGAAATGTTTAAAAGATGTTCATTCTCTATTTGCCGTGGTCTAAAGGCACTTTTGTGCACTGAAAGCACCTTTGTGCACTAGAGGTACGTGGCCGACGTAGGTTGTGTGCTACATTTCCTGAAGAACGAAGAGGCTGCGACAGCCAAAGCGCGTGGCCCGTGCTCCAGAGGCAGGCGCCTATTCAAGCGAAATGGAGCGACGTGCAGAGGGGGGAAAACGTTTCCGGCTTTACCCCTCGCCGCCCGCGCACCTGGCCGCTGGGACGCGACGAATGGTCGTGCGCGTCTGCCCGACTCGAAAGCACTTCTCGACTCTCCCATCCGAGAGATCACGATATTCACGTGTGCTTGGAGGATGCTCAGTTGCGACATGGATGGGAGATCGATCAACGAGCCCAAGCACTACTCTCGTGTCTCGTTTTTCATACTATGTGAAAAAGAAATAAAGAACGAAATCGTGGAAGGTTGAAATGCTATCAATCGAAAAAAGGAATCCGAAAAGACAGCTCTGATGGCAATTTTGTAAGTCCACTATTAAGAAACAAAGAAAATTTGTTTAATATTAATAGTAATTAAGATGGCAAAATGTGAACACTGAAAATATGCATTATTTTTTACGAAAACGTGTACGTAAATTTTTCCATTCGATGTCAAGAGAAAATTCGAAACGATAAAGAACGGAGTTTCTTGTTTGGAGTCATTTGCAGAAACACAGATTTTATGAAGCAGTATTGTAGGTGCATTAATTAAGCAACAATTTAAACTGATTGATTTCAAATCGCACCCATTCATTATAAATTGGGAACAGATAATTCATTAAATCTGCGTTGCCAATCGGATTTCCAAAACTATTTGATGTGATGTTGTTACGGACAGTTAACATGATGAAACGTTGAATTGTTAAAGTAATAGACAACGATGAAGAATAAATATCTTCTCACAGAGATGTCGATATATTTGTTGGCTCTACGTAAAAGAGCGACAGTAAGAAATGATGTAGATCATTTTCAGCAACAGACATATATGAGTGGTCTCATCATTTACGTTCACTGAAGCACAAAAAGTACATAAATTTGTGTGATGGAATGTCATATATTTCTTCTGAAGTATAAATGAATCCTTGAAGGAAAGATTTTCCAAAAACTAAAAAGCATAACTTCCATGAAGAGTCGATGAACAACCCCAAAGTTTACAAGTAAAATAACGGAATCGAGTTTACTCACCCAGTTAAGAAATAACGCATTCTCTTCAGGTACTTTCCGTAAGAGTACACGTAGTATGTGCTCCAGAAGCTACAACAGGACGGTAGTTAAGACCACTCTGAGTTCGCAAGAGGGGATTCTCAGAACTACTCGCGGTGAATTTTGATACGTTACTACATTAAAAATCTGAACAGCTCTCTATTCTCACTCCAGACTCGTCAGTCACGTACACTTTACACACATTCTTCAATAGACGTGCCCAGAAAGCAAGAGAATCGCTATCTAATAGCCAGAGGTATGGTCTATATTACTGATGTACGAGTGCATCTCCACACAGTGCATATCAGGCATTTTAAATTTTCGATAAATAATAAGCGATGCTCATTGAAATGATTCGACTTCAAGCGGTTTTGGTGAAAGACGTCTTGAGACACGTGAACTACAGGAACGTTGGAATGTGAAAACACAATGGAGTGGAGGGAGCTTTGAATTCCACAACAGCTTTGGTCCAACGCTGCACACACCCATCTTCACAATACCTTGCTATGCCCAAGCGAATGGCGGAGATCTTCAGGTCAACGTTCGCGGCAATATATTCTCTAAAAGGCAAATCACGATTTACGAAGGGAATTGTCACGATGTTCGGCGAATAAGCGAGTGTGATTCATGTTTTTACTTGTCGCACACAAAATACGTGACCACGTGGATGGGAGCAGAACGTAAGAGAATAATCACGATTAATACTCCTGATATACGAATTTATTGAAGTCGAAATATTTCCTATCAATGTTTCTATCCAAATCTAACAATTTATGTCTCATTTGGAAATGAATTGGATTACTTTGAAAATTTGAGGTTACTTTGACAAACGGATCATGGGCTTAAAAAATTTTGAGATAGGTTTCTTAAATTTTAAGTTTTAATATGTAAACGAAAATGTTTTTCAAAGGAATTCCTTGAAAATATAAAATGGCTTGTACTTAAGGACACAGCACTTATATGATTTATTTTCTACAAACACCAGAAACTTTACGATATCTTGAACTTGAGCCAAGTGAACTATCTTAAACTCTTATGAAAAACTGGAACATTTCAGATCTACCAGATCTTAGTTATAGCGGAACAAAGATCCAAGTTACAGCTGACCGAATAACGCTAGTTAATTATTCCTTGAATTCAACTCCTTTCTTGTCCACGTAGCTTATATCATCTCATGTTCTATCCCCATTCATGGCGTACGTCATGCCATCTCTGCTCCTATTCATTTTGATTCTTTCTTTGTCTCTATCTCCTTCTAGCTTCCTCCCTATAATCACTTTATGAGAGCCGTTTCTCCTTAATTTGTATCCGAATCAGAATGGTTTTCTTGTTCTTGAATATTTCATTTAAATTTCATTATTTCCAATATTGATGTAGAATTGATCAATTTGCAAACTACTAATCCACTATTTAGCAAACTATTTTGATTTAACTACAACTAAGCAATATTTTAAACTCCTCTATTTAATAGCCTACTTAGCCTAAACGAAATTTACTCGTGAAATTATTTGAGCCCCCCCTTTTTCTTACTTCGTACAATGAGCATACGTTGCCGTGCAGAAGTATCTTTCGCTTTACTTTTTTAAAATTGCTTTTCATTATCTTTACCGCTTTACACATGTATATTTCAATGAGTCAAGGGCTACTAATGTCTTACTGCGAAGCGTTGTATATCGTACAACCCAAGCAAGACCTGCAAGGCAAGGCTGAGCGAGGATTTACTCCTGCTAATGGCTTCAAGGCCAATGCAAAACTAGAATTACAAAACAATAGAAACCAAATTGAAAACGAAGAGCTTGGAGTCCGCAGCGCACCGGCCCGAATGCACATTGAACACTAAAAATGAGAGTTCCTTTATTAACAGATTCTAATTTTTTTTTTTAAAAAAACAGCACTTTTTCCCTAAATGTGAGAAGCAACCAGTCCTCTTTCCCAAATGGGCAAAGAGTCACCGTGTAAGGAAAGTCGCCAACTCTGATGAGTTCTTCGTCCGGCCTCTCTTTCACCCAGTTTGTTCAGCATGTTCTCATGCGGCGCTCGCTTCTTCTCCGGTAAAAGATGATAACCACTTCGCAGAAGATTGTGGATTTCCTTACGCATCAATTTGTACGTACGTTTGTACGTACATTTGTATGTACATTTGTACGTACATTTGTATGTACGTTTGTACGTACATTTGTATGTACATTTGTACGTACATTTGTACGTTCATTTGTACGTACATTTGTACGTTCATTTGTACGTACATTTGTACGTTCATTTGTACGTTCATTTGTACGTTCATTTGTACGTTCATTTGTACGTTCATTTGTACGTTCATTTGTACGTTCATTTGTACGTACATTTGTACGTACGTCTTTACGAAAAGGTACGTCAAAAACCGGGATAATCCAAAGTGTATACAATCACGGACGATATCGAAAGCGCAGACCTCAAATTGGTCACGATTTGGGCAACAAATGCAAGTATTTTAGACTTATAAGTATTCTGAGGCCCACTAACCGAATTACGAGAAAAAATACCGTCATTATCAATATATTAATAAAGCCTAAAGTACAAGATAAAAATTATATTATTCATTTAGAAAAGAACTTCATTCTCATTTCATAGCTGTCGCGATGCAATAGAACTGAAACACAAGCGGTCAAGATTGAAAGTAGAAAAAATAAAATAAAAAAAATAAAATAAAATTAAAAATAAAAGAAAAAAAGCTTGCTGGAACTTTTAACGTTTTTTGTCCTCCACACGAGAGAACCAACATCTGGATTAAACAGTTGACAGTTTCAACTGAACTAACTTTCTACACAGTTTCAGTACTTTAAGAAACCAAAGTTGAGAAAGCCGTTCACTCAGTCGAGAAACCCATCAAATGTTTCGAACCACGTTCTAGCAATTGCTGGATATTGTTGTCACACTTTTATCCAGAATGAGACCAACGATACTGTTAAAAAAAGAGTCTGGTCAAACGACAGTTCAGTTAACGATTCATTTGATGGTAGTTTTACTGCCTTTAAGAAGTCTTCTCACATCGACTGTTGTCTAGTGTTTTGCGATCCATAAAGACGTCACCGCAAGAGGGCCGCAGCCCGTAGTTTGGGAACCGCTGACTAATTGCCTAAGTGTTCCCCTATCCCTTGAGTGTACCCTATGAATTCGGCCCTCCGCAGCCGCATCTGAAGGGGTTGGACGCAGCAGGCGCTGCGTGGCGTGTCGCCGTGGTCGCCTGCGCGCGCAGTCCCCTAGTAAGCTGGCGACCGGGCAAGAACTTGGCAACGCGGCGCCGCGCCGCGCCACCGTCGCCTCCGCCTCCGCCGTCGAATTCTTCTCTTCTGAACGTCCGGGGAGCCACTTGTTACCTTATCCAACAAAAAGGCCAGGGGGCGGGAACGGGGGGATATTACGGGCCCCGGCGCCGCCGCGGGCTGCGCAGCTGCAGCGAAGACGTGAGTTGGTGAGGGAGGGGGGCACCGCCCTCCGCGTAGGGGGAAGCACGCACCCTCGCTAGTGCACGTAAAGTGCATAGGGGAACCAGCTCTCAGGGTGCTCAGTGATATGGACTCCAGTGTGTGTTTAAGGAAACGGTGGGAATTTCTAGAACTAAATGTTATAAATCAGGATGTTTGTCAAAATTTCCTTTCAAAATAACTCCCGTGAACCAAAAGGAAATGTGAACTTGTCGACTTCCAAAATTCGTACATAATCATGGCAAAGAGATATCAAAGCTTGACGATGAATGGAATATTTGCCTCTGTGAGCTAATATATTTTTTACTACGGACGAGATATTTTAATTTTCAGAGTATGAAAACCAATCGGCTTGTCAACACACATTCTGAACATATTTTTATCATTCGAAATAAGGCATAAAATATTCTTCGAATCATACTTTAAATATCATTGTTTTCCATGGTCAAGTATAAATTTCTTTTATTTCAATATCACATATGAGAAATTACTTTTTCAATTAAAAACGATCATAAATTAATTACACAATTCAAGCGCGTTCTTTATTCAAGCGCGTTCACAATATTTAATTATTTCCATCATTTTTGATATTTAGAAAATTCCACCTGATAAGAGTTACTTCAATTTATTGTTGAATAATATAAACAATAAAGAAAGTGCAAACTGAAAACATTTTAGAACGCAAAGTCTTCTTCTTCTTCCACTTAACGTTAATGTTAACGGCAGCAAATAGGCAACATTTAATAAACAGTTGCGGAAGGAAGGAGTTTCAGGAAATTGGACTTGAGTGATAACATATCACGTAATCAAAATATCAATCATCTTGACCATTTTGTCATTCACTATCTCGCAACGTAACGTTACGTTCGCAATATTACGCGAACGCGAAAATAAGCAAGCGAAACCGCCGATGAAATCACGGGCTTGCGGGAGAGAGGCGCGGCTACGAAAGGAAAAGCGGTGGGGCGCGTGGAGCCGACCGCAGCGACGCTCCCCGCTCTGCCCAGCTTTACCCCGCTAGGCCACCATCGCCCCGCCACACCCCGTCCCGCCCCGTCCCGCCCCGTCCCGCCCCGACCCGCCCCGTCCCGTCCCGTCCCGCCCCGTCCCGTCCCGTCCCGTCCCGTCCCGCCCCGTCCCTCCCCGTCCCGCCCCGTCCCGCCCCGTCCCGCCCCGTCCCGCCCGTCCCGCCCCGTTCCGCCCCGTTCCGCCCCGTTCCGCCCCGCCCCGCCCCGTCCCGTCCCGTCCCGCCCCGTCCCGCCCTGCCCCGCCTCCCTGCAACACGCCAGAACACGCCGCGACACGCCACGCGAGCGTCTGCGACAGAGGAGATAGAAGCATCTGGGTTCGAGTGGTCGATGGCGTTACAAATCGGGTGAACGAAGTAAAGGGAAGACAAAGGTAATAACAGCAGAGACAAAAGTAGGCATTAAGAAGAATGTAAATGTAGAATAAGAGAACACGAGGGAATATAGTTAAGGAACAAGGAGGAAGAGGAAGAAGAGATGAAGAGAAGGATGAGAAGAAAAGAAGAGGTTGAGGAGGAGAGGAAGGAGGAGGATAAAAGGAGGTAGGGAAGGGGGAGGATAAAAGAAGGTAGGGAAAGAGAAGGAAGTAAAGCAAGCTGAGGAGAGAGAGAAAAGAAACTAGGAAGACGAGGAAAGCTATACGAAAAGTAAAAAGGGGAGTAGGTGGAGGGGTGAGATGAAGAAAGCCTGGAGTACTAGCAAATGAAGCGAGGTAAAATGGGAGAGGAGGAAATGGAGGAAGATGGGGTAGGAGGAAGAGCAAAAGATATACTGATCAAGACCAAATGTTCCAATGTAGGGAAAGAAACGGGAGGAGGAGGCTGTTCAAATGAAAACAATGAAAGAACGCAAACGGAATATGGAAAAAACGAAAGTATA
This sequence comes from Gryllus longicercus, assembly GCA_038098605.1. Lineage (NCBI taxonomy): Eukaryota > Metazoa > Arthropoda > Insecta > Orthoptera > Gryllidae > Gryllus > Gryllus longicercus. Next base: position 10,778,291 of record JAZDUA010000007.1, read on the forward strand.
ATAGAAAAGAGAAGTACCGTTTGTGGCGAGTGACCGCCACGAAGTAATGTGTACATAAACCTAACATTTAGTACACACAATATATAATATAATATTAACACAAAAGTACAAAATAAAGTAATACTCAATATGTAATAGACGGGCAGATGTGTCGGGGGTGACGACCGAGGCAAAGACAGCGGGGTCAGGGCGGGCGGCACGATCGCAGACGCGGCGGCGGCGGCGGCGGCGGCGGCGGCGGCGGCGAACGCAATGTGGGGCCGGTGGGGAAGGCGAAAGTGGCGGGGAGGAGACGCCGCGCTCAACGCTGATGGCTATCGGACGCCTCGCCAACAAATGACTAACACAAACCGTGCTGGCTGTGCGTCGGCGGCCATAAACAAGCGAGGGCGCATGGGAGACTTCCGCGTGGGAGAAGGGAGGTACGGACTCGAGCAAGGCCCACAAGAACCCCAAATGAGGCGTCGAGAAGCCGTAGAGGTTTAATTACACGTCTTATGAAAATGTAGATAAATAAAGTAGAAACGTATAAATAAAGTACACAAAAATGTTGTGGCCGAGGTTTGTAAGTGCTGACGTGACAAAGGCTTACATATACAGTAGAACAATGAAAACTTCATCCAGAATAAAATGCAACTGTAAACGTTGTGTTTTTACTTCAACTGTCAAAGCATCACTTAATTCGTATCACCTTTGGCTTCTCGGTGTCTCACGAAAATTCACTCTCTGTTGCGAGGGGGATAGAGATGTACGATAATATCCCGCAGAGAATCACACTTACTCATCAGAGCTTCGTGATAAATCACGCAATCTTCGGAAGTCACAAAACCAGTTCTTCGCTGTTTTTGACTGAATCATTATATAAGTACTTCAGTACGTAGAAATATACGATTAAATAAAAATGCTTCTTGTACAGCAAAAGTTGTTTAAAAAAGTTCATTAATGTTCTTAAGAAAATAAAAGAGCTCTAAATTCCAGCAAGATATTAAATATTTATCTTTATGATCTTGAATAATTTCTAGCTGTACTAGCATTCATATTGCACATTTCTTACTGTCGAATAGGATGAAGCTGCATTGCAACTTCTTTACAAAACGAACTTTAAATCATAGTTATTTATCGTTACTATAAATCATAATAACTCATCGTTACGTCCTCAAAATTATTATATAAAAAAGTCAAAGAGTTTATGGAAAATGTAAAAAAGGGTTACATAAGAGCTAAGTTTTAAAAAATTCTTGTGAAATAAATGCGATTTAGTGACAGATTTGTTGTTTGAAAGATTATACTTGTAAGAGTCTGGAATGCAAGTCGCTTATGAGTTGGACTCTATAAATGAATGTTTTGCTGAGAACCACCAATACACTGGTTTCGAGTTGGAAAATTGGGTTTCATTTCAAGCTGCACAAGTAAGTTGAGACTACTTTGGTGACGTACAGCTGAAGAAAATATTCAATCGAAAATGGTCCTAGTCATTAAAACATTCCTGAGACATGTAACACTCATCCTTTCTTTGGCCAGGGAGAACCTATATCCACACGCGCTTAGTGGATATCGCGGCAGCGCCTTGGTCGTCTGGGGGCGACTTCCGCAAGCGGTGGACACGGGCGCGGGCGCGGGCGTGGTGGCCTTGGGCAGGCGCGAGGCGAGCGCCCACGGGGCGAGTGGGCGAGTGGCGCGGGCGGGGGCGGGGGGCGGCGCCGCGGCGCGTATCGGCCGAACAATATCGGAGACGTGCTGGAATGTCCAGGCGCGGGGCGCATCGACGCGGCGGCTGCGGAGGGAGGGGAGCCAGTGACGGAGGAGGAGGAGGAGGCAGAGGTGGATGTGGATATGATGGCAGAGGTGGATATCAAGGTGGAGGTGATATCAAGGTGGAGGTGGATATCAAGGTGGAGGTGATATCAAGGTGGAGGTGGATATCAATGTCGTGTGTGTGGTGATGGTAAAAGTTGTAGTGATGGCAATGATGGTCGTAGTGGTGGTGTTAGCTGTAACAGGGAGGGTAGTGATAATTACCGCGGTGGTAGGGGTGGCGGTGGTATGTATATAGTGTAAGTGATAGTAGTGGTAGTGATGACAATGATGGACGTAGTGGTAGTAGTGATGGTAATGGTGATGATAGTAATAGTAATAATGGTTGTAGTAGTGGTGTTAGAGATATTCAGTAATGGAAATAATGGTTGTAGTAGTTTTGTTGGTCGTAGTGGTGGTAAAAGTGTAAGGTGGTAAGTGGGAATTAGTGGCAGGCGGCAAGAGTGGCAGGCGGCAAGAGTGGCAGGCGGCAAGAGTGGCAGGCGGCAAGAGTGGCAGGCGGCAAGAGTGGCAGGCGGCAAGAGTGGCAGGCGGCAAGAGTGGCAGGCGGCAAGAGTGGCAGGCGGCAAGAGTGGCAGGCGGCAAGAGTGGCAGGCGGCAAGAGTGGCAGGCGGCAAGAGTGGCAGGCGGCAAGAGTGGCAGGCGGCAAGAGTGGCAGGCGGCAAGAGTGGCAGGCGGCAAGAGTGGCAGGCGGCAAGAGTAGCAGGCGGCAAGAGTGGCAGGCGGCAAGAGTGGCAGGCGGCAAGAGTGGCAGGCGGCAAGAGTGGCAGGCGGCAGTAGTGGCAGGCGGCAGTAGTGGCAGGGGGCAGTAGTGGCAGGGGGCAGTAGTGGCAGGGGGGCAGTAGTGGCAGGGGGGCAGTAGTGGCAGGGGGGCAGTAGTGGCAGGGGGGCAGTAGTGGCAGGGGGCAGTAGTGGCAGGGGGGCAGTAGTGGCAGGGGGGCAGTAGTGGCAGGGGGCAGTAGTGGCAGGGGGGCAGTAGTGGCAGGGGGCAGTAGTGGCAGGGGGCAGTAGTGGCAGGGGGCAGTAGTGGCAGGGGGCAGTAGTGGCAGGGGGCAGTAGTGGCAGGGGGCAGTAGTGGCAGGGGGCAGTAGTGGCAGGGGGCAGTAGTGGCAGGGGGCAGTAGTGGCAGGGGGCAGTAGTGGCAGGGGGCAGTAGTGGCAGGGGGCAGTAGTGGCAGGGGGCAGTAGTGGCAGGGGGCAGTAGTGGCAGGGGGCAGTAGTGGCAGGGGGCAGTAGTGGCAGGGGGCAGTAGTGGCAGGGGGCAGTAGTGGCAGGGGGCAGTAGAGGCAGGGGGCAGTAGTGGCAGGGGGCAGTAGTGGCAGGGGGCAGTAGTGGCAGGGGGCAGTAGTGGCAGGGGGCAGTAGTGGCAGGGGGCAGTAGTGGCAGGGGGCAGTAGTGGCAGGGGGCAGTAGTGGCAGGGGGCAGTAGTGGCAGGGGGCAGTAGTGGCAGGGAGCAGTAGTGGCAGGGGGCAGTAGTGGCAGGGGGCAGTAGTGGTAGTGGGTAGTAGTTTATAGTAAAGGTAGTGAATAGTAGTGGTAGGGATAATGGTGGTACTGGTAGGGGTGCTAATAGCAGTGGTGGTAGTGAAGTGCAGGCAGCGGCGCGTAGTTAACATGCAGGCAAAGGAGGTGGAGGTGGTGGTGGCGAAGGCCCAGGTTGCGGAGACGGCGGCGGTGGCGGTGGCAGAGTCCGCTGCGGAGATGGCGGCGGAGGCGAGGAAGGAGGCGGCGCGCGCCCTATGAATCGGCATTCCTCGGCCGCGCGCGCCACACGGAGAAAGGTGGAAGGCGGAGGAAGAGGCAGGACGAGCAGGGCAGAGCAACAGGAGACGAGGGCACACCTCTGGAGGGGATGGAAGACGAGTTAAGCACGAGAACGCACGGTAACGCGTTGACTGAAGATATCTAGATTAATAGAGGGCAAGGAACATCGAGAAGAAAGAACAGGAGATAACAGGGTACCGTACAAAGGTTCGATTCATGGCCAGTTTCGTACATCCTTATTCAATTAATAACTTTAGCAGGTTGAAAGTTGTATTCGTCTTGGACCAGAAACATCTATGGTATATACTGATAAAACTTTTTTATGTGCTCAGTGACACCTCTGTGCATTGTAATTATCCAATAAAATCTTACATTTTCTTGATCGTAGAGAGCTTGTGTATATCTTTGTCCGCTTCAGAACAACGTCATCACGTACATTACCCTTCAATTGCAAGGTCGGATCCAGAGCGCAAGGCTACGCTTTGGAAGGAGACGGTGAAATAAAAGGATAGCCATAGGAAAAACGTCAAAATAGGAACAAAGAGAGAGAAAGTGAAGCAACATCGAGAAGGGAAGAACAGTAAGACACGAGTGGAAGGGGAGAAGTTGCGAGATGAATGAAAGGGCAAGGATCACAATGTTAGCACTGGGGATGGGCGCGTGGCTCGTAGGCATGTGGGTATCAGAACAGGAAGAAAGTGAGAGGGAGGTTACAGGAAATATAAATAGGATGAAAAAGCTCAAAATACAAGCTCTTTAAATCATTGATAGAAGCTGACACACATGGAGTAGCTGAGTTTATTCATCTCACCAAACCGTCTTCAGAACGTTGCCAAGAATTAGCCACGCATGCGGAGACAAATGTTTCGGAACATGGCCGCTGAGCCGACGACCACGATACAGGTGGGGACGGAACATGGGCTGGTGGCAGAAGGTGGAGCCACAGAGGGAAGACAGTCTTTCCTCCCTGGTAGGGCACTCCTGGATTGGAAGCAAAAGACATGTGAGACTCGATTCGGTGGGGGCAGGGGCGGTGGCGCCAGTGGCAGTGGCAGTGCCAGTGCCAGTGGCAGTGCCAGTGGCAGTGCCAGTGGCAGTGCCAGTGGCAGTGCCAGAGGCGCGGTGGGGGCAGAAGCGGAGGAAGGTGGCGAGGCGGGGGAAGGTGGGGACCGCGGTGAGGTCTTCGGCAACTATGTTAGTGGCGGTGGCATTAGCGACGGCGGTGGAGATAGTGATGGAATAGGAGGTGGAGGTGGAGGTGGAGGCGGCGGTGGCGCCAGGTGAGTCGCCTGGCGCTGGAGCAGTCGCGTCGCCGCGCCGAGCCGTCGCCGCCGCCGCCTCCGCCGCCGCCGTCGCAACGGGGGGTTATAATTAGGCGTTTGCCGCCGAAGGCAGACTCCACGTCTGTGCGCGGACCTCCAGCCACTCCCTGCGCGCTTCAGGAATTCAGATCCCTAATACGCCTAGCTCTGTTTCACTTATCGTTTCGCTAACATTGCTTATGCTTTGGTAAGAAAAGCAAGAATCTGTGAGATCTCGCTCAAAACCATTTCCGTTTAGCGCTAGTACTTACTGTTAGAGAATATGACTCCCACTATGAAATCAAATATGCATTTCGACTCAGTCGTAAGTTCCAAAACAACTGTGAACGCGGCCAACTATTACATACGAATAGTTGACCACTGGAATGAAAATGTAATAGTACCGGATATACAGAAGGGGGGTTACTATTACAAGCTACAAACAAGGGAGAATCAAAATGTACGAGTAGTTCATTTACTCTTACATTTTTTACGTGAAACTGTTTTATATAAATTCTGTTATTTCATGATAACATAAATCGTCTTCCAAAGATGTTTCAGGAGGTCACCTAAATTTTCAGTACACATTTGTTTTTCCGAAGAGAAACTATCCTACTGCGATAACCGACTTGTGTTATTAAAATTCTATGATATGAACTGTAGCACCACTTGGCTAATACATATTTCATTTGTGGCAGCAATTGCAGAATTTATTGCCTATTCAGATGGCCCTAACTCTCATAATTCCCGTCAAAAGCTATGCTACGCTTTGCAAGCAGGTCACGGGTAAGTCCAGATGTAAGTCGTTTGCCTGATTTGCGTTTATATGGTTCTGTAAACCTAAACAAGCAAAGATGAGAAGGTCCCATTCCTAACTAACGTGGGTGTAAACAAACAGAGGAACGTGTGAAACTAGTCATTCTTCTTGAGGCCAAACATATGTTCCCTTCCAAATCCAAGAACAGTGCATAACAACCCCGCTGGCGGAATTATGCAAATGCAAAAGCAGTTGTGCACTCCTCGCAATCTCAGAAACAAAGCACGCGTCATTCTGTTGGTGTAATCACCACTCCTGAGAACAGTAACCTGTTCAAGAATGTTCCCAGAGGTTTTAGATCGGATCGCAGATGCGCGCACGTAGCATTGTTCCTGTGAATGCTTACAATTCGGTGGGAACAAGCAACGGGCGATGGCAGGTGCGGTTTTTTTGGTCAACCAATTCGAGCTTACGTTAACAACTCGAAAGAAATGTTCTTGCATCTTACAGTGCAGTTATCTTAAGTGGGGGTTCAAAGACCTGAAACTTTTGTACAAAATAAATTACATTTGAATAAGCAAGCAAAAGAACGTGATAAGATCAGTTCCATTCGACAAGTTTCATTGAGTTTTTGCGTTGCCTGTAATCTAATAATGAATCAGATTAGAGAATAATGAATAATCTAATAATGAAATAAATTAAGACCAGCTGAACTCGTGCGAACATTCCACATTTGGTAAACTGTATTTGGAAGTGCAAATATCTTCATTTTATATCTATATTTGAACTGTCAGAATCTGAATAGTGCATTGTTAATATATTAGTTTTTCTCAAGGAATAAAATACAGTTGATGAAAGAAAGGACGCGCGAGGTAGAAATAATTCGTAATGGAATTCCACGGGAACAGTTGTCACACATAAATAAGCATTTGGAACAATCAGTATAATGGAACATTGTCTACGATAAAGTATTTTATCTAATTTACAGAATGTTTCAGTATAAAAAAATCATATTGGCTGAAAAATTTGTAACAGGACTATACATTACGAATTATATTAATGAATTACGGTATTTAAGTTGAAAATTAAATTGTATAAACATTACATTATTTTATTATATTTGTCAGGATGGACATTCAATTACAGCTTATAGCCATTTCTCCACTAGCAAAATGGAGATCTTTAACTCAACCCCAACCCTCAAGCAATTAGAGATAGTTCATCATGGCTCTTAATGGGTTTTAATCACACAACTTCTACGTGATTAAAACCTTCATTCATTTAAGTAGAATCTGAGTGAATGCACAATGTTTCCCACTCCAGACTCAAACCTTCCTTCAGCCCCTCCTCCCCATAATAAGGCCTTTGTACTCCGCGATATCCTGCACGATTACGGCAAGTACTACTACTACTTCTCGGAGGAAGAAACCGCATTTCTGCGTCGTGTTTTTATCAGAGCCTACACGCGCGCGGAAAACAGAGTTCGAAGTTGCCCGCGCCGCCTTCGCGGCACCCGTTCGGTCGTTTGACTTACTACCTACCCGTGAAATGGGAAAGCAAGGGACGAGGTTCTGGCGGTCGACAACGTCCACGTCCTGTTTTCCGGCACTCCAGCAGTTTATGACGGAGGGAAACAATTGCAAACGTACCTACGGCGGCGGCGGCGGCGGCGGCGTCGGGCTTTGTAGAGTGAGGATGGGGGAGACCGCTTCAGGGCCCAGCAATCCACGTACCTGAACTGCCAGGAAGTTTCGGGCGCGATGACATCGGTTGCCGAATTCCCAGAAGCGGCTAAGAAGGAACAGTCGCTTGTCCTGCACCGACACGTTCACTGCTCTTCATGAGCTCCGCCGGACACGCCGAACAAGGGTCAACAGACTCTCATGACCGGGAGGAACGAGCTTGGGAGGGTAGGAAGAGTTTAATTGACCGCATTCTAGTAATCAATTAGTAGAATATGTTTTAAAAGAAACACCTCTGACGTTGGATTCATTATGTAAATTGCAGTAAAATTATATTACAAATACATCACAGTATTATTTATTGGATACAAAAAATTTAGTGTTCTTAACCTCACAGCTTTGTTAGAGTGCCGAAAAAATATTTTCATGATACGCTGAAATATTATTATTAACTGGATAACTGAATTTTGCGTAACTTAATTACGCCATTGTAAGATGTGTACAACATGTTGCTACCACAATAAATAAATATGGTTTATTGCCGTCTTCTAGTACAAAGTTCAGAAGCCCCTTTTTCTTTAACCTTCTACATGGCAATTTTCCGGCAACATAACATGTCAGCGTGCAAATTCATCAGCAGTCCCGAAATGTAAAGTTGTTTTTCTTGTATCTAGCTCTTTTTACTTTCGCCGTACTAATTCAAATACAAGGTCGCGAAGTGCGGACATCTCATTTCAATATGTAGCTAAGCACCTACGCGTATGTGTCAAGGTTGGTAGAACCAATTAGGCAGAACGTCATCCCACGCTCTACCAATATTAATTTAAAGACTCCCCATGATCACGAAGAACTTTTAAGACGAACCTGAGATCAAATTGGAAGAAACATAATAGCAATAATATATTTTGAAGTTATCTAAATGTCTTGAAATTAAACAACAAGGAGATCAACTAAACTATTCAGTTCCAAACTCTCAAAATATTAAATAATAAAAACGGTCCTCGGAAATATTTAATAAATGAGGTTCAAGATGAGTAGTGAGTGTGAGAGTGACTGTGTGAGTGTGTGTGTGTGTGAGTGCGAGTGCGTGTGTGAGTGTGAGTGCGAGTGTGAGTGCGAGTGTGAGTGCGAGTGTGAGTGCGAGTGTGAGTGCGAGTGTGAGTGCGAGTGTGTGTGTGTGTGAGTGTGTGTGTGAGTGTGTGTGTGAGTGTGTGTGTGAGTGTGTGTGTGAGTGTGTGTGTGAGTGAGTGTGTGTGTGTGAGTGTGTGTGTGAGAGTGTGTGTGAGAGTGTGTGTGAGAGTGTGTGTGAGAGTGTGTGTGAGAGTATGTGTGAGAGTGTGTGTGAGTGTGTGTGTGAGTGTGTGTGAGTGTGTGAGAGAGTGTGTGAGAGAGTGTGAGAGTGTGTGTGAGTGTGTGTGTGAGTGTGTGTGTGAGTGTGTGAGAGTGTGTGAGAGAGTGTGTGAGAGAGTGTGTGAGAGAGTGTGTGAGAGAGTGTGTGAGAGAGTGTGTGAGAGAGTGTGTGTGAGAGAGTGTGTGAGAGAGAGTGTGTGAGAGAGTGTGTGAGAGAGTGTGTGAGAGAGTGTGTGAGAGAGAGTGTGTGAGAGAGTGTGTGAGAGAGTGTGTGAGAGAGAGTGTGTGAGAGAGTGTGTGTGAGTGTGTGTGTGAGTGTGTGTGTGAGTGTGTGTGTGAGTGTGTGTGAGTGTGTGTGTGTGAGTGTGTGTGTGTGAGTGTGTGTGAGTGTGTGTGTGAGTGTGTGTGTGAGTGTGTGTGTGAGTGTGTGTGTGAGTGTGTGTGTGAGAGTGTGTGTGAGTGTATGTGTGAGTGTGAGTGTGTGTGTGAGTGTGTGTGTGTGTGAGTGTGTGTGAGTGTGTGAGTGTGAGTGTTCACCGTCATGCTGTGTTCATCAAGGGAGATAATATCAGAAACAAGTTCACATTGATTTCAGTAACAGTCGCTATCGGGGATATTAACACGCCACTTTACCCATTGTGTAGTCTAATACAAGAATGAACTTGCGCCTGGTTTCGAATTGTGTATTAAACGAAGTAATCTTAGTCTAATGAATGAAGGAGCAACCAAAGATTATGTATATACATAGATATGTATATATAACTACTCAACCGTAAGGATTCCAAAAGATTACTTTTCGCCTATTTCAATTCTTCGAAAGAGTGTGCCTCTTGTCTCTTATTTCCTGCTCTCTGAAGATCCAGTACATGTTCGTTGTCGCCATTTTAAAAATTAATTTGTGAAAGAATTTGCCACGAACATTGTATGATTACGCCGTTTCGAAGTACACTGCGCTTCTTTAGAAAGTAAAATTTTTGTTAAATAGAATCGCAGACACGTTTCGCAGTTAAAAGTTTTCTTTTCAAGTTTTCTTTTAAAAGTTTTCACGCAAGACCGCCGTCTACCTCTGGGTTTCGTTATATGATAATGCAACATCAATCAGATCGGGTTTTCTCTGATACTGCAGATGCAGGTGTGACATTAACCAACTAATCACATTTCCTTATCTCGTGAGATAACGACTCTGACCGGATAAGTACAATATATACAGTATATCTCCACTGAATCGGTGATGACATCTCTGTGTTCACCATTTATACGTAGTTTTCCCCAAAACAAAAACAAAAAACGAACAAAAAATTATTTACGAAGATTCAAACCAACGAACGATTATACGTTGAAAAATTCTGAAACTACAATGACATAGTCGTTCCAAAATCTCAAAAAAGCGTATTTAATTATAACACACGAGACAAATAAGAACGTCAGTCACGAGTTAAACCAGTTAAATAATTCAAATGCTCCAAGAGTTCATGTAAACCAGTTACTCTGAACAGACAAAAAGCATTCCAAGCGAACAGCACTTTATAACGCTACTTTTCTTCTTCTACAACCAGTGTCCACGAGAAAGCAAGAAAAAAGCAGACAAGCAACGAAGCAACAGCCGTCCAGCCGTTCACGCCCTGCTCCATTTGCGTCCTCCTCTTTCTCCGCGGTGAATGCGGCGGCGGTGAGGCTGGGGCCGCCGCGCGAGCGCCCCATAATCCGATACACTTTACGGCGGCGATCGTTCATCCGGTGACTCGCGCCGCGGTCCGCGGTTCGAGCTGTGGGAACGCCACGGGCGCCCGCGGCACCGCGGTTTACGGCCTCTAGCCCCACTCCGCGTGCGGCGCGGCGTGCTCGGCGAAAGCCATTACGAAACACTGCGCGCGGGCAGAGACGGCGGGGACGGTCGTATAATTGGTTGATGATGTTGATAGCCCAGATGATAGCGGCAGCAGTGATTCTGACTGTGGTGATGGTGGTGGTGATGGTGATTATGATGGTGGTGTTGATGGTGATTATGGTGGCGGTGTTGATGGTGATTATGGTGGTGGTGTTGATGGTGATTATGGTGGTGGTGTTGATGGTGATTATGGTGGTGGTGGTGATGGTGATAGTGGTGGTGGTAGTGGTGATGGTGGTAGGGGTGATGGTGTTGGTGGTGGTAGGGGTGATGGTGTTGGTGGTGGTAGGGGTGATGGTGATGGTGGTGGTAGGGGTGATGGTGATGGTGGTGGTAGGGGTGATGGTGATGGTGGTGGTAGGGGTGATGGTGGTGGTAGGGGTGATGGTGATGGTGGTGGTAGGGGTGATGGTGGTGGTAGGGGAGATGGTGATGGTGGTGGTAGGGGTGATGGTGGTGGTAGGGGTGATGGTGGTGGTAGGGGTGATGGTGGTGGTAGGGGTGATGGTGGTGGTAGTGGTGATGGTGGTGGTAGTGGTGATGGTGGTGGTAGTGGTGATGGTGGTGGTAGTGGTGATGGTGGTGGTAGTGGTGATGGTGGTGGTAGTGGTGATGGTGGTGGTAGTGGTGATGGTGGTGGTAGTGGTGATGGTGGTGGTAGTGGTGATGGTGGTGGTAGTGGTGATGGTGGTGGTAGTGGTGATGGTGGTGGTAGTGGTGATGGTGGTGGTAGTGGTGATGGTGGTGGTAGTGGTGATGGTGGTGGTAGTGGTGATGGTGGTGGTAGTGGTAGTGGTGATGGTGGTGGTAGTGGTGATGGTGGTGGTAGTGGTGATGGTGGTGGTAGTGGTGATGGTGGTGGTAGTGGTGATGGTGGTGGTAGTGGTGATGGTGGTGGTAGTGGTGATGGTGGTGGTAGTGGTGATGGTGGTGGTAGTGGTGATGGTGGTGGTAGTGGTGATGGTGGTGGTAGTGGTGATGGTGGTGGTAGTGGTGATGGTGGTGGTAGTGGTGATGGTGGTGGTAGTGGTGATGGTGGTGGTAGTGGTGATGGTGGTGGTAGTGGTGATGGTGGTGGTAGGGGTGATGGTGGTGGTAGGGGTGATGGTGGTGGTAGGGGTGATGGTGGTGGTAGGGGTGATGGTGATGGTGGTGGTAGGGGTGATGGTGGTGGTGGTGGTAGGGGTGATGGTGGTGGTGGTGGTAGGGGTGATGGTGATGGTGGTGGTAGGGGTGATGGTGATGGTGGTGGTAGGGGTGATAGTGATGGTGGTGGTAGGGGTGATAGTGATGGTGGTGGTAGGGGTGATAGTGATGGTGGTAGGGGTGATGGTGGTGGTGGTAGGGGTGATGGTGGTGGTGGTAGGGGTGATGGTGGTGGTGGTAGGGGTGATGGTGGTGGTGGTAGGGGTGATGGTGGTGGTGGTAGGGGTGATGGTGGTGGTGGTAGGGGTGATGGTGGTGGTGGTAGGGGTGATGATGGTGATGGTGGTAGGGGTGATGATGGTGATGGTGGTAGGGGTGATGATGGTGATGGTGGTGGTAGGGGTGATGATGGTGATGGTGGTGGTAGGGGTGATGATGGTGATGGTGGTGGTAGGGGTGATGATGGTGATGGTGGTGGTAGGGGTGATGACGGTGATGGCGGTGGTGGTGGTGACGGTGGTAGTGGTGATAGTGGTATTGCGAAATGGCTGCGAGAATGATTGTGATAATGAGGGCGGCGGTGGTGACGATAGAACGGAGGCACCGGTAATGGTGGAGGCGGTAATGCCGGTGATAGTGATGATAATAGGTAGTTGGAGTCAGTGGATAGTGGAAAAGTAGATGGTAACGATGCGTCTGCTATTCTGATGTCCATGGCAGGAATGATATGCGTGACCTCGGCGGTGAAGATATAGCCAACAATGTTCAGCTGATGGTGGTTATTGATAATTGTAAAAATATTGAGTCAACGGGATTCAATTTTAAAAATTGTATCATCTACGTCATAAATCATATCAAATCTACCGGTACTAGCATTAAGAACTGGGAAGGTTTGCACTGGATGGGTGGAATCGGAATGAGCCAAGTACGTGACAACAATAGCAATAGCAACAGAAGCAAAGCTACTATAAAGTAAATAACGAAAGCAGTAATAAAAGTGATGTTTTTGATACTGCAATTGTATTGTTGCGAATGTGGTACAGGTCTCGATAAAAGCAACGACAGAACTACCTCTAAAAGTACTAATAGTATTGATGGCAATGGTTAGATATAGGAATGGTAGTTACGAATACACGAGCGTGGAAAGCGATCGACAATGGTACACATGGCACAATGCGGGAGTGCGATTTCTTCTCATGGAAGAAACGATTATGGGTACTGAATGTAGATACCACGATAAAGAATACGTAGCGAAAAAGCGGCAATGTAAAATGAAGCCGGAAGAAAATGTGAAGTAAAAATGCACACAGGTGGAGGGTTTGTGTTCATATTGCCGTAGCTGAAATACGACAGGTGTGAGAGGGAAGCCTGTTGGACCTTTTTATGTTTTATGTGTGGTGATCGAAGTGACAGCAATTTTACGGGGTTCGGTTAAAACTCCAGTGACTGGTCACAATGACGTCGGCTTCTGATTTTCTTCAGGATGCGTGTTCGTGATTGTCCTAATACTGAACATCTCCGCATCTACATCTAGACCGACTACCGTGTTGTAACACTTTTAAAGGCGAAAGTACATGACGCGTTAAGTACATGACGCGCAAACCGGTAGGTGTTAAATTCCGGTATGTTGAACATGCGGGCAGAGTGAGACACACTGCAAACTAAAGTTATCTAGTTAACGCTGACACAAGAGCGAATGTAAAAAATATTCAAGAGGTGGCAAGAAATAAAATGATGGATAAAATAATTATTTGTTTTATACCATAGTTTCCGTTTAAAAAAATGTGTATAACGAGTTCGATTATATAAAAAAATATTTTATTTTTGTACTAGGACGTTTGTTTCTACTAGTAATTTCAAACTGCATTCCAACCTATTAAGTATTTTTACTGCGTTAATTGTTAGTACAATGAAAATTAATTCATAAGAATAAATCATTCTGAAGCATATTTATACATATTTTTTTAATTCGGTCCAATTCCAAGAGAGGGGTTCATGGCTTCAAAACCCCTCCAGTTTCGTCGCCCTTCCAAAGGCGGCGGCTACTACATCGGTGACGAATGCGTCCGTATGTCTGGTGAAACGTGCAACATTCGCTCACGCAGAGGTGGGGACGAGGCAAAGGAAACGGCAACAGCAACGGAAACGGAAACGTTGACAAGAGCGACAAAAGTAATGGCGATGGTAATGACAACGGTGGTTGCAACGGCAACGGCAATGACGGCAAGGGCAACAGCTTCGGCAAGGGCAACGGCGACGGCAAGGGCAACGGCGACGGCAAGGGCAACGGCGACGGCAAGGGCAACGGCGACGGCAAGGGCAACGGCGACGGCAAGGGCAACGGCGACGGCAAGGGTAACAGCGACGGCAAGGGCAACAGCGACGGCAAGGGCAACAGCGACGGCAAGGGCAACAGCGACGGCAAGGGCAACAGCGACGGCAAGGGCAACAGCGACGGCAAGGGCAACAGCGACGGCAAGGGCAACAGTGACGGCAAGAGCAACGGCGACGTCAGTGCGAGGCCGCGACTTTTTGCCCGTAAACAGCCCGCGGGCGCCTGGGTTCCGACGAAGCGCCTCCGCCCCGCCCTCTCCCTCATCCTCCGCCGAACGTATTCAAATGAGGAGGCGGCGCCCGACGCGGCGTGGCCCGGCGCGGCGCCTCGCCTCGCCTCTCCTGGGGCAACGCTGCGTTCGGGAAGCGACGCCCAGAATTCGCGGCGGGTAACGCGAGAGGGAACAAAACGAAAGAGAAAAGGCTCTCCCAGAGCGTCCTCTTGCTTTTTTTCTACGAGGAAAATTAGCGAGATACTTGCGTAACAGAGTTTTTTTTGGCACGAGAAAATAAAATACAACATCTGTGTGTTTCTCCCAAGTTTGAACAAAATGTTTGATGTGTAACATTAAATAGACGTGATAGTATTTCAGCATTGTATTTCTATTTCTATGCTGATGATCAACATTTTCTTCTTTCAATATGGAATTATGTTTGCTTCATAAGCGATTCTAATGTGAATAGACCACGTAAAGCAGTGTAGAAAATAATAGTCACATTTTGTAAATTAAAGAAATAATTCAAAAATTGAGAATTTTCTCATTAGATCTGATTTTTAAGTATATCATTGCTTTATTTGCTTTCTTTAAAAATATAAATCACTTAATATTATACAAAATAATATTAATATATTTAATTTTGAGTCATTTAACATTTTAGTGAGTTTTCAAAAAATATTAGACGTGTTTGAATGTAATTTACATAGTCAAGAAAGAAGTTATTTTCCCCCTTATTCGAAATTAATACAGCTCTTATACAACTGTCCTTATTCACAGTCACCGTATCCAAAATTATCATTACCTACCTCGCAATTGCAACTTTAAAATAACCTGAAGCGTTGCGAGTTCACCAAGAATTAGTCGCACTAAAGAAATGGAACTTGGAAGCTTTTCAGATTCCTAGTCAGCGGGAAATCATAAATAACACTCATTTTTTGAGGAAGAGACACACGTGTGACACGCGCCAAATACCCAACACTAACAAGCCCCTCAGCCCAAATTCACTCCGGCCGAAACCAGCGAGTCCGAAAGCAACCAGAAGATCTGGGGAACTTGAAAAGAGCAGATTCACGAGAATATCCCCTGTTGCAGGCTCCTTCGGGCCACCCGGTAATTACATGCCGTGTTTACTCCGTTTATAAATAAACATTCCGCGACATTCGCGAGAAAAAGTGCGTCGGCAGAGAGCTGCGGGCACGCGGCCTTCCAGCGCCGAGTGCGTTTACATCAGAAAGCTAATTTTAGATAACCTACGAAACAGAATGGGAGTTATCGGGTTAAACTTTGTGAGCGGAGGGCCTTTCGTTCCCGGAAGACAATGAGATGGATGGCGTTGTTTTGCAAGTGCAAATGCATTCCAAGTAAACACTTTCAGGAACACTTTGCATGAGACTTTGATTATTTTTTGGTCAAAACATGCTTGGAAGATCAATGTTGTCTTTGAGCAAGCGCAAACATTTTATATGCACTTACAAAGTAGATAGGCAGGTGTAAGCTTCGTTGAATATTCGAACTGGTGTCGTGTAAAATGTATGTTTAATTTATAGAACAAAGGAAATCTCAAAACAACCAAGTTGCTTTCTTCGCGTCTCGTTCGTACTGCTAACCAAGCATACAAAACTATGTTCATTTTTTATTTGAACGTATCCAGGACATATTCTATGAAGCTGAACATACTTTCTCTTGTTGACAGAAGCCTTCTCTTGAGATGTGCTGTGTAGACTGTATTGTGTCGAAAGAATAATACGCTGTGAGAAAGTCTGACGCAGACTGACGTACCACCTGCCATCGATACTATTGCACCCAAAATGTATTATTGTACAAGAAAAAGTTTCAAGGGTACAATGAGGCAGCAAAACCTATCAGTTGCGCCACATTACATTTACACCAAGATGAAAGACATCACAATCAATTTTAGTTGTTTTTTTCAGCACTTTCAAATGTTATTTTTCTGATGGCAGCGAGTTGTTTCTAAAGTCATAAGCTATACTGATCGATTTAAAATGCCATTGGATTGTAATATTTGCAAACAAAATTGAAAAATTCAAACTTAATAACACATTTTCCAATCTTCACAGGTGGAACACCGCCAATAGGAATGTAAAACTGTCAATAGACACCGTCAATAGAAATGTAATTTTTTATTCACAATAAAGTTAACTGATATATGTACATCTAAAAATGATTGATTGCTGGTAGTAGGCCGTTGAAACTGACACCTGATGAACATGATGCTACGTTGAATGTTATATAAATCTATATTGGCAGAATATAATGTTCCCATTCGTCAAAGTCATGTTAGTTATCTCATATGTAGAGAGCATTCAAACGCCAAATTTTACATTTACACGAAAGAGGAGAGTTATGAAAACGTGGCAATTTACTTTCCCTTTTACCCGCATCGGGACGTGTTTAATATACAAAAAGTGGTAACGAAATACTTTTGTTCCCGCCGAAGGTTGTCTTAATGAAATTCGCGCTCACATTTCATAATACCCTGTTCTGTCGAACTATTGTACACGATGATTCGTTGATTAGCGTTCGTGATGCGACTATAAAAAATCTAAGTTATTTAAGTAACAAAGTTTACAACCAGATCCACAAGAATTGCTGATATTCTGTCGCCACTGCTTCCAAGAAGCACTGGGTGAGCCACAAAGAAAAAATCGATCTCGCCAACGAACAACAAACCGCAACTGTCGTCATCGCGAGCGTCTGGCGACTGCCTTATCGTGAGACGGTGACGGTTACCGAACGGTGACCTCACCCCTTCTTCTCCTGACCCTGATCCTCACATTGCACTCATCTCTCCTCTCGCCACGTCGTTTGTGTTATATGTGTGTGTGTCTAGCGACTGCCTTACCGTGAGACGGTGATGGTTACCGAACGGTGACCTCACCCCTTCTTCTCCTGACCCTGATCCTCACATTGCACTCATCTCTCCTCTCGCCACGTCGTTTGTGTTATATGTGTGTGTGTCTAGCGACTGCCTTACCGTGAGACGGTGATGGTTACCAAACGGTGACCTCACCCCTTCTTCTCCTGACCCTGATCCTCACATTGCACTCATCTCTCCTCTCGCCACGTCGTTTGTGTTATATGTGTGTGTGTCTAGCGACTGCCTTACCGTGAGACGGTGATGGTTACCGAACGGTGACCTCACCCCTTCTTCTCCTGACCCTGATCCTCACATTGCACTCATCTCTCCTCTCGCCACGTCGTTTGTGTTATATGTGTGTGTGTCTAGCGACTGCCTTACCGTGAGACGGTGATGGTTACCGAACGGTGACCTCACCCCTTCTTCTCCTGACCCTGATCCTCACATTGCACTCATCTCTCCTCTCGCCACGTCGTTTGTGTTATATGTGTGTGTGTCTAGCGACTGCCTTACCGTGAGACGGTGATGGTTACCGAACGGTGACCTCACCCCTTCTTCTCCTGACCCTGATCCTCACATTGCACTCATCTCTCCTCTCGCCACGTCGTTTGTGTTATATGTGTGTGTGTCTAGCGACTGCCTTACCGTGAGACGGTGATGGTTACCGAACGGTGACCTCACCCCTTCTTCTCCTGACCCTGATCCTCACATTGCACTCATCTCTCCTCTCGCCACGTCGTTTGTGTTATATGTGTGTGTGTCTAGCGACTGCCTTACCGTGAGACGGTGATGGTTACCAAACGGTGACCTCACCCCTTCTTCTCCTGACCCTGATCCTCACATTGCACTCATCTCTCCTCTCGCCACGTCGTTTGTGTTATATGTGTGTGTGTCTAGCGACTGCCTTACAGTGAGACGGTGATGGTTACCGAACGGTGACCTCACCCCTTCTTCTCCTGACCCTGATCCTCACATTGCACTCATCTCTCCTCTCGCCACATCGTTTGTGTTGTATGTGTGTGTGTGTGTGTGTGTTTGTTTGTTTTGTGTGTATTAAAGGAAGTGAGGTATCGTGTCAAAGTACATCGCGCAAGCGTCTTCAACTGCTGAGGCTCGAGATCGATCCCCACCCAATTCATCTGGAATTTGTGGCGGTCAAATCACGTTTGCTCGGGGTTCTCCGCGCCCTTCGTTACTCCGTTTTCGATCAAGCATTACCACTTTCATCTATTACTTACTACTCATTTACTCATGAGTCTCAATGGTCTCCGCAGCTGCAGACAAATAAAGAATATGAATGGGTGAAAAACAGAACTGTGTAAGTGACATTTCATCAGAGATGAATATCATTCATCAGAACAGAATAATCAGAGAAATCTGTTTATTCCAGTTAATATTAATGTAGAGTAGTTGCGCTTTGTTTCATCATGAAAACCACAGCATTTCAATTGTTCATTAAAACCACGAAAATACATTGCAACTGACATGTAGCCTAAAGTAAAGACGTTTTTATTCGAATTTATAAAA
The DNA here is from genome assembly GCA_038098605.1 of Gryllus longicercus. Classification (NCBI taxonomy): domain Eukaryota; kingdom Metazoa; phylum Arthropoda; class Insecta; order Orthoptera; family Gryllidae; genus Gryllus; species Gryllus longicercus. The sequence continues at coordinate 10,796,950 of JAZDUA010000007.1, forward strand.
TGTCATTTATACCATCATTTTCACCCATTCATATATTAAAATGAATAAATTAAAAGCAAATAAATAAATAAGCTAACAAACAAATAAAGAATTCTCGCCCCCACTGAGCTGCGAGGAGTCGCCCACTCGCCCTTGTCACCGCCCCGAGCCGCGCCGTTGGTCGCGCAAGGCCGCCCATTCGACAGTCGCCGCTTCGGAAGGCGCTCAAGGATAACGACAGATCGATGCGCTCGTTCGACTTTGATGGGCGCGCGTTAACGTCCGACGCTGGGGGGGGGGGATGTCGGTGCCCAACCTCTGAGGCGGCCCACATCGGCACGAGGCCCACGGACGGCGCAACAAGATCGCGCTTGTGTGATGGATTGTAAACCGAGATCAGAGCGAACGGATTTTTCGGAAAGTAAACGCAGAGATCAAAGGTACAGATATGAACAGCAATGTTTGCTTCCGTGGTTAGTAAAGGGTGAAGTAACGGAAACACAATATACATTTTGATTCGTAGAATCCACAATAACACAAACTAGAATTCATTGATAAAACAATTTTTTTTCTTATTCCCATTCACGTTTTAGACACCAAGTCTTCGATACTTGAATTTTTGTTGTCAACAGAAATCCTCAATACCTCGGCATCCTTTCAGTATGAAATGCTTTTACATTAAATAACTAAACGAGCAAAGTCATTAAATAACATTTCAGTAGAGATGGGAATTACCTACGGAAAATTACGTTACACAATTAACCCTTCTCCCATCCTCTCCTTAAACATTTTCATTAACTATAATATATTCATAATTATTTTCGATTTAAATGAAGCGAAATTATCATCCCGTATACAAATTCCACAGAGCTTTTCCTACTACAACCCAACGAACGTTTTCGCTATATCTCTCTGCACGTCATTCAGACACCTTCCCCTCTCGTGTCCTCGCGTCTCACTTCTTTGCGCACGTGACGGGTATCGCACGCGGACCTCTCGCAGCGATCCATCGATCGGCTTATCACCGGCGCCGCGTTCCGCCCCGCCCCCGCCCCGCCGCGCATCACGCCGTCTGCCGCCTGTCGCGTCGCGACCCGCCCCGCCCCGCCCCGCCCAGCCCCGCAATCTCTCGCCTCGTGCACGGGTGACGGACGATATTTCGCGGCACAGAGCCCGCTGGCGGGGGAGCAGTGCAATGGAGATGAGGGGCGTAAGATGGGAAAGGGAGGGAAGGAAGATGACGGGAAGGATAGAAAGAGAATTGATAGAAAAGGAGGGGGAAACGGTGGATGGAGGAAAGGATAGGACAGATGGAAGCAATGATAGGACCGATGGAAGCAATGATAGGACCGATGGAAGCAATGATAGGACCGATGGAAGCAATGATAGGACCGATGGAAGCAATGATAGGACCGATGGAAGCAATGATAGGACCGATGGAAGCAATGATAGGACCGATGGAAGCAATGATAGGACCGATGGAAGCAATGATAGGACCGATGGAAGCAATGATAGGACCGATGGAAGCAATGATAGGACCGATGGAAGCAATGATAGGACCGATGGAAGCAATGATAGGACCGATGGAAGCAATGATAGGACCGATGGAAGCAATGATAGGACCGATGGAAGCAATGATAGGACCGATGGAAGCAATGATAGGACCGATGGAAGCAATGATAGGACCGATGGAAGCAATGATAGGACCGATGGAAGCAATGATAGGACCGATGGAAGCAATGATAGGACCGATGGAAGCAATGATAGGACCGATGGAAGCACGGGTTGGACCGATGGAAGCAATGATAGGACCGATGGAAGGGATGGATAGATCGGATGGAGGGAGTTTTGGATAGGGGAGGGAGGAAAGCGGAAGAAGCTGGGGAATTGGGAGGGGGACAAAAGAGAAGAAAGCGGACGAAAGCGACAGCGATAACGATAAGCGAATAGGGGGCAGCGGAAACAGAAGATGTATGTCCGCCACCACTTCCACATGGGCGAGGGCGGACAGCGGCGGACGCACGGCGGCAGGCGGGTGGGCGGGCGGGCGCTGCAGGTGCAGGGGCGGCAGGTGCGCCGAGGGCTCCGAGGAATGCGCGGGGTGCACGCGCTCAGGCGCGGACGAGGACGAGAACGCGAGCGCGGGCGCGACGGGAAAAAACGGACTCGCAGGGCGCGCAGCAATCGGAAGCTACAGGGCGCTTCCGAAGTACCGCACTGCGCGTCAACTTACATTACTTTGCAATACACGAAAATCTCAAACAGAATGAATCTGAAATATATACAAAGAGGGGGCGGTGGAAATTATTTTAGTTCCACACACGCTTCAAGAATGAAGACGCGTGTGGGTCGTTGGACTGCAGCGAGGATTTATTTTAATTATTTATAAAGAATAATTTTATTGTTTTAACAGAACACTTCAGACGTTCATTATAAATATTGAGGTAAATTGTTTTGAAGGACAAGGGAAATTGTATAATTTCGTAATTGTAGTCTTCCTGGCAATGACTCACTGAACAAAAATGTTTCGACAATGAAGTATCGACTTGCTTTTAATTTTTAAGTTTTATTAGCATATAAATTATTTATTCCGGTTTATGTTTATGGTTTTTAGAATGCAGTGATGAAGGCGGAGATACGAAGTGGATAGTATAGTTGATTTTGAGATAACCTGCCGAAGTCTGCGAGTTCTTTGTTCTGTGGCATTCATATCTTTGAAATCTCCCAATCATGACAAACAATGGGATAGAAACAAAAGCGCTAACAAGAGGCCTGTCATCAAAATCTTCATAAAATATAAAATTTGAAACTACACCTCTAATAATATTATGCAAAATTTCCAGCAATTTATCAAACAAAAATTTACAAATCTGCACGAAAGTTTGTCATAATCTGAGAATCGCATATTTATGTTATCTATTTTTAAATTATAACTTAACGCAAGATCCCCTCTTGAATAAGAGTGACGAAAATGCAACTACTGTTGATACTCTTGCGCTTTTTAATAACCGGATGTTACGCACGACAGATATGCAGAATCATTTACGTACAATGGGAGACTGTCGACATTGTGGCTCTCTAGAGAATGACGAAAGGTAGTATCTATCAGTTAATTACGCACATCTATTGTAAACGTGTTCATGTGCAACATACATCAATATCGGAAACAACGAACTGTTGAAATACAATGTTGAAATAACGGAACTTACATCTTCAGGAATCCTGTACATGAGCTTCCTGTTCATGAGCACAATGTGACTAACAGCCAGCCTCACTTCGTTGTGACTCGAATACTTCTATTCGTGACGTCTGCGTATTATAGCGTGATCTGCGTTGAAGTGCACATACTCATTCGTTGGAACTTCTCGCTAATATCGTAGATGCTAATATCGAAAAAAAAATCAAAACAAAATTTGAGGAGAAAAACAATTATTAACAAACATTGTATAAAACAATCAATAAACCGCAGCAAAAATAATTCCATTTCCTTTACTGTACAAGAGTAGCTATTAATAGCTTCATTCATTGACATACACTCAAATTAATAATAATTAGTAATATAAAAACAAATTACTGATTTATTTTGCATTCCTATAAATACAGGTGGACGTACAATAGTCCTCCACGGATTGGTCGAGTCCAACATCCAGCAAATTACAGAAAACTTTCAGCGGCATAACATATTTCAGACAATGTTATCGCCATTAGTGCCAAATGAGAGTTTTATTTCCTCGTTTTACCCAAATTCAGAAAATCAACTATTTTCCTTGTGTGTCACAGAGCCTGTGTTCCGTTCTCCTAAACCGTGAACGAGCAAAGTTAATGGCGCTACTTATTGTTGCAGAGCCTGAAGTGTCAACACAGCACCACGCACACCTTTGTCTCTTGTCCCATCAGCTCCACGGACAGCACACGGTTGTTTACGTTAGCACAACTTGCAAACAGTTTGTTCAAACGTCGAGACGTGGGGCCGTCACCTACGCGCATGCGTGTCTCCTAACCGACTTTTCGGCTCTCGACACACATCGATGTACGTGGGTACGGCAAGAATACATTGCTTTTTTAATCAAAGGATTTTATTTTTCACTTAGGTGGCTCATGGACAGCGTGCAAGCTATCTGTGTGGCAGCCTCGGGTTCGATTACCTGCTGGGGCAAAAATAATGCTGTAGCTTTCTAGAACAAATCGTCGCCATTTCTTTAGCTGTGAGGAAAGAAAGCGCAGGCAGGCTAAAGAAAAAAATAGGTACGGTGATGGAATGCGACATCATGTTTCCTTTATCCCTAAGCCTACGTCAGAGGACACCGCTAGCTAGGCAGAAGTCGGATTAATGTGGCTCTAAAATGTCAAATTCTGAGATGTCGCAACACAGGTGTTTGTCACGGCTAAATATGACTAATATTAGGGGTGTTCGATGAAATAGCACCTAAGTGCAGAGACGTTGAACTGTTTGACTGACGAACATATTTCCGACTTCCCTCGGCTAATACTGATATCAGCCACAGAACGCTGGCTAAAATAAGGTGATAGTTTGCATGTGAGGACTCTAGTGTACTCGCAAGAAGTAATCTGGCATAAAAATGCGTAGGAAATTAACCGTTGCGCAGACTCAAGGGTTTGTTTGTTTGTTGTTTTTTTGTTATTTAAGGTCGCATTAACTTCTAGGTCATTAGCGACCACTATTGCTTGTAACGGTATGGTAACTGCGAGAATGACACGGTATGATAGGGGGTGAAAGGAAAAACATAATACAACCATGCCCGTGGCGGGACTCGAACCCGCGATCCTTCGGTCCGAGATCTCTATGGCACTAGATCTCGGCCACCGGATCGGCAGACTCAAGTTTGTTTTAAGTAAATTGCAAAATGGAACCTCGTCGCCAACTCGAAAATGAGTAGCAAAGCGTCAACTGAGGTGTAGGGAGATTAGATTATGTCATATTAGGAGGTATTGAATTGAATTGAATTGAATTGAAGTGAATTTATGCCTTATTTTACGTGGCGAGACTCGGGTCATCAGGCCCGCTCTTCCGTCTGACCACACAAATTTCGCTACGCTCCCTTCACAGGCGATTTGAATTTAGCTCAGAGGCGTCATTTAGGCTTGAGGATCTTTTACACGCAAGTAAATCTACTAACATGGGACAGCCGGCTTTACTTCCCCTCAGAAGGAAAGCGTACGAATGATTTCTTCGCCCTTAAAAATCCACGGCTTTGAACCCGCCAACTTGGGTATTACATTCAGAATGGAATCTCCGAAGAATAAGAGAATGTTGGCTACATACGGACAGTTCATCTCCTTAATATACACCAGCGTAGGTAGGGGTGGCAACGATATCTTAACTTTTTTGGAAATAATACGTTATTTATATGTTAATATACCAAATATTGTTATCAATTTGGTTTTAAATATTTCAATGACATTACCGATGTTCCCGGGTTCAAATTCGTTTCATACACAGTTACGTCATGTAGAAGAACCCCAATTCCCGAAGATTTCGTATAGCAAGATTTGAAGAGGACTTTTATAATCATATCACATAAAAATACCTTAGAACCTACTCAGCTTATTTTGTGACGGTATGCCTTCTTGCTTGTCACACAGTATTTGGTTCTTGGAAATAAGCGTAGGTAACGAAACTAGTTAATGGCTGATTGACAGGGAATCTTCAGATCTTTACGGAATTATATGCTTTTGAAGTCAGGGAGGTCAGGATTTACTGTTAATTTAACATCATATAGATATACCAGCATTTTTTGACATTTTACTACATATATGCGGGTATGCAACGTCTCTTAACCGACTTTCGGCATTGCGTGCGGCGAACAGTTCGGCCCTCGACACACATCAGCGACGGTCACATCACTCCTGACGCTGAAGGACTGCGTCGCTGTGCCTGCTGGATGCGCCGTTATTGCTGATGTCTTCATAAATCTGCCAAGAGTAAGACACCCATGACGGGCAGAAAAGCGAATGATATGTAGCTGTGGTTGCAGTCACACGTGTGTACGCACGCACCATATGGGCTACGTTTTAGAAAGATATTAATCGCCTGCGGCAGCACAAATTTTGCTGAACACGCACAAATAATTTAATGATTTTCCAAACAGTAGAACGTACATTGCTAAAGAACAAATTAAATATTCACAATTGCAACAAATTAAATATTGGAACAAAAACAGTTCACGAGAACTGCAATATACGGATACTGAGTACAACTGGGAGAGGTGGTTCAGAGCATCAACTGTTGTCACGGCCGTGCCGGGAGGTCTTGGGGTCCTCCCAGTCAAGAGGCACGGCAGAATTTTCGACACTATCCAGACAGCGATGTCGAGTTCTGTCGCTGCCTGGAGAAGTCTAGCGGTCGGTTGCTCTGAGGTAGTTTTCCGTGGTTTCTCCGCTCATTAGGCGAATGCCGGAGCAGTATCCTACCAAACGGGCCACGGACCGCGCGTGATCTTTCCTTTCCACTTTTTGTCCTATCGTACTCCTTACTTTCACACACTTACACCCACATGCGCTACACTACAACACACACACTGGGAGACCGGGCGGGAGCTTAGATTTTGTCCCTGCTGGGGCGGTGCCATGCTGGTGGGAGATAGTTGGGTGAAACCCCATTAGCCGACGGTATATCAGCACGGGATATCACCATCCAGCGGGAGACGTTAACCCCCGCCCCGCTATACAGCATATACTACACTTACGGGACAAATAACCTTAGCAGCTGACGAGCCCGGAATCACTAATCAACCAACCAACTGGATACAGAGTACAACAATTCTTTTCACATCAATAATATCAAAAAAAAAGTATTGTTCCGTAACGCAACACGTGAATAGCAAAACTTTAATGGCTGGCGTACTTGTCGAGTCTTGCTATCGCACGACATCAGTTGCGCAGTGACGTATTTAGTCAGCGAGAGCAGTATCAGAATAGGTGAACTATTGTAATTAATTTTTTGCGTTTTTCAGTCAAAATTAAAAATTTTTCATTGTGTTTGAATTCTTCCCGAGTTCCTACAAATCAACATATCAACAAACACATTTCACATGCCCGGAGCTGCATAAATTTCTTTCAAATACTTCACGCATTCGAAATTAGAATTACAGTAACAATGATTTTCTTATGTGTAGGACATTTTTTTTCTCCGAGTTGTTTTATTACATATCCAGAGAATAAAGTTGTACAATGAAGAGAGAACTTCCCAAAATATAAACTGAAAGTCTACATCTTTTTCTGAAAATTTTAAACCCAAAATGTACAATATTTCTCAATGGTGGAAGAACATTGAGATGAATGAGATTTCAACAATTAATTGACTTTTATAATAAAATTCATAGTCATTATTTAAAAAAAGTAAAGGTATATTCTATAAAAGTACAAGTTTTATGTACTTTATTAAAATTATTTACGCAAAACTGAACTTATACAGTTTCATATTGACAGAGTACTGTTTATTCTATTGGAAAGAGATAGTATAAGTAAGCACACACATGAAATTATTTCAGTCACTTCAGTGTCAGGACGGTCTAAGATGTAAATAATCGCAAGGAATGCACGACTTTGCACATGCACGACTTTTCGCGAGGATGCAATTGCAACTTTCGTCATTCTACTTTATTATTACTGCATCATATCGTCTTGGTCCAGAGTTACATTAACACCACTTGCATCATCAATTCACAGAAACAAATTACCTCTTACATCACACGACGTCACGACTAACACTCCTTGATCTTTTTACTTTTTTGGGGGGGTATAATTATAGTTCTCCAAGTTTTAACATGCATGTATGTCGTTCAATGAGTTTTGTGTATGCGGCCAGAAGCACGCAATAGCAAGTCTCACAATTCGCGTAACTTCTGAAGATCCTTTCATGACAGCTGATCGAAATTATCGACTGAGACAACGAACATTCTTACAAATTTATTATACTGGAAAGCACTATAACCAGAATACGTCCTCCCGGTTAGGAAGAAACCCCACTCATGGTACCGTATTAAAAATATATTAAAATTTAGTCATAAATTTCTTTTTATTCCTTCCTTACAAAGTATTCCGAAATATAACTGCCCTAGGGGTCTTCTCATAGAGGATTTCTCCCTAAAAAGTGTAATTTTTAGAATTAAGTTATCATTCAGTTCAAATTAATCCAATACTACAAATGTATAGTGTAAATCCTGAACATGTTAGTAATAAAAAACACAGGAAACAATTTCTAACGTTTCTATGCAATTAGAAAAGGTATTATTCAATTAAGAATATAATAATCATAGATTTTTATGATTAATTCAACTAAAAATGTGAATTATCTAAAATTTGAACCCAAGTACGAAAGCGCTGAAAGTGTCGAAAACACGAAGTGAATACTATTTTCACAAAATACAAGTTAATATTGAAACATTAAGCTGAAATATTGGTAAAAAATATTGTAACTTAACGTTATAAATGAGAGATAATAACTAGCATTGAAAAACATGACAAAACAATTTAATGTGAATTCAACCGACAGCAACATCACAGAAATATTAAATGTTAGATGTACGAATATTTTGGTTCTAAATCTAACGACAAAAGTCCAATAAATTCAGACGATATTAATTGTCAAACTCAGTCGATATACAATCTTGTCCCGTTATCCTTATCTGTGAGAATGTTATTTTTATCAGTAATGACGTCTGAACGAAAAATATCTGCGAAACGGGCGAACAACTTTAATAACGACACTTCATACTGAAAGTCCATATTGGCATTAATATATTGGTAGTTACCATTATTGACTAACAGTTTAAATGGCCATTAGAACCAAATTTTCAAACCGAGTCACTACAGAACCCTTAAAATGACATGCAATGTACTCGTGATATACAGTCTCGTTTCGCACTATAACGGACATGAGCAATATTTTGTTCTTAATCTTACAATATGAATTGCATGAATTGAAATAGAATTACATGGAAGATTAGCTAAAAAGGCAAATTTCACAGTCTGGGACGTGCAACGTATGTGAATATATTTGGCATTATAAAAATATACGCGAAAGGTTTGTACGAATTATTAACACATGGCCTAAATCCTTTGAAACCAGAATGTGAGAATGACCAGTTGTTACTCTTACTCATCTCTTGCATCTGAAAGTGCAGACTGAGTGACGGCGGGTTCATTGCGAATTCCAAGTTTCCGTGTCAAGTAGTAACAATTTGTTTTGCTGAAATATCTACACGCAATCACGAACCTCGAAACTAGACCTATTTATTTCCAGTTGGAAATTCTCAGTGTTTCAATTTTTTAGAATACGTGATGTATTTTCAATTCTATTTATTTGACTTGCATGAACCACTATAAGCGGCCGCTTCATGTTTATTAAGCAGAGAATCGGGTAAGCACGAGGAGCGATGGGTGCGAACTCACGTCATGTACAGTTCACGGAGCCGATTGTGCATGCATTTGTTTTACAAGAATGTATGTATGTATGTAAAGAAGGAGGAGCTGCTATATTAGATGATCTTAATAAAAATCATCATAATGTTATTCTAGGCATTAAACATATTAATCCCTTATTAATAATCAATCTACGACTTCCTAACCGTTCATAAATAATATTTGATAAACAAAATAAACCAGAAGAACACGAGCAAACGAGAACTTCAGTTGTATCATAATACTCGTCACAGCTTCGCCTCGCTATATGATTTGTCGAGTACTCTGGAAAGTGGCCGCAAGTGTTCATCTCGTAGAGGCTCCCTCATACTCACACCAAATTTTATTTCCCATAGATGATCTACAACAAAACGCGAATCGAAGAAGTCGGAACTTTTTTGAAAAGGGAAATGATTGCGGTAAATACTGTGGACGCAAGTACTCACATCGCGAAGCTCACTTTACACGCTTTTGTTTTGCAACAATGTCCATTTGCAAACAAAAACATCACCCGTCATAATACTGTTGATCGGAACTCCCTCACGCTCAAGAAAGGAAGCTGCTGTTGGTGAGAGATACATGCAACGGACTGAGTTCTCACCCTTTTAGTGGCTCATGCCGGTACCCTCTCTCTGTTTTGCTACAACATCTCAAATGCGATCTTTACGATACCTTAGTTTGGGAACATCCTCGTTGAAGAATCCATGTATTGCTGTATTGCTAGAACTCAGCCTGTGCAGTAAACAAAGCGTTACGTACACATTTTTTATGAATATTTACATGCAAAGAGGATCCTCATATTTTTTTGCTTCGATCTTACTAGTACTTTAAAAAAAATTATTTAATAAGCTCACGACTCTGCCGATGCACGCATATGTTTCGAAATAATGTTATCAAAGCCGAAACCGTCTGGGCGACCTTCCTTAGGCGTCAAGGAGTGAATCGGTCGTAGTGAGTAGTGTGATCTCAGCGCTCCTCCAGTGCAGCACACGGAACAGAACGTACATGTATTTGAGTGAATGAATATCTACGTTCAATTACGAACCTCATGATACGTTAGTCGGGTGCACCTTGGTTGTTTAGGAATTGTGATTACGGTGGGCACGAGCACTGAGCCAGTGTGTCGCGCAAAGGGGAGGATGAACGTATTTATTTCATAAGAACGTCTCCGTGAACCAACGCATCGTTTTGGGACATCGTCGTGCTCATAAGAGTTTCGAGTGACTTCTGTGGGCGTGAGCACAGCACTCGCCCTCCGTGCGGCGCACGTATTTCTTTCACAGTGTCTCTGTGAACCAATGCCTATTGAGTGTGCATGAGCAGAGCACTCACTCTCAGTGCGGCGCACGGAGCAGGGGATCACGTTGGAGCTTTATCGTGAGCGAATTGTGTGTGCATGAGCAGAGCACTCACCCTGTGCGGCGCGCGGAGCAGGCGGTGCACGGCGGCCAGCTGGTTGATGAGCGGCAGCGTGGCGCTGAAGGTGTGCACGGGCGGGCGCGAGGGCTCCGGGAAGTGCGTGCTGTACGTGAAGGGATCGATGTCGTTGAGGAACTGCACGCGGCAGGTGAGCCCGCCCTGGTCCATCCCGCCGGCCTCCTCCTCCGGCTGATGCCGCGCGTGCAGATGCATCGACGCCGGCGTCGTCGTCGACGACGTCACCGGCGCGTGCACCGACGACAGCGACGTCTGAATGAGCGGCAGCGGCGACGGCGGCATCGCTGCCGTCCGCCCCACGCCGCACCTGGCCCGCGAGCACAGCGCCACGCTGGCGACTCGAGTCCGCTCCCCACACGCACACACACACTCGCTCGCTCGACGCCGCGCCGCTACGCTCTCTCCCACACACTGTACACACCACCCCGCGCACGCTCCCTCGACACGCTCGGCTTCGGCGCTCCGGCTGTGGCCCCGCTCGTCCGCGCTCGCTGCGCCCTGCCGGCCGACTGGAGCTTGACCGCGCTCGCTCCCGCCTCCGCCACCGTCGACCCCGCGTCGCACCGCGCCGCGCCGCGCGGCGCTGCGCTCGACCTGGCCCCTGGCGGCCGCCCGCGCAACCGCGCCGGCATTCCTGGGGCGCCGTCGTCGCCGCCGCCGCCCGCGCCATGCCGCGAGACGCCCGTGCACCAGTGTTGTCCAAACGACGCGGAGGCTCCCAGTCGCCTCGGGCAGGTGAGAATTAAAGCTGCATAGCAGCTGCTGATATTCCTCAGTTCACGCCTTGTCCAAGGATTCGAAAAAAGTTACGCCTTCTGTTTTTTATTTCATCCAACGATAAGGAATCTGAAAACCTCCTCCCACAAAGTACCAACTACTACCATGGCACCAGACATTCATGCTCTTTCAACTCCGATTATATCCACCTCCAATATTTGCAAAACATCATTGAGCAACTATTAACTAATATTGTGAACCGAATAATATATTATTTACCGCGACTGGCAACTGTACAGCAAGGTCCGTGGTATGAAACCCTACATTATTCTTCAATTTTGTAAACAAATCGTGGAAGTGTGAGACAAAAATCTCCATATCATTCCTCTCCCACGAAACCCAACCTACCAATCCAAACTATAAGAAAACAAGAACAAATTCTGCAGGAGCTCACATGAGTCAACTGCAAATGTACGATAAATGTTGTATATGTTTGTATACTGTTACTCTGAAACCATCGTGTGTAAATGCTCACGGTAGGTCAGCGAATAAAAATAAATTTAGAAAAACGATAAGGAATCGATTCCTCGAGAGAGAACAGAGAACAAAAAGGAGAGGACGAGATCAGTACTTCGCATATTTTGAAAAATGGATACTTTCAGTTTTAAACGTACGTGCTGACATGCTGCTCAACCGCACAGCATATTTTGGCATAAAAATGTGTTTAAAATGATGTGTTGCACAGACTGAAGGTTGTATGTAAATCGCTTAGGCCGAAGGTTGGAGCCTCGTTGCTACCTCGGAAATGAATAGTCAAAACTCAGTTGGGCACTAAAAGGAATTTAACATAAAAATACGCTACAAATTAAGCGTTGTACAAAACTCTTACACTGTACTGATTTGTACCTATCCAATTTATCCTGTCGTTTGCGGATTCACATAGGTCGTTCTGTTTTCTCTGGCCAAGGAATCGATTCCTTATCGTTTTTCCAAACTTTTTTTTTTTGCTGAGCAGCCGTTACACATGATGGTTTCAGAGTAACAAAATAGAAACATATACAACATATATCGTACATTTGCGGTATTTGAAGATGTAGAGTGCCATCAATACCATCATTCAAGGGAAGTGCTATCGACATTCTTCAGTTCAATTCAGCATTGTTCCCTATCCAGATATAATTTCCACAAATAAATATTTTCATTATACCTTCGATCGGTTAGATGTTGAGGAAATGTGATAAGGTACTAATGGTGCTACACAACCTTCTCGTATCAACTCATTAGTAACGGTTACGAAATATCATTTTGCTACTTTTATTCTGATAACATTTCAGCCCTCACACGAAATCTGCAAACGACATCAAAATATACACTAAAACCACTCATGATTCAAAGAAAGAGTAAACTAAATTATTTAAAGATCTAATATTGAAAAACAGATTCCATTAAGGTAAAAAACTTTATCTTCTGTATTCAAGAGTGTAGGACAGGTTCGAAAAAAATGTTGAACATAGTCATTTAACTCAAAAGCACTAAGAAAATACTAAAAGTATCAAATACATGTATACAAAACATTTTATATCAAGGAATACATGTATTTTGAAATTCCACTGAAATTCCAAGATCTAATTTTGACGAACAGATTTCATTAACAAAAAAGCTGTCAATAATGTAGTTCTTGAAGGGGTCCGAAAAATGTTTACTCAAGGGGCCATGACATCAGGCCATATCGATTGAGTTATTTCAATTTTGATAAAAACCCTGAGAACGGTAAAGGTGTTAGTGTTGTTCACAGACAAACAGGCTGACAGGCTTTAAAACACCCTTTCTCCGGTGTCAGACTCTCAAAACGTGTATTTCCGTGAATGTCTTGGCATCGATATTTGAATCATTATATCCCTTTCTCTCCACTACGGATGCGAGAAAGAAAAAGAATATCAATAAGTAAAAAGAAAACGAGGTTATTGGTGTCAATCGAAAAATGTATAATTTCCTCCCAGACATTTTGCCATTCTCAGATTTACAGATATGGCGAACAACAAACAAAAAAACAATCTACTTTATTTAATTTTTAATAATAAATTTTATTTTTTAAATATGTCGATCGGATTAATTCAGTGGTTAATTGTGACAGATATAAACTTAATTAAATATTGTTAATTGTTTTGTTGACAATGAACTTTTATTTTAAGAAAATTGTAGCAATTAAAGAAATCTCTCGTTGAATAGCATGGTTACATTATGGGCATAAGATGTAACGATGCTCATTTTATGGTGTAAGGAATCACTTTCTTTGCTCCAAGAGATAATCCAGAGAATTAGAAATTTTACATAACTGGTTGTCATATCATTAAGATATGATAGAGCATATCAATGACAAGATTCCATAACGTAGATTCGATCAGTATTCGGAGTTCAGTTAAATGAGGAACATCAACCTTTCCAAGAAGCCAGCACAGTGCCTGCATAGCAATGTCATCCAAAACACCGAGCGATCGTTTAAGCGCTACAGTTGACAATGAAGTTTCGATAACATATCAGGAAGATTTGATATCATGACACTGACGCTTCACTTCCAAGTTATCATGAAATTATGAGTAGGAAAATAAACTAAAATTGAAAAGAGATTGTTTTGTTTCAACACATCTCCCCTTCAATGTTTAGTGGACATAGAGACAGGGACGGTTACGGCCATTGGATGATCTGGATGTCTAGGATTCGGTTAGCGCTACGGTCAAGAATTTAAGTTCAGGGCTTTATGTGTTCTCCGCACGCACCATTGATTTCTCGGATGAACTCTGTCTCGGATGAAATCTTCTGTCATCATGCTACCCATTCGATGTTTGTGTTGTTGACCCTCCTACTGTACTCTCTCGTAATGTCAAAATCAGTTCGCAAAATGTCCCCGGAGTATTATAAGTTATTTGATGACTTCATAAAAAGGACTGTAAATAAATTAATCCGCGATCGCAGCTTTCCCTGTGCTTATCCCAGATGGATACCAACTCGCGAATGCCTATGTTTAACACGAATTTTTTAGTACGACTCTATCCCTACGAATCTATCATATCATAACTTTTGTTCAAATACGAAGTCTCTTTAGATTTAATTTAAAATCTACAACACAAATGAACATGACGTATCTAAATTATTAATATATACAACTGTTAGGCCTGTCACAACTAATTTCGTATCACCCACTTCCCTATAATTGAAAACACTAGACCCAATCCTACCTGAAGTTACTCATACTCTTTGGTGAAATGCGTCCGCTCTGGCCGACGTAGTAAGAGAGTGAATATTAAAATATTTCTACAAAACCATAGCTTTCACTGTTTCCTCCATACATTCTCTATGTACTATCACGGGGCCGTCCTTACCTTTTCACAATGTAAAGCGTCATGTCCGCGAGCATGGGATATTACTCGCGCAACTTTTCTTGAACGATGGATTGAAGAAATGCGGGTAGAGTGGGGGTATTAGTTACGAAATCGGCCACTAGATTTTATGAAACAATGCCAATCTCTGGAGAATCAATCATGCCTTCGCAACGTTCTCAATAATTTGCGTTCTAATTTTCTCAGGAGTTCGAGGTATTTCCTGTGATGAATCTTCACCTGCTTTGGTCATTTATTTAAATTTTTTGGAGAAAATCACGGTCAGAAGTTCTCATCTTCAAAGGCAAATAGTTTCTATTTCGCGCCAGTGAAGATGTGTTTGTAATGTTCTCATCAGTGCACGCTGCGAGCTTTTGTCCTCAACTGTTTATTGTGTCAGAGAGGGGGAAGCAAGGTCATCGTCCAAGAAAAGTTGCGCGAGTAGTATAATTTCTTGTTTATTGGTCGCCATGGCAACGTGTACTCTTTGATTGTAAGCGTTCTATATGCATTCATTTACGTGGTAGTTGTAATGTCTTGATTTTTTTGTGTTCAAATAAAACCGGGGTTTTCTCGCTTATCACTAGGGGGCGGATTTTGATGACTTAAAACATTGCCAAAAATGATCAATAAAATGCTCTTAAAATGCTTTTAAAATGCTCTAAAAACAAAGAAAAATGACGTAAAAAATTTGATCAAAACATCAAATGAACAAATCAAGCTCTTGGATATGTTACTGATGTAATCGAGGCTTCTTCCTTTTGTTCAAGTGAACTCAGCTTGCAAACATTGGATTTGGTCTGCTCTTTAAAAGAAAATCTCTGCTTTTATTTATCGTGGAATCGGCCGAACCGACAAAGGCGCCGAGAAACGTCACAGGAACCTTAGATTACATACTACTCACAACGGCTGACATTATAATATATGAGCGAAGAAATCGAATAGGCAACTCAGGAATTCTGTGGTGGACATTTGTTGCATCTCGTAAATATTGAAGTAAGTACCATTAAAACGATATAAAAATCAATGACATCAGCAAAAGTGCAGTAAAAATGACGTAAAAAGGTAAAATATAACTTATTAGTTGAAAATTACGAAAAATGCAACAAAAAAAATACACATAAAAATTGGTCATTTCGTTTCGTGATAACATAAAATGATTTTCTATACTAATCAGCATTGTTTTAAAGTGAAAAAAGGGCATTTCAATAAAATCCACCCCCTACTTATCACAATTACATATATTCTTCGACTAAAACTCCTAACCGAAAGTAATAAAAGGGCTTTTTGTTCTAGACGTAAGAACACAGCGAAATATACCTGTGGGATACTTTCACCCACAAATTCTCATTGTCATATTAATTGTCATATTTTCTAATTACTTTAATGTAAAATAGATTTTAGAAGCAAATTTACTTCATTTAGAATTACAAAAATCAAAAACGCTAAATTGTGCCATCACTAAGCCCGAGGACGGGAGACGAGGGCGTGCGTCGGTGGGGGGGGGGGGGGGATCCACCTGCAGCGGTCCAGCGCCGGCGCGCGTGATGTTGCGAGCGAGTGGCGGCTGGGGCGCCGCGGGCGCTGTGGCACAATGGAAGGCCCAGTAGCCGCACTCTTTCAACGCGAGGGGTTGAGGGGGCAGGGAGTGCGCCCCGAGCGCATGCGGAGCCGCGCAGCACCTCTCGGGTTTCTCCCGACCAGACACCGTTATATCTCCCGCCTTCTATAAGCTATCGTTTCGGTATCCCCCTTTCATGCGTGCAGGGACCTTCCCCTGCGTGAGGTGCGTCACCACTTGACCCACACTTCTTTCCTGCCGCGCCGTTACTTCTGTTTCGGGGTTGTACTACGGCCGGAAGCTGTGTGTCATAACAAGACGGCTTGTTTTTCTATTATATTCGCTACTCTTCATTCTATTCTTTCTGATGTTCGAATTATTTGTGAGTACTCATTGCCGACCATCACATTTCTTATTTTCAAATATCGCTTTTGTAACTTTGTATTACATTATGTTTGTTTTCTAATCGTTCCAAAGAAATTCAAGTAAAATCAATCGTGAATTAATTCATCTATTAATGTATATCCATAATCAGGAATACCCGTTTTGATTTCCATTTTAATGATTTGATTAGTTTGGTATAGTTTAATTTGAATTCTACATAAGGTATAGTTGTTATTATTACATTAGCGCCAGAGGCAACGATTAACCAATTAAAAAACAAAAAACATGCAAAAACATTGACCTGTTTACTATATACTATGTTGATCATTCGATCCTCTCATATTTTAAATTGTTGGCAAAATCTAATTTCAAGAGTTGGTCAGGATTATAGTACCTTCGCAATTTCTTTTACCATCTAAGTTAGTTCATTTCCATGTCTCATTGAGAGCGATCTGCTTTAGAAAATAGTTCTTTCTCCCTTTCAGAAAATGCTGCCATTTTACGGTTTGACAATTTTATTATAGTACAGCATAACACAACAATCATATCGTTCTAAATACCCAATTTTTTTGTAGCATTACATCGGAGAACACAAATGCAACAATGCAATTTCCTGAAGCAAGCACAGATCCAGCAGTGGTCGTTTTTTTTCGAAGCGATAACTGCTATGACGGCGAGGAGCTTCGCTGCATCCCCTGCCACAATGGGACGATTCCCATCCATCCGCAGCGGAGCTTCGCGGCTACTCGGGCGTCGCGCCCGTCGCCGCCGCTGCTGGCTGCAGTCGGTTCCGGTCCGCTGGCGCGGCACGCGGGGCGCGGGGCGAGAAGCCGCGCGTCATTAGCGAATCACGCGGCGGAGCCCGCAGACGCCGTCGCAGACGACGGCCTCACCACAAGCACGACCTCCAACCACCACCACCACCACTGCCGCTACTCTTGCCACCACCACCACCACCACCGCCGCCACTGTCGCTACTGTTGCCGCCGCCACCGCCGCCGCCACTACCGCTACCGTTGCCGCCACCACCACCTCCTCTATCACCCCCTCCATTACCACCCCCACCCTCACCATACCCATTTAGGTGACTCACTAATTGACGTCACTGCTGTGACGTCAGTGTTCTGACCAGGATGTTCTAGGGTTTGAGTCGCGGCGGTGGCAAGATTTTCGACACTGGCTTTAGAGCTCGGTGCAATTCAGACGCTTACTGAAGGAGAATTATAGCGGCCGGCTGCTTTTATCGGTAGTGTTTCGCGATTTTGCCGAGTAAAACTAGGTGAACGTCACAACAGTGTCCTAACAAAAGGGTCTCGAACCGCGCGCGATCTTTCCTTCCTTTTCCTTGTCCTATCCTTACCCCTTCCACCCTTACATACATGCTCAACACTCACATATCGGAAGACCAGTCAGAAGCTTAGAGCTTGTCCCGGTCGAGAAGGTATCCCGCTAGTGGGAGATAAAAACATTCACCACACTTGTGGGACTAATGGTTTCAGCAGCTGACGCACACTGAAACACCAATGAATCAACTAATCATAAATCGCCATAACCACCAACTTCGCCACCGTCCCGACCAATATCAACTCCCACTCCCACTTCAACTCCCACTCCCACTTCAACTCCCACTCCCACTTCAACTCCCACTCCCACTTCAACTCCCACTCCCACTTCAACTCCCACTCCCACTTCAACTCCCCTTCAACTCCCACTCCCACTTCAACTCTCACCCACTCCCACTTCAACTCCCACTCCCACTTCAACTCCCCCACTCCACTTCAACTCCCCACTCCCACTTCAACTCCCACTCCCACTTCAACTCCACTCCACTTCAACTCCCACTCCCACTTCAACTCCCCACTCCCACTCTCAACTCCCACTCCCACTTCAACTCCCACTCCCCACTTCAACTCCCACTCCCACTTCAACTCCCACTCCCACTTCAACTCCCACTCCCACTTCAACTCCCACTCCCACTTCAACTCCCACTCCCACTTCAACTCCCACTCCCACTTCAACTCCCACTCCCACTCCCACTTCAACTCCCACTCCCACTTCAACTCCCACTCCCACTCCCACTTCAACTCCCACTCCCACTTCAACTCCCACTCCCACTTCACCTCCCACTCCCACTTCAACTCCCACTCCCACTTCAACTCCCACTCCCACTTCAACTCCCACTCCCACTTCAACTCCCACTCCCACTTCAACTCCCACTCCCACTTCAACTCCCACTCCCACTTCAACTCCCACTCCCACTTCAACTCCCACTCCCACTTCAACTCCCACTCCCACTTCAACTCCCACTCCCACTTCAACTCCCACTCCCACTTCAACTCCCACTCCCACTTCAACTCCCACTCCCACTTCAACTCCCACTCCCACTTCAACTCCCACTCCCACTTCAACTCCCACTCCCACTTCAACTCCCACTCCCACTTCAACTCCCACTCCCACTTCAACTCCCACTCCCACTTCAACTCCCACTCCCACTTCAACTCCCACTCCCACTTCAACTCCCACTCCCACTTCAACTCCCACTCCCACTTCAACTCCCACACCCACTTCAACTCCCACTCCCACTTCAACTCCCACACCCACTTCAACTCCCACTCCCACTTCAACTCCCACTCCCACTTCAACTCCCACACTCACTTCAACTCCCACCCCCACTTCAACTCCCACTCCCACTTCAACTCCCACACTCACTTCAACTCCCACCCCCACTTCAACTCCCACTCCCACTTCAACTTCCACTCCCACTTCCACTCCCACTTCAACTCCCACTCCCACTCCCACTTCAACTCCCACTCCCACTCCCACTTCAACTCCCACTCCCACTTCAACTCCCACTCCCACTTCAACTCCCACTCCCACTTCAACTCCCACTCCCACTTCAACTCCCACTCCCACTTCAACTCCCACTCCCACTTCAACTCCCACTCCCACTTCAACTCCCACTCCCACTTCAACTCCCACTCCCACTTCAACTCCCACTCCCACTTCAACTCCCACTCCCACTTCAACTCCCACTCCCACTTCAACTCCCACTCCCACTTCAACTCCCACTCCCACTTCAACTCCCACTCCCACTTCAACTCCCACTCCCACTTCAACTCCCACTCCCACTTCAACTCCCACTTCAACTCCCACTCCCACTTCAACTCCCACTCCCACTTCAACTCCCACTCCCACTTCAACTCCCACGCCCACTCCCACTTCAACTCCCACGCCCACTCCCACTTCAACTCCCACGCCCACTCCCACTTCAACTCCCACGCCCACTCCCACTTCAACTCCCACGCCCACTCCCACTTCAACTCCCACGCCCACTTCAACTCCCACGCCCACTTCAACTCCCACGCCCACTCCCACGCCCACTCCCACTTCAACTCCCACGCCCACTCCCACTTCAACTCCCACGCCCACTTCAACTCCCACGCCCACTTCAACTCCCACGCCCACTTCAACTCCCACGCCCACTTCAACTCCCACGCCCACTCCCACTTCAACTCCCACGCCCACTCCCACTTCAACTCCCACGCCCACTCCCACTTCCACTCCCACTTCCACTCTGTCACCACTGGTACCACCAGCAATTTCCTAATCTCCATACTCCCCCCACACACACACACCATATACAACAACTCCACCGCCGCCGACGCCGGTGGCGACTTTGTGGCAGACGAGTGACGCGCGACCGTTCACCTCTTAGGGTGGGCTCTAACGCTCTCCGTCAGAGACGGACTTCTGCTGCCCCGCGTGCAGTGACGGCCAGTGGGTTGCAGATTATGAGGGACGGCATGAATGTCCGAAATATTTATTACATTTCACGTCTTCAAAATATTTCTTGAACCAGGAACACTGTGGCATGCAAAGTACAATCGATTTGCACGTTTCGGGATTTTTATACTTGACTAAGACACCTTGATAACGGAAGATACAATTGTGCTCACGGAAAAAAAGAGATTATACAAAAATATTTTCAGTAAACAAAACAATAATTTATGAAATAAGATGAAAAGGTCGGATTCTCAGCTTATAGTTAATAGCCGCGGACTGCCGAACAAAACCCTACTAGAAACCCGCTGCCCCCACCCAACCCCACCCCACCTCACTCTTCCTCAAGGTTCCATTGCCTCGCATGCAACAGCTACGGACGGACTCCCGATAGTCCACTATGCTACTCATTCCAAAAATATTTATCTTTCGCATAATCGAGCGCTTAAAACTAAATTCGTGCTCTAACATTAGGCTGGTGGTATGCACCAATTAGAGACGATTTATTCCAAGTTTATTCTTTCTGAAACTTTTGCCGAGGTTGATTTCCTGAGGAAAGCGCTGCCCCAGAGCCCTTAAGGAGCAGCCATCACTGCTCGTTTGGCCATCTCTGTGGGAAGCGTCTCAAGCATCTTTGGTCCAAGGATAAGGTTCCTTCCGTCCGTCCTCTGTTTTCATGCACATCACATAGTACGACTAATTGCACTATCCTCAACCGCAATCACCCTCAAATAATTTTCAATAGGTGTTACTCCTGATTGTTTACAAGCTCCCAAATTGAACTGCTTTAACAAAAAGATGAATGATATGGAGCGGTGATGTAAAATGTACGTGAAACAAGAGCAAAGCGAGAAGAAAGTTTCTCGTTCGTTTCTTACTCACTCTTTTCTTTTATCTACTTCTCCTCCTTCATGTTACATTAATGAAACATGTCAATGTAAGCCTGGCTGCAGTACTGTGTAAAGCGTAAACGTGAAGAGGGATGTCTAATTGACAATTGATAGCAATTTGCAGCGACCCACCTTATGCTATTATTGGAAACTGGTGTCTAAAGAAATGTATGTTTCTTATAAGGGCCATTATTCTCCACCATTACATTCTTTGCCTCAACCATTGTTCATTGCGTTCGTGTAGAGTCGCCATTTTCATAATATGACGTATTTGGTCCTATGAAGAACACCAGCAAATAAAGTGTCAATACCGTTCCGCCTATGTAACATGTTCCCTCCCACTCTTTCCGACCAACTGAACGAGTAAGAAGGCAACGTCCTGTGTCGCGTGCCGACCATGCCGCGCGCCGTGAGAGACGGCCAAGCGACGACCCCGAACGATCCCGCCCACGACCCCCGCCAACTCCCCCTCCCTCTTCCCTGTTCAGATCACACCCACCGCCACCGATGGCACCGCCCCGCCCCCTCCTCCAACCTCATCCCCGTTCAGAACACATCCACCGCCACAGACACCCCCGCCCCCGCCCCCTCTCCCTCCCCCACTCTCTTCCTTGTTCAGAACACATCCACCGCCACCGCCAACTCCCCCACACTCTTCCCCGTTCAGACCACATCCACCGCCACCGACGCCCCCACAAACTCCTCCATCCTCTTCCGTGCGCAGATCACATCCACAGCCACCGACGCCACCGCCGCGCCGTCGCTCTATGTTCAGAACAGCCACCCCCACCCCTATCTCCTCCTCCTCCTCCGGCGCCGCCGTCCCTGTTTTGAACAGCCAACTCCACCTCCACCGCTACCGCCTCCGACTCGTTGGGCGCCTTACGTCAGCGACGGCGGTGGAGGTCGCGCTTTCCCTGCGGCGGCGGCGGTGGCGGCTGCTGGGAGCGGGAGGAGGGAGGGGGAGGGGGGCTTCCGGTGGCTGCCGGTCGCCGCTCTGACCTGCCGCGTGCCGCGCGAGTGCACCGACCCCCCCAATGTGTACACCAGCGCTTCCCAGATTGGGGAAAACCTACCACATGAATTCACGGCAGGCGGGGGTAGGTGAACACCTTACACGGGACGATTGCAATACGAAATTAATCGTTTTACTGATAAGTCAGAGTATGCTCTGAAGATTCTTCGCTTCCTTTGTTGTGGAGGATAATTCGGTTGATATTCTTCTTAGGGAAGGGTTGAGATCCTTCTTGTATTTTTGTGTTAATTTAAAGGATATTTTCAGTAATTTTTTTTTAAAAAAGAGGCCTTAATATTTTGCCAGAAACAATATTTAAAACATATACTTAAGGAAAATTTCATCTTAACGGTATATTAATCGTGTCATCCATTTGTCATGTGTATAAGATTCACTCTATAACCTTTGGTATATAAATCGCAGTAAAATGTAATTTCACATGCAGTATTATGTCTGTGAATTTCGTCTCATTAACTAAAAAATACGCATTTCCAATACAATTGGAAATCGGTTAACGAATAGTATCACTTGGAAATATGTGTTCAATCAACATTGCGGCAAGAGGTTTTAATGATCAAATAACTAATCCCCACGGAACAAAATCTCAAGATGAAATGATGAAGTTTATAACTCAATAATACAATGTCTTCTTTAGAATAAAACGTTTTTTACATTTAAATGTACAGAAGTCCCATATAGCTTCATAAACTGAAATATTAATGCTAATTAATTTAATGCAGTCAAAATAATTTACTTTCAACTTAGCAGAAATTGATAAAAAACTGTTGACTTCGAATGTCAAGAAGAAGGGGGCGATAGCACTTGTTTAGACAAGTTGGAGGAAACCGCGATAAGAGTTGTGGTGACGCTTCCATCTCTCGGATATGTCGAGAACTGTCCACGTATTTGACGTTTTGCGTCGTGAAAGAATTTAGTCGTGAAGAAAAAGGGGGTTTCCGCCCTTGCGTTTGGATCCAGTTTACATATTAACAGAAAGACGCCGAGGAAGGAAGGAATATACTATTGCAAAATTGACAGAACTTGAGATAATTATTTTGCATATTCGGGTGACATCTCCGTCGAAGACTTTAACATTGATGTTTCAACTATCTTGTGATCTTCCTCACTGAGCCCTGAAGCGGGCCATCACAAGGTTGTCGAAACGTTGGCATCATAGCCTTCGATGCGGCCAAACACCCGGACACCCAAGATTATTCGCATGATACTGACACGAAAGTCTTCAATATCACTCAATTTCAGATTCATTAATTTGTGCAAGTAGGTAAACAGAAACTCGAAACGTTTCGATCACATTTTGTGATGAATTTTCATCTCCCGTGAAATTAATTAAAAAATTATTCACATTCAGTATTTCTATATGCATTTATGAGAGTAGAAAAGTTTGATTGCTATTTATAACACACCATATTTTCCACGAATGTGTGTTTTGAACTTCAATGTCCTTCGAGCTCATTCTGTTTTATTACTTCACATTCAACAAATTAGAAGAACTTAAGAAAAATGTTTAAAGCAGAATGGTTTATTTCCAACTCTCAAATTCACAGAGATTTGCAAATAGAACCAATAAAATCTTATATCACAATTCAATCTCAAAATTTATGCAGTAAATTACCAAATTCACCTCCTTCAAAATATTTCAACTTAGGATTAAATAATAATAATAATAATAATAATAATAATAATAATAATAATAATAAACAAAATCAAAGTCGTTCTAGATTTCTAAGGGATATTGTTCATCCTCTATAAAATTTTAATTTTATCTTCAAAATTTCCATTATTATTAAATTAATTAAACTTTTATTATATACCTGAATTATATTTATCAACTTTAAATGAAGGTAAAAAAGAATTACCTTATGTAAACTGCTGGGATCTTGCCTCTATATTATTGTATCACCCTAAAAAATTCTTGAAAGAATTGAACAGAAGAAAATAAAATTAAAAACAACCACATAATTGTCAACGCACTCAGTCGGTGGCAACAATAACATCTTCTACCTCGTAAAGACTGCAATGTGAGACCAATGCATTACATGTGTTCACATTTACGTGTTTCAAAACAGCGTACTATCTCAATTAAAGAAGGTTAAATACTCTGTGCTAAATAACAGCCCAGGTGCATAACGTATACTGCGGTGGGTATACCCACGTGGAGTGAGAAGCCACAAGAGAATATACGTGAGATCATAACTGCTTCCGCGCCGGTTTATTTAGATTTTTATCACACCCGGCCCGCCACCCAATCTGTTGAAACGCCTAATTTTCATTTGAACGCGCCCACGGCCGGGTGGCAGGGACAGGGGACAGGGGAAGAGGCGGAGGAAGTTGCGATGCTAGGAGACGCGGCGGGATGCCACGCAAGTACAGTCAAGAGGCACGGTTAAATAATAATAATAATAATAATAATAATAATAATAATAATAATAATAATATGCAAAGTCTATAATTTTGAATACAGGCCGTATTGTCAGAAGCCATCTGAACCTTCAGTAAAACAACCACACACCTGGTCAACATTCCTGTATGTGGTTGACATACCGACCAGTAGATACTGTGAATAATGTAAAATAATAATAATAATAATAATAATAATAATAATAATAACTGAAGCTCAATGGCAGATCTCATTTTATTTTGCGTTCTATTCATTGAAATAATCATACTATTTGAGGTCCGAATGAATTACGTAGCCAACAATGTAGTTATTTTCATGTTACTCAATTGCACATCATTCATTGTCAATAGAGTTGAACGTAATTGTTTACTTGAAATAAAAAAACAGCTTCTCCTTCCTTTACTAATATTTTTTTCATTAGGAAACCAATTTGAAATATATGATATTGTATATTTTTTGCAAAGATAAATAATAAATTTTAATTATTATTTTAAAAAATATTACTACATTAATTACACATTATCGTATAATAATTTTATCTCTGTTAACAAGAGAATCCTGATTGATTATTTGTTTTTTCCGGGTGCGACAACTGCTACTATCATTATATCGTAAGTGTAGTGAATGACTTTTTTTCAGGAGATTGCGGGGATCTTTCCCCACTGGATAGTGAAATCCGGAACCGACCTGCATGTCGGCTAGCAGGTGTTTTCCTATCCACGTATCTTCCACGAGCGGTGTACCGCCCCAGCCGGGACATGCTCTAAGATCTTGCCTGGACTCGCGCCTTATATGATAGTGTAGTCCTTGTAAGTGTGTGTGTAAGTAAGGGGTAATGATAGAACAAGAGAGAGGAACGAAATATTGCGCACTCTTCAAGGCCTGTTCGTACAGTTCCGGCATTTGCCTGGTGGTGATCGTAGAAACCAGGGAAAACTACTCATCACAGTAGCTGGCCGCGGTCGGGTCGCAGCGGGGCGGTTTGGAGCGGGTCGGGGCGGATCGGGGTGGGACGGGGTGGGACGGGGTGGGACGGGGTGGGACGGGGCGGGACGAGGCGAGGCGAGGCGGTGCGCGGCGGGGCGGGGCGGGACGGGGTGGGCCGGGGCAGGGCGGGACGGGGCGGGACGGGGCGGGACGGGGTGGGACGGGCGGGACGGGACGGGGCGGGACAGGGCGGGGCGAGGCGAGGCGGTGCGCGGCGGGGCGGGGCGGGACGGGGTGGGCCGGGGCAGGGCGGGACGGGGCGGGACGGGGCGGGACGAGGTGGGACGGGCGGGACGGGGCGGGACGGGGCGGGACGAGGTGGGACGGGCGGGACGGGGCGGGACAGGGCGGGGCGAGGCGAGGCGGTGCGTGGCGGGGCGGGGCGGGACGGGGTGGGCCGGGGCAGGGCGGACCGGGGCGGGACAGGGTGGGACGGGGTGGGACGGGGCGGGACGGGGTGGAACGGGGTGGGACGGGGCGGGACGGGGCGGGCCGGGGTGGGGCGGGGCGGGACGGGGTGGGCCGGGGTGGGCCGGGGCAGGGCGGGCCGGGGCGGGACGGGACGGGGTGGACCGGGGCAGGGCGGGCCGGGGTGGACCGGGGCAGGGCGGGCCGGGGTGGACCGGGGCAGGGCGGGCCGGGGTGGACCGGGGCAGGGCGGGCCGGGGCGGGACGGGACGGGCGGATGCAAATGTCGGCCGATCGCCCGATAAGCGCATTAGCATGCGCGAGAAACGCAGGCGCGAGGGCTGCACCGCTCGCGGCGCTGCCGGCCGCCGCGCCACCGTCGCCTCCGCCGCGGGTTCGGCTCCCGCCCAGGCTGTTCACCTCCCGACACCGTCGGCCAGACCCTTCCGACTCGGCTGGTTCTTTGCCCGTCTTCATTTTGTGTTAGGTTTTATTAAAGGTTTTGTTAAATTATTGTGTGGTTTATTATATGTGGCAATTATATGAAATAAATGAACAAGTCTCCATGAAGTCACCATTTCGGCCACTAAAACCACCTCTTAGATTTATTATATTATCTGTTAGGGCCTGGCAGCTCCTTTACCAAAAAAATATTTGTTCCTAACAGCAGGAAGTTCATATAATTGACAGTATTAATGCAATAAACTTCAATTAAGTGGCCCTTTTAAGCCAATATGGATATGAAATAAGAATCCATTTGGTTCCACGTGGTTTATTTTACCTTCAATTGATAAATTCAGATATGACTGATATATTTCACTTTAATGGATAATTTCTTTGCTTTAGTGGAGGAAGTGTGAACAGCTAAATTTGGAGCATCAGCTGACAAACGACTTTTTCAGATAACAGTCAAGGGCGAGGTTTTCAGTGACGTATCGTCAACCGGAGAAATCTGAACAAGCAATCTGTATTTTTAAACCGCGTGGCAGTTGCTGTAGAAGCAGTGTCTGCTAGTAACCTTTCCCGCGGCCTTGACACGCCTGATTTCTTTGCGTAATGTTGATATAAGATTGCAAGATTACGTAAACAAATCCTGTAGAGTGCTACAGTATGCCTAGTTCGCAGCTATGATTATGTATTTTCAACTCGCTCATCTCTCTTGAAAAGTGTTCCGTCATACGGGAAAGGTAACTAACCGTCAATGAAACAGTTCAAATGATTAAAAATAGTGTTATTAAGCCAATTATTTATTCAATAAAAGATAATTAGAGTGAGATAAATCTGAGGAATCATGTGAGGAAGACAGCTGAAATTGTCTGTCTACGCACAAACTGGCATTAGTATTTTTCATGACAGGCGTTTTCAACATGTAAATTACAGGTAAATACACTTGAGAATTTGGAGCATTCCAATCCAAAATAATAAAAATAATTAGATATTTCGAGTGGTATTCTGGTTTTGAGGTAGGTAGAATTTACAAAACTATTTAATTTAATGGTGATTTAAAATCAGTTCTTTAAGAACAATGAGTATATATACTAAAAGTATAGGCGCAGTGATTCAATGTTACTAAGGAGAGTACACAGTGTTATTAAGGTGAATTTGAACTAGGTGATTGGGGTATACATCCAGTTACTGTTCAATAGTACCGTTCATGATTAGTTAGGTTATTTTGAAGATTTGAAGGTTTTTACGTAGTTTTATTTTACTAGATCCACTTTTTTACTCTCCTGTGTAAAGTTTTGCACACACAAAATAACAGATGACAAATATTGAAAACGAACTTTTCCTCTACAACCAAAGTATTAAAATGCTTTTTTGATTTCTTCTTGGAATTCTCTCAATGAGCAGCGTAATACACTGTCCTTTTATTGTAAAAGGAAAGTTGAAAATGAACCTCAACAAAATGTAGTGAGTGATGAAAAGAATTATTAACATCAAGATGAAAAAGTTCGGTACTGAAACCGGTGTCGAAGGCGATTATAAAATGACTGCTACTGCGGTGACGAGAAATCAGAATAAGTCTGGCAATAATAATTTAAGTAATTAACAATAGTAATTAGTAAATATAAAAAGAGAAACACATGTTGATACTGAACTTGAAAATGTAATCAGTCAGTAATGAAGTGTAGTAGTAAATCAAGTAGAAAAAGTTTATGGCGAAGAAATTTTTCCCCCTCTTTATTCTCAATATTGTACCCCATACCTCATTGCTCTATCCTCATCTTCCATTCCCTCTCACACCTAAATTATGAGCATTATTATTTTTCTGTGTACCCTAATGAAATTGTTAAATATACAAAAGTATTAGTGACGTTCCAGATAAAATATACTTGTAGCTATCTTTGTACCATCATCAGGATACTCACTACAATATATTGGCATAAACAAAATTGATGTTAAGATACCCGCACTCTTTGTATTGTTCCTTAATACTGCCAGTATTGTGTTTAAAATTACTGTTGTCATTAGCTTATAGTGTATTGTGCTTCTCTGGTGTAAAAATTATTGTATATTTATGTAAAGTGCTACTGTAAACTAAACGTAGCTTTCTGTAACGTTCCTCAAATAACTTCACTTTTTTCGCCTACTTCTTCTTCGTCCTTTCCTTCGCTTTTTTTCTCTTCCCTCTCCCTCACAAACTTTATCATTTATACTTTCTGACTCCTTCCCCTGTACGTCTTTTCTTTTCTCTTTCACTACTCAGTATAACATACTCAGTTGTATTAATGTTCGGCCCTAAGCCGCCATCCTGATTGAGGTTTTTCTGGGTTTACTCAATCGCTTAAGGCGTATGCCGGGATGGTCCCTAGATTTATTCTCCCAGACGTAAATGTACAGCTTGTCCTCCCCTCTTAAATGGTTACTTCTCTAAATGTATGTAAATTAAGTGGTTAGGCGGAAGAGCAGGCCCTATGGCCTGAGCCTCGCCATTAATAAAGACATTATTATTATTATTATTATTATTATTATTATTATTATTATTATTATTATTATTATTATTATTAAGAAATAAGATTATTTGGTGTAGGAATCAACTTATTTTGCAGACAGAAAAAGAACATCTAAACCAAAATATTGTTTATTTCCCGTTTTTTCTAGTATTCAGTACGAATTGCAACAGACTTTCTCAATAAGAATGATTACAAAACGAGTTATTTATCTTATTACATTTACATTAATTACCATATTATTAACGAATAAGAAGCAATCCTACGCACAAGTATAAAAAAGTCGCTTTCAAACGAAATGAAACAGTATTCTCACTTGAGAGAATATGGAACGCCTTGCTCGTTCAAGTGCAAAACGAACTGCACATGATCACAGGGTTTACGTTGAGATATGTAATCAGAGGTAAAGATTTTCTGTTTATACATATTCATGATGAATGCATTGCATTTTACGGACTATTGATTTAATGACTGCTGCTCTGCAATTGTATGTTACCTGAAGAATTGGTGGCTGCCTGATTGCGGGGAACAGTGTTTTACGACAAGCTCCTTCCGACAAGGTCCTTCTAGAAATGACAAAAGCCGAAATTGTTGGGCATTGCTAGTTACTAAATTCGCCGTGAAATGCTGTTTTTCTGATCAACTGATAGCACGAAGAGGTTCTAAATTACTCCTGTAAGATATTTTATTGTATAGTATATTTCAGATGGTTGCTCAATGACCTTTTTCAACTTCTAACAAGCAATATAAACACCTTGAGCACTGAAGATCACGTTTAATACATACAATTTATTCTCATGAAATATCTTACTCATAAAATGAATGTAATACATAGAAAATTGGTAGATCTCTTTCACAAACTGCATTAAACTTTCGCAAAATAGCATTAAACTGCCTAATGTTAACTACTGAAAGAGATTAATATACTTTGAAAATTTATTTCTTTATATTGTTTATTATATACCACAATTGTAGCTAAACTAATATTTCACAAAGTAAGTACAGTAGAAAATATATTTTTCTACTCCCAATCTGTAATTCTCGTATTATATGGTTGCAGTTAGTTGCATAATGACAGTCATTATGATACAGCTTCATTATAGTAAAAGTGTTTGACTCAGAAGTAAACATCTGAGAACTCAAATACTGTTAATAAGCTCAAAAGCAATTAGAACAGAAACTGACTTTGATGACATTTATTTAATAAATTGAGTCCTATCTTGTCTCGTGTTCTGCTCGTTTGAAGTCGGACAGCGTTTCTGCTTAACCAATACCATCTGGAAGACGTGGTGAATGTCCGCAAGGTGACATTGGTTTAGCACTGCATTCCAATAGTGGAAAAAATACTGTATGAAATTAGATGTAAAGGCTTGTCCTGGCCCTCTGTTAACAATTTATTAAAATCAGTTTTGTAATCATCATTACTATTAAAACACATGTATTAACACCCCAAAAAGTACATTGGAAGTTTTACAAAGTAGATAAAAAACTTTGTTTCATATGCGTATAGCAATATCGTTTAACAGCATTGGTTATCAAACAATGCATAATGGACTCGTTTGAAAATTTTCCAATTTCGTATTGTACAGTTCTCTTGCGATACTTATTTCGTAAATGACTATTGTCACACTGACATATCAAACTATCGGCAATTGTTTCATTAACTGATTGGTTACGTAATGTAATGGGCTTTAGGGCTCGTGGCTAGTTCTTGGTCAGCGTGCTCGCTTTTCACTACCCGGCCCCGGGTTAGATTCCCGGTCGAGCCAAGACTATAGTGTGCGTTTTCCTTGCAATTTTCAGTGTATGTTACTGTGTGACGATGAGAAAATTAACTTCTCAGATTGAGAAGACCGAAATACGACGTGGGGAAGTCTGCGTGCTAACCACACGTACCCCCATAAACCATGGCCGCGAGGCAGGGACATCGCCGGTAGGCCTGAGCCCGTTCACGGGCTGTCGCGCCAAGTACATACATACATACATACAAATAATGGTCTTTATGAACTACAGTAAACCTTCGTTAGCATGTACTCGCTTAACTAGAAGTTCTCCTCAACACAAAATGTGGCTCCCGGCAAGGAACCATAGGAACATCAGAAGTATATAATAATGGGATACCACAATTTTTATTACACGGTCACTGCAGTTCCTCTGACCGGGAGGTTCTATGTTCGAGTCCCAACAAAAGCAAGATTTTCGACACTAGCATGTCAGCTAGGTCAAAATCATTCGCTTCTGGAGGAGAATTCTAGAAGCTGCTGCTCTGATCGGTAGTTTTCCGTGGGTTCTCCGATCAATACTAGGATAATGCCGGAACAGTACCCTACCAAAAGGGGTTACGACCTTTCCTTTTTCATCCTGTCCTCGCCCCTTACACACACTTACTCTAACATGCACTACACTATCACACATGCCGGGACACCGGTCGGGAGGTTAGATCTTGACCCGGCAGGGGGCGGTGCTACGCTGATGGGAGATACCTGGTTGATGGAAACCCCGTAAGCCAATAGTAGGTAGGCATCGAATCTCGCCATCCAGCAGGGGAAGTTCACAGCCACCTTCCGAGGGGGAAAACATGCACTACACTTACGGCACTAATGACCTCGGTCGTTGCCACGCCCAGGATCTCAACAAACAAACCAATGTTTATTATATTGATTATTTTGGTCCCTTGGAATTCGTGTTAACGAGAGTTTACAGTAGTATTTATTTGAAGCAACAATAATAGTTTTATGACCGTTAAACGTATTCACAATTTCGGTTCGTTTTTCTCCCAAATATAATCCATGCAAATGTGACCAGTCATGGATAGTAACGGTAGCAATCGAGGCCACTTGATATGAAACACGTTGCCTTTTATTATACGTACGAAGTGACCCGAATCTTACTATGGATCTCTAGACGAATTTTATGATATCTGTTCATAATATCATGTAAACCGTCTAGAGGTTTAATAAATTACATCACATAAAAGTGATTCAATTTTTTCATGTGTAGCAATTATGTAATACAAATGGAAAACATTGTTAATACTATAGTTGATTTACAAAAACAAATGAATGCAAATTAAAGTGGATTTTATGAATAATTAATATTGAAAGAAAATGCAATTAATTAATGACTACTCACGGCGGTTTAGTTTGTGTGATCTTGAAGGTAGTTTTCAAAGGGCGAGAATCACACTTTTGAAGAAGGTACTCACTTGTAAAAATAAAACAAACGTTATAATAGATGTAGTAAAAATGGAAAATGGGCAAGCGTGGGAACAACTATCACATTGAACAAAACATGTCTTAACAATATTTAAAAAAAGTTATTACCGATATATCTTAAGCAAAAAAAAAAAAACATTCCAAGAAAAAGTTATGGATTGAAGTGAAAAGTAAAACAAACTTCCAACGTTCCAACAAACATACAATGCAATGGTCCGCTGTTCAGAGTTGGCCAAAACACTCGCCAACCGGTTGCCAGAAATTAACTCATCCCGTACTGGCCTTGGATGTGCATGGCGTGTGTGCCATACAATTAAAGAAAAATCATGAGCTTCTTAAATATTTGGGCTCTATATTTGCAGAATAGCTTAATTATGAAGTGCTGTCAGAAATTATGAGCGCTAATACATGATGGATACCATTGGATTTCTACGACTAAATTCTAAAATTTCCTTAAATATAGTTTCATTAGTTCTTGTGTTTTAATTTGAAAATTAAGTTTTTCACAATCCGATCTACTACTGGAAAAGTGAGTGAAAATATTCCATACATTTGTTAACTGTATTTTGTGATCATTCTGGAGTTGGACTGAGCTTGTCCTCAAATATTACGTTGGGACGTTGTAGAGAAGCATTCAATCCTCCTCTCGGCTGCAAGTAAAGTGGGGCTCTGACGTTTTGGAATTTCCAAAAACAATAATATTTCTGGTACTATATTTTGCATTTAATGAAAATAGTTTTAAATTCAATTGATGGAAGTTTATATCTAGTTAATTAACAGTTTTTAATGTAGGAAATATCTTGAGAATTATCTTTTGAAAAAGGTCGTCGTATGTTAAGAAGCTTCAAGTGCACCAAGTACGAACGTATCTCTGTTCATGTAGTAAAGAATTTCATCACTAGAACTAAATTCCTATTAAAATAAAAATTTTCAACCAAGAAAAATATTTTTTTAGAGAGTAAAGTAACACATAAATAGAAAATTTTCAAAACATTTATACTACTTTCCTTAATATAATTAACTCAGAAAAGTTCAAAAGGTCACCATTTTATTTACAAGAAACATTTTGTCAGAAGTGTAGTTTGTAATTTAATAATTCGAGTACCAACTCTTTCTTAATAGAAGCGAGTGAATGAGTGACACTTAAAAGCTTAAAAAGCATTCCCACATTTAAATGAAAATGAACATCTTACAAGAACTCGACGTCAAAAGAGTGTAAAGGACGCCCGAGCTAATGGTCTCCGAGACTGCGTAGGAAGTCTGGTGACCTTGTGAGCCCTCGTATTCACGGGCAGTGATGCATTGTCCTCCGGGGTCGTCATTTCGTGTGAGGCGTGGCCTGCGTGTTTCCTGGCGCGCTTTCAGAGAGCAAACGCTGACTCAAGGCGTTATTTTCATTCATATACGCTCAGGGAGCAGGTGCGTTCTCAAAATTAACGCAACGGCCGCGGGCACAAAAGCCCTCGCACACTTTCTCGTTCCTCTACATTATGGTGGCACAGATTAGAAGGATAAAGAGCTATCTGGGTAGAAGAGTATGTTAATTTCAGTTTTCAATTTTTAGATAAATTCAGAAAGTGTGTTATGGAATCCTTCGACGATGGCTTTGTTTATTCTACCTAAATTATTTTTCTAGAAAAAGTAGTTCTCATGAAATAACAACGACGAAGCAGGTCAGTTAACGTCAAAATAGTATTTTCTGTTCAATAAAATATGTTCTATCACACAAGTTTCTCGAATGTGGTATATGTAGAGTATATTTTCCAGAAAAATTGGTCTTCTAATTTTGATAAAAACATTTTTGATTTTATTTTCTCAATCAGCGTATGTGGTTTAGTAAAGAACACATGATTTCATATCGCGGCAAAACACAAAGTGCAAAGTTGTTGCACTGTATAGTGATTCCGGGCGCGTCAAACTAAGGTCATTCGTCTCGTAAGTATACTGCATGTTTTCATCGCGAGAGGTGGCGGTCATCTTCTCCCACTAGATGCTGAGATCCTGCGCAAACCTACCGTCCTCTTGTGGGGTTTTACCATTCAGGTGACTCCCACCACCAGCCGGGACAGGCTCTAAACTACCGACTACCATCTTCCGATAGGTATAATGTAGTGCATTTGAGTGTAAATATATTTGTTAATAAGGGGAGAGGAGACAAGGAAAAGGTAAATGAAGTAAAGATGAAGTAAAGATCGCGCGCTGTCGTGGCCTGCTTGTTAGATACTGCTCTGGCACAGTCCTGGTGTTGATCGGAGAAACCACGAAAAGCTTACCGATTAGAGAAGCCGGCTGGTAGAATTCTCCTCCAGACAGCGGATGAACTAACTAACAAGCTAGTGTCAAAAATCCTGCTTCAGTGGGGTCCAGAACCGTAGAAACTCCCGATTAAAGGTACTTCAGTGTCATCAGTTGACGCCCTGAGCCAACTTTGTCGGTCGACCTCGATTGACACTCCTATCTCGGGGTCCGCTGAAGGAACCATCCGCAGCTGAAGCCTTTGTCCTCAGGCGCTCCGCGCTCCGTCGCCCGCGCGGCAAAGAGCCGCGACGGGCGCCCGCGGTTTTGGCCGGCGAGACACGCCCCACCGACCCCGCCCCTCGCCGCGTCGCGGTGTCGCACTCCGCCCCCTCCACCGCGCAGCAATCTCGACACCACAGCCGCCGGCGCCACCAACTCCGCGTTTCTTAGTTTCCGCTTAACTTCGTAGCTCCGCATTTTGCTCTCCCTCGACACGAAGCTCCACGCACACCACCATGACTTTTAGACCAACACCACCATGACCACTACTGCCACCTGCGCTACCTGCGGCTCGCTTCTGGAGGCAACACTTGTGGGCAGAGATTTTGGGGAGTGCCTGTGGCCAGGGGACCACGGACACTGAACACAACAGACTGAGGCTTCACGCATGGTCGCACCAGAAGCTATCTCTGTGCCGCGTGAGCGGATCCAAAGAAAGCTTTTCAGGCGATTTTCTGTGTATGAGCACGTTATATCGATCTATTTTCGTGAAGAAATATCGCAAAATTGATTGGTAGGAAATAATCCATGTAATTTACACGAGTTAGATCAATATTTCCTCCTTAATAATTTAATCTCACATCCATGTATCAATGAATTTTTTCGAAGTTTATCTTATAATTTACACGTTTGTTGAATAATCTCAAATATCAACTCGTTCTTGTTTCAATTGTGGTTTACTGAACATCACATTTTAATTTTTAAGCAATTGTGATATTTCTTTTGTATCAGAGCATTGAATACGTACTTTAGTGATAAGGTTAAGTAGCTCCGATGGTGAACGAAGGAAACTTGCTATCGTCCTCATGTATTGTGCGATTAAAACACTTGCAACTCGAGAAAATGATAAAAAATGAGTGCACAGAGACATGAAATATCATTTGTTCCCGTCATTTTAGGATGCATTCGCGTGATCACAAGCCATTGAGATACACATTTTTAAGTTGAACTAGTGGTACTACTCTTAACAGCTCTTCTTTTCTCGCGACATTGTTAAATGCTATGTAATATTATAATACGACATCCTGTCTTACTATTCAAATAACATTTGAAAATTTGTTAAACAAACGAAGCGTGAAAAAAACATATTTTTAACTCAAATGCACGATGTCTATTTTAGCCGCAAATAAAATTATAGGTTTAAATTAACGGGACGGAAAGGCATGATGGACGGATGATCCATTCTCTTATTCGAGCAAAGTTACAACAACGGGTTATAACTAGCAACAGTAAACGCTAACACGTATGAGACGTGCCAATTAGCATTTTTAGTATCAATAGAAAATGAAAATAGATAAGAAAAAATTAATATTAAATATAATATTGCAGCATCATAGTGCCTGGCATCATCATTCATTTTACGTTCACGAGGCGCAGTAAATTCGGAGCCAACGACTACGTTCGACGCCAAATTACTCAAGGAATACTCATATTTTCGAAAAATTTAACTGGACCTTATTTCAAGATCTGATTTTGATGAACACATTTCATGAATAAAAATTTTTATTTTCATAATTGTACTTGTAGAAATACGCCGAAAACATCGAATATCAATTTTGACGGTTTAGCTGCAAGCATTGTTCACAGACGGACCGAAGGACTGACGGACGGCCTGACGGACGGAGGGCCTGACGGACGGAGGGCCTGACGGACGGACGGCCTGACGGACGGACGGCCTGACGGACGGACGGCCTGACGGACGGTCGGCCTGACGGACGGCCTGACGGACGGACGGCCTGACGGACGGACGGCCTGACGGACGGACGGCCTGACGGACGGACGGCCTGGCGGACGGCCTGGCGGACGGTCTGGCGGACGGCCTGACAGACGGCCTGACGGACGGCCTGACGGACGGCCTGACGGACGGCCTGACGGACGGCCTGACGGACGGCCTGACGGACGGCCTGACGGACGGCCTGACGGACGGCCTGACGGATGGCCTGACGAATGGCCTGAAGGACGGACTGACGGACTGGCGGACGGCCTGACGAACGGCCTGACGAACAGCCTGACGGACGGCCTGACGAACGGCCTGACGGATGGCCTGACGGACGGCCTGACGGAACGACTGACGGACTGACGGACGGACTGACGGACTGACGGACGGACTGACGGACGGACTGACGGACGGACTGACGGACGGACTGACGGACGGACTGACGGACGGACTGACGGACGGACTGACGGACGGACTGACGGACGGACTGACGGACGGACTGACGGACGGACTGACGCACGGACTGACGCACGGACTGACGCACGGACTGACGCACGGACTGACGCACGGACTGACGCACGGACTGACGCACGGACTGACGCACGGACTGACGCACGGACTGACGCACGGACTGACGCACGGACTGACGGACGGACTGACGCACGGACTGACGGACGGACTGACGCACGGACTGACGGACGGACTGACGCACGGACTGACGCACGGACTGATGGACGGACTGACGGACGGACTGACGGACGGACTGACTGACTGACGGACGGACTGACTGACTGACGGGCGGCCTGACGGGCGGCCTGACGGCCTGACGGACGGACTGACGGACGGACTGACCGACGGCCTGACCGACGGCCTGACAGACGGACGGCCTGACGGGCGGACGGCCTGACGATCGGCCTGACGGACGGCCTGGCGGGCGCACGGCCTGACGATCAGCCTGACGCATGGACGGCCTGACGGACGGCCTGACAAACGGACTGACTGACGGGCTGACGAACGGACTGACGGATGGAGTGACGGACGGGCTGACGGACGAGATGGAGAATTGGAGATGGAGATTTTCTATAGTGATAAAATTGGCAGTCCTGTAATCCGATGCCAGAAGGGTTAACATAATATTTTTCGTTTTTCATAGTTGGCAACCCACCCCTGAAAAAATTCATAATTTTTTTTTAAATTACTCTATATCTATATTACTAATTTCAAATACGAAGGAACTGAAAAAAATCTATGCAACCCGCCACAATGTCCCAGGTGCATATAGTTTTGTTAGATAACCCAGGAATTGGGGGGGGGGGGAGAAATAGATTTGATTATGACTGAAAATTACAAATACTTGTATGTTTCCGCCTGTTGTCGTACGGCGCATACCGACTGAATTCTTTTACTCACTGCGTTACTGCTTACGACAGACTGCAAGAGGAGTCACTGCATATTAGCTCTTCACATTTTGTGTAATGGAATAAAATGTATTTGATATTTTTGATGTGTTGAGAACTCTTGTACTGTGTATCTGTATATAGTGTACCACAGTAGTGGCGATAATCCAAATCAATTGTGGCTGACGTTATCTCGGATTACAGAAAACACGGACTACACGAAAAAAGGAAATAGATAACAGAATTTCCAATTACAATATATAACAAAGTCAAATTTAATGTACAAATACTATTAAAATTACAAATACATAGATGACTATGAAACGGTCACAACAATGTGGCAGGCAAACTGACACTGGCTCCAACTGCTGAACACATGGTCTTCGACGCGGTGTTGCCAACCCGTCAAGAGTCATCTCTTGATTATAGCCAACACCATTTGGGGCGCACACCCTAGGTGGTGGTGTTATATCCGTTTGTGTAGCTTGTTTGGTGAATTGGCGTACATCAAGCATTTTTCCCATCTCAGATTGCACGGAAACTCGGAATCTCGGAGACTTTACTGTATCATGTTATCGCATTATTGGTAAAGAATAATTTTTTAATTTTTTTTAAAATTATGGTAGTGTTACTTCTGGATGTCGTTGTGGAAATGGCGTTTGTCCCGTGGGGTCGCTGCATGAGTGTGGCAGAAGGCCGAGGCAGCGGGGGTAGGAGTGGAGACCACTTCAGCCTCCCCCGCTCGACGCGATGAGGGCAGCTGATGGCGACAGACTTTTGGCACTTGCCTCGCCTCCAGCCCGTGAGTCACCGTGTCATTTTGTCAGTTCTCATTTTCTGCAAGAGGCTGCGAGAAACGGAAGAGGGCAAGCATAGCGGAGATCTGCAGCAGTACCCTCCTGTGCGTTCAATTTTCCTCTCTTCAAAATGACTTTGTTAATTATTGTAATGATTTCTTGATCAGAATTAAGACTCATTATTTATATTACAATTTATTTTTTGTTATACAATTATGACGTTTCAACCCTATTTGGAGTCTTTATCAAAAAATCTAGTGACCCGTTACAAAATCTAGTAACAAACTGCAATTATCATAAAACTTTGACCGGATGAAGATTACGACTTAACCAGGTTTTTATACTAAAAACTTTTTTACTAAAATGCTGTTTTTTTATCATGTGTCAAAAAACCTGCACATTAGATTTTTTGAAAAAAATGGGGTCGAAAACGTCATGAATTTACAAGACGAAATAAATTGTTATAAGAAAATATTGTGTCTGTTCATTAAAGTCAAGAAACCATTACAGTAAAATAAACAAGATAACAGACGTTAATATATTCACTATAATTTTGTTAATTACATTTAGCGATGCTGTGGTGAGTCGAAAATAAAATTTTATTAACGGTGATGAAACAATATCTTTCAATATAGTGTGAGTGAACATTACATTTAGAATTATAGTGATCAGAATAGAATCAAATTAAGAGGAATGCCTTATTGCGCTTTAATTTTACTCTACACAAATCGATTTTTTTAAATGTTAATCTGTGATTCTATAGGCCACATGAAAGATAAAGGTTTCTGATTTAAGCAAATAGTATTATTTAAAAATATATATTATTGGATTAAAAGTAATATTTCGTCAAAAAACGATCCTGAAAGTAATCTCATAATGAGAATGTACAACCAGTGAATTCCATAAAATCACATTCACCTTTGTTTGTTTCTATTATCCAGTATTGCAACAATATACAAACAGTCAAACAATATGCCTTCACAAAAAATATTGATACTTATTTTTTTCTTTCAGGTATTTCAATAAAATTAATATAAATAACTACATAAGTTTTAGTTCGTTTAATTCCGTAATTAAAAATCGCTACGAACTTATGCAAGTGGATATGTTTTGAGAGATTATCATCAAAGCACTTATTGAATTTTATATGAATATTTTACACTTTTGAAGATTTTCCCTTTTCACACATCTTAGATAATTTCAGAGAAGTATGTTTGAAAGACCTTTCTCCATCACGTCATTGAACAATGCAAAATATTAAATAACACTCGTTTAACAAATGGATATCATTACGATAGAATGCCTCATTAACTAATGAAAAATATTAAACAACGCTTGTTTAACAAATGGATACCATTACAAGAGGAAACGTTATCGCAAAAGCATGTATGAATTTCACAAAGTAACTTCGTCGTTTGAAGTGAAGTGGATAACCGAAAATTTCCAACTCTTCTCGGTCCGGTGACTTCGATTTCGTAATAGCACACTCAACGCTACTTCTCAAGCGCACGCCTCGCCCGTGACTTACTCACGCGTGTCCGCATGTGCGGACGCCCATTGTGAGCGCGTGATTCACTGGGGCCGCTGCGAGATTTATGCGTGAGGGCCATGTAAAGAAGGGCCGCCGCTTAGTGGGCAGGGGGCAGCATGGGGAGATGAGATTGGGCAGCATTCGTATTCAAGGACTGACACAACTGTCACAAAGATGAAGAGAGTAACACAATATCAAACCTTTTACACGAGTTTATGAAATTCTCTTCGCCTATTATAACTCGCCACGCCTCGCTCATGAAAACCGAAGAAATACTGGAGTGTCGACTGCGCGGAAAAGTGAATTGTTTATGTAAGGTCGGTGTCTCGATTTCGATGCTCTATGGCGCTATATTCTCTATCAGCCCGCTGTTTTGGCGCGTCAGAACGGAGCAAAAACTGTGTACATATCAGTTCATACACGCCAAAATGATGGAATAAAACAAGAAAGGTAATCGATTTTCTTTCACTCAGGCACAGGTAACACGGATATGTTTTTAAATATTTAATGTTCAAAGTAGACTCACATGACAATGCGAACTGACAGTCTTGATGCTTGCCCTTTTCAGAATCTTCTCTTGCCCGAAGCAAGAAAGACGTTTCTGCCTGTCTTCTACCCAATTTTTCAAGCTTTCCCACAACTAGTTATTTCGACGCATTAGAAGTACTAAAAGAAAAATTTTGATATTGATGAAATGTGGAACGCCTATTCTGACTTTTAGAAATCAACAGCAGAATCCACATAAAGGATAAAGCTGAATATTGTCTGGGGTAATTAGGTATAGACGTAGGTACAATCGTGACGTGTATTTTATTGAAACAAATGATTAGTAAATGTTATTGTGATTGAGTGTTGTTAGTGATTAAATGTTGAATAAGTGGCAAAATATTTCATAATACTGCACGAAGAACTGGGCAAAGGTACAACGAAGTTGTATGGAAGTGCATACTTTAGGACACACACACACACACACACAAAGAAAAGAAAGCAGAAGAAGTTCATGAAACTGACACTGATTCAAAAATTCCCCAGAGATTCTGAAAGTAATTAAGCAGAGAGATTACGCCAGAGAGTTCGCCAGCCGCTTGAGTTTCATCACCAACATAAGGTAATGCGCCTCCAGAGAGAGGACCAGGAAAAGTTCGCGACTCGTTGAGTCCCACGGCTAGAACAAGGCAGACACAGAGTAAAAAGGGCGCGGCGGCAGAATTCCCCGAAACAAAGCGAGAAGAGCGCTGTCATGCCCGTAAGGTGACGCTAGTCGCCGAAGGAGATAAAATCGCGTTCGCAAAAAGATGCCCTCAGGTATGCAAATCGAGAGAACGCGGAACTGTTGTCGGCTTGCGGACGAAAAGAATGACTCGCCGCTCAGCGCGGTGGGAAAGCATCGTCGTTTATAAATAACACTAATCCCTTTTATAGAATAAATGTTATATTTGTATTAGAACTTCCCTCGATGGACGAGCCCTTCCGTAGATGTTATCCTCATCCTACTTCAGACCTATTCATCGGTGACCTGACTCTAATAATAATAATAATAATAATAATAATAATAATAATAATAATAAACAATAAGTTCTTGGTAGATGTTTGCATGATACTTCACCTTAGCTTTTTCACAGGGTTGCAAATACATGATATATCTGTGGGCCCATTTATAACTGGCTTTGGGAGAAGTCTTGTTAAGGCTTCTGACATTTAATGGTAGAGGTAAACTAACAAGAGATTGTATGACTTCTGTGCTTGTTCAAATAATGAAAAAGGTACTTGGTTGGAAACAGTTGGCTTAGATCGTAGCATTAGAATTCTTAAAGTCCAAAAATCCGTGATTCTGGACACATGTAGAATTGTTCGCACTGTGGTAAATCAGCACTAGCGTAGGTTGAGATATGTCTGTACGGCCTCTCACACAGTTAACACCAGAGGTAAACTCTGGAAGAAAGAATAAATAAGAATAACGCTTTTCCTTCTTATTTTATATAAAATATTTACATTTTTATTTCTTGGAATGTTACTAACCATCCAGATTCGTTGGTTAGTATTTCTTAATTTTCATTCTTTTGTGTGAGCTACTTCCATCATGAATAATAGCTGAGACTATAATCAATACCATAAAACTATTACAGAAAATGCAATTACTAAGATCTATAAAGTACATCTAAATAAAATAATTTATAACACTCCTAAATTGTATTGCAAAAATAATCGATTTACTTAAAAGTATACCAATATTATTATTGTTTTAATATCTAAATCTTTTGGGGGAATGGAGATGAGTCCATCGCCCGGTAAAAAATATTGAAATAGAATCAGGATGAGAAAGGAAAGTCTTCTCCTTGTTATGGCTGATGGAAGTGGTCTGGCTCAGCCTGGAATTGAAGGAAGAAAACCACGAACGCGACCGTCCAGAGCAGGCGGCCGCTAGAATTCCAGCCCTGTTGCCGGCGTCTCTCGATCCAGTAGCTTAGCTGGTGGCAAAAATGGC
Organism: Gryllus longicercus; assembly: GCA_038098605.1. Taxonomy (NCBI): domain Eukaryota; kingdom Metazoa; phylum Arthropoda; class Insecta; order Orthoptera; family Gryllidae; genus Gryllus; species Gryllus longicercus. The sequence goes on from JAZDUA010000007.1 coordinate 10,839,937, forward strand.
CGTCGGGACTCAATGCTTGGAACGCGTGTTCCGCTTAAGTTTCACCTCTTACAGTACCACATTGAATGTATTCATGATCAGAACTGTAAATATTTCAGGCGTACGAATCAAATTAATCTTTCGTCTTTGAAACATTATGCCATCCGTTGATGTTCTCGAGTTGTGCACCTTAGTATTTGCACATGAAATTAAAGCACTAAGATCGTAATGACTTGGTTAGATTGTTATGAGCAGTTCTCTGTATTTACGTTATATAAACGTTTCAAATCACTGATCATGAAAATAATTACACTTGCATAATCGACGAAAGATATCGGCGCTCAATCACAATTATATGACAAAAGTTAAACTCGAATTACAAAATCGAGACTTCGTTACCTTACTGAGCTTACTTCATCTCGGTAATAATATTTTATTCCTATCGTGTTCAATTCAGGGAATGGACGAGGCCGCCTATTGCATAGGATCGTCGGTACCCTCGAACATCTTAATCACGACCTAATCGGCTCCTGAAGACGAATACCTAAACTCTCAGTCAGAGCCCCCAGCTGGCCTTCGTTGAAATAACCTTCGACACAACGATGCAGCAAAACACCGAATACGTAATAGCAGCGGGGCGCCCTGCCACCTGGGTGAGTCACCCTCCAAACACGCACGCGCCTCCACCCTCCGGCCGCCCGCCCGCTCGCCTGGCGCTGCTCGGGCGGCCCGCGCGGGGGAGGCGGGGCAGAGTGGAGCGTGGGGGTGGGGTTCTCATGTCGGGCGCACCAGGCCCGAAGGAGCGGCGGGGAAAGAATGGCTGAGGGACGGAGAAAGGAGGACAGGAGAAAGGAGAGTGAGGAGTGGCTGAGAGAGGTGAGGAGGAACGGATAGAGGAGAGGAGGGGAGGAAAGGAAGGAAGGAGAGAGGAGTGGAGAGTGAATAACAGAGGAAGGCGGAGATAATAGAGGAGGGGTGGAGAGATGTGAGGATTTGCGGATAGAGGAGAGGAGGGCGGAGATAATAGGGGAGGGTTAGAATGAGGAGGGGAGTACGCTCAAGGAAGAATGGGCAAAAAGTAAAGGGTGGGGAGAGAAGGGTCCGGGAAGAGGAGTGAAGGAACAAGCATGGTGCTTAGGTGTGTCTGTTGAGTATGCTGTTTGTGGTGTTGGTGGTAGGACAGGAGGCGAGGGAGGGTTGCACAGAGAACGCATAGTGGGAAGGGTGGGAAGGAAATGCGCTCTTGATGAAAAGGGCCGTCGTCGTTTCATCCCCCCCTTCCCCTCCTCTTCCCCCACCTCGCGTCGCAACCGCCCTCCCTAGCGCTCTGCACTCCCTCACCAAGCTGGCCTAATTCTTCCGGACTGAGTCACAGTCAGACCGGTCCATTCGCGTTCTAACATCGCTACAAACGCTCTGGAGCAAAAATGTGCCTTACTTTGGTTGAGTTGAAAACAGGAATGCAGGATTTCTCTTTGATGAAGTGCACACCTGAATATTCTACATTTTACAAGTAAAATACATTAAAAATGGTATGATATCTGTGGCTAAATTATTATTTTTCGGTACATAGTATGCATTTGGAAGACTGACAATCGACGAAATCAGGCTATGCAATATTCCAAACAACAACTTTGTTAAATGCCACATTTTGTTTTCTCATAATACGCAAAGTTTTCGAAATTTGTGACTGGAACTGTGAATCTGTGAAACTGTGGAACTGTGAATCTGAACTGTGAACTGTGACTGGAACTGTTAGGTCAAAAACCTCTATTTTAATAGGCTTGAAAAATCTTTTGACAGCTCTTCTTTTATTTTTCGAAACCGACGAAAGAAAATTTCAAGCAAAATTATCCTCTTTAACTTTCAAATAGAACTCGCTTACGAAATTTTGAGAAGTTTCCGCATCTGCTCATCGCGTCTTCAGTCTCACTCAGAAACATTGGAATATTTTCAATTCGCAGAGAATTGCTAATTCACATTCCATATTGATTGTAGTAGATTTAGAATAGGTCTCTCCATTTTGAAAAATGACAGAAAAAACTGTCATCAATTTAAGTCTAACACCTTTGAAAAAATAACCCATGCATGGGAATCACAGTCAATAAAACAAATCCCGAAAATTGTTTCCAATGATTTATAAATGAATATCAAAATTACTTTATATTACAAGGCAAGAAAGAGGATGTTACCATGACTAGACGGAAGAGTTCCCGGACAAGGTCAACAGGTCGAGTCTAGGAAATGTCGTCTCGGAAAGTCACTTTTGCAGACTGATGTACATTAGTTTATTCGAGACCTCAGTTTTATGACAGGGTGTCCGTGTGATATACAATTTTAATTGCAGATCACGAGAACATACTAGTATGTTTTTTCCATTCAAGAGTTAGTATGTGTTTTCGTTTCGAATTGTTGACGTTCATAATCGTATGGAAAGTACTTTCGGTATGTTTCCGCGCTGGTTGACGAAAAAAGTTGATTGTTCTTTTTCGAATATTGTGTAAGTATGAGTCACAGTCTAGGCTGTCGGGAATGAATTAAATTTTAGCCAGCTGTCCGACAGCAGGAATTCCGAAGTCAGATCTGGAGTACATTTCAACACTGATTTTGTTGCATATGGGCTACGTTCAGCTACGTACGCTAGAATCATTCTGGAAATTGTTTGAATGAGACGTAACACGTATACATTGTGTATGTGTGTGTGTCCAATAGTGAAATAAAATAACTACCGATATTGTCAGTAAGCGATGAAGGTATCGATTCTGCAGAGATGAAAATATCGAGGTGTTCAAATCAAAAAGGTAGAACGAATTTCGAGACTACATAAGATTACAATAATATAATAAATGATTGGAACAATCTTTTAACATTTCCATTGTGTTCTTTCATTCACATTAAGACTTTTTTCTTTAAAATACTACAATGGAGGAAATGAGTGTTCTGTTATTGAACCTGCCATGAGTAAGACACGTCCTTTACCTTCGTTCGGCATCATCATAAAATGATGTTACATAAATGTGATCTACAAAAATATATAATTCATTCAAAATACTGATCAATTGATAAATGATTTTGGCAATTAATATCAAAGACAATTTTAACAACAATTTTACCAACCTACATGTCGGCGTCCGGGGTTTTCCCCAACCAAGTACCTCCCACCAGCTCGGCACCATTCCAGCCGGGACAGGCTCTAAGCTCCGGACTTGCCTTCCGATATGTGATGCATATTAAGTATGAGTATTTGTATAGCAAAGGGTGAGGATAAGACGGAATTGAAAGGAAAGATTGCGCGCGGTCCGTGGCCCGTTTGTTACAGTATTGCTCCGGCATTGTACTAGTGTTGACTGGAAAACCACTGATCACAGCAGCCGGCGGCTAGGATTCTCTTCAGACAGCGACTGAACACGTTCCAGCTAGTATCGAAAATCCTGCCACCGCGGGAACCGGAACCGTAGGACTTCCCGGTCAGAAGTATTGCAGTGATATGAAGTTGCCTTAAGCCACATAAGCCGGTACAAGTACTTGAGATTCAATAATACTAACACAACCTTCGGTTGGTGCTTGACCGTACTGTGATACTGAATCAATTCAGGTGCTGTCATTGGTTCAGAACTGTCGTACTGAACCGCATCGTGCGTTCTCTGCGGCGGGGCGCCGCGTCGGGGCAAGGCACTCGCGTATGACAAGTGCGCCCACGCGCCCTTAAATATAGCCGGGTGCTGTCTGCGGGGCCGCCTCGTTGGAAGGTGGCCAACGCGACAGCCGGCTGAGCACTGACGCACTGACACGCCGCCGCCGCCGCCACTGCCTCCGCTACCGTAACTGCCACTTCCGGGTCACGTGGGGGATGAAAGTTGGGGGGGGGATTTCCGTCTGCTCCACACGTCTAAGAATGACGATGGTGATGAGTGCAATATTCAATTGTTGAACGTAAGTGAGGGAGGTTTTCGGCTCAGTCCTCATCTTCCTTGGTCAGATGATCTCCGAGGCGATCAGCCATTGTTGTATACTTCCTAAAAGGTAGTGTGGGAAAGGGAACTAATCCACGTGATCATAAAGTGTGAATGATCATGACAAGTTCATGTTCCGTTGAAGTACGTAGACGTATCAAAAAGCCAACCTCACCACAATCATGTGGTGAAACGCTCAATAGCTACGCGGAGCTCGTACCCGCCCCGTTGGGCACCACGCTTTTGACGTCCCACAGCAGAGCAACCGACGCTGACAGGCAGATTATGAAAGGTAACTATGTATGGATATATTTGTTTAGTACATCGGTTAATTGTTGGCGAAAATTTGTTTCATAGTAAGGAGCCCATATCATGCTGAGGACACGTGGCATTACTTCATCGTCCTTGGTTCTAACCGTTTGCAGGCGATACTTACCAAATGATATGTCTGATACGATACAACTGTTCCCACAGAAACGCTTCTCCGGGGGTCTTAGGATTCGAATCCCGACGGTGGTAGATTTTCAACACCAGCTGCAAACTGGGACTATTTCAATTGTCTGGAGAAGAATTCTAGCATTCAGCTGCTGTTATCAGTAACTTTCTATGGTTTCTTCGATAAATGTCAGGTGAATGACGGAGCGGAACGTTCACAAACGGACAACGGACCGCGCGGGGTTTTTTCCTTCCTCATCTTTGTCGCTTCCTTTCACCTGACCCAAACACTTACACACACTATACTATCACACATATCAGAAGACGAACATAGAGCTTGGAGATTTTTCTCACTGGGGTGGTGCCTCACTGGTGAAGATGTCTCGAAGAGAAACTCGCGAGCCGGCGGGTAGGTCAGCCCGGATTTCACATTTTAACGGAGCAGGAACACCGCTTCCTCTCGGGAGATGCGGGACTCATTACTATAGCTGTTGATGCTCCCGGAAACACAAATTATCAATCAATCGGAGGCACCCACAAACATCCAGTTCTGTCGGTTCAGTTTTATCGCGACCGGAGTTTGTCTAACTGCAACTCCAGAGCCCTCGGCTCAGCAGTTCGTTACCCCGTATATTTTGGTTTGTTTTGTGTGTGTATTAATGAGAGACGGTCGCTTGTCTTTGGGCAAAATTGAGTAGGTCCCTGTCCTCTTTCGGCGCGTACTCGGGATCGGGGTTCCACTCACAGACCTCAAAGCAACAACGACCTCGTATCCTCATGAAAATCAGGAACTGTTGGGTGTCGTGCGGGACAGGTTTACCACCCTGGGTGATGAGAACTCTCATTTTTTTGCCCGAACGAGAAGACGAAAATGTCATAAACACTCGATCGTGTCGGGTAACGAACTGGCCAAGGGAGCTGGAGATGCAGCCAGGCAGACTGAGTTCTGATAAAACCGAATAGGCAAAACTAGATAGTTGTGGGTGCCTCTGATTGATCATTTTGTGTTTCCGGGTGTATCAACTGCTATAGTAATTTCATGAGCAGAATACAGACAAAATTATCGGTTTTTAAATAAGGAGAGACGATTCCGTTGCATTGACAACGGTGGTTGGAATTACTTCGCGTGTAAAGTTAAGTTGGAATCCCAAGCAATACATGGATGTGTTTTCAATTTGGAATTATGCGTGCAAGTCAAAGACGAACCAACAGATATTCGATAGGTATCGTTATCGTTATTAACTGCTCAAGCGGAGTGTAAATTTGAAACTAGCCAAAATGGCAAATGAACTTCCAATCAGTCAATAATTAATGAGCATTCTGTAACCATTAATGTACAACGTCCTGTACACACTCAAAAAATGTAGACAAAGATTCAACATACATTAATTTAACGGCACAATGTCTTTCGTGATCCTAGTTTGACTTCCTTCTGTATATTTCGGCGCCAATGATCCTAAACCCACTGCAAGAGTCATATCTGACTGTATAGCGTGTGTTAAAATCAAGTAATCTAAGGTAAAAATATATTTTTTGTTGTGAGACGGATAAACGAAGTAATACCAATAAATCAGTGTAACGGTTTATTTTATACATCACATTACATCATCTTTGACCTTTCAGTTCCCTATATCTGAATACCGTTTTAAAAGATCCCACCCTTACATATACGTTGATCACGTAAAAAATATTCTGTGTTTGACTTGTTTCACTAATTTGTTAATGTAAATTCATGTTCGTGGACGAATAATCAGTATTTGCATTTAAACTTGAATGTATTCAGAAATAGTGCTGGTAAAAATGCACGACAAAGTATATGGATATTTGCATACTTGGATGTACTATCAATGAACAGAAGTTGTTCCTTATTTGTTGTTCCATTCTTAGCTCTAGGAATATTCCTTTTGATCTTACATTGAACATCTCTTTGGGATCGACCTTACGTCACAATCTCTGCTTGATATATTCCGCTCGTCTTGATGCACTCATGTGTTTACTTGACGGACGTATGCCAACTATATGAGTACGTGTTGCAATTGAATATTTTCTCTTTTGATCAGAATCAGATATAATTGTCAAATAATTTTACTTAGTAAAATAAAACTAAATTCAAAACAAACTTCTTCATTTTCTTCAGTACTTTTTACAAATCAATCTAAACATAAACTATTTCTAGTCACTACAACGATAATTTATTTTCCTTGGAAAACTTTTAAGATTATTTTATCGATATGTAAGATAAGTTCACGAGTTGTTAGACATGGATCTTGTGTCCGCATTACCGAGACCTCCATGTGGTTGTATAGCCGAGAGGGTAGCGCGCCTGCTTTCTGCGCAGAGCGCCCGGGTTCGAATCCCGGTCAGACCATAGGATTTTCACTGGTCTCTTCGCATTCTAATGTGTTAAGGATCTCCTTGTGATTGCATTTCAAACGGCATTGCATTGTACAGCACTTGGTGTTAAGCTCAGTTAATGAATCTTCACACGCTCGCTTTGACGCACTTGGTATCTCCGCAAGTGGCCAATCTGCTTGGCGGTCGAATTCGGTGCAAAATCGGAAAGGAGGTCTTATAGTTTCTCGAAAGCAAATTCTCGCTTGAGAGGTGGAAGAATCCTCCGACATTCTTTTTGCGATTCCGCGCCGAACAGCCATGGCGACAACATCGCTCGCCCCGACTTAGTCAGTGCAGTTACTCAGACAGTTCACTAAGTGTATAACAGTGAAGTACTCGTTGTGTTGTGAAGTCGTGTAGTACAATCAGCTAACATACAGTGTGCTATAAACCAACAGTCGCTTATCAGTTATTATTAACGGTGAGCCCCCTTCAGCCAGCTGTGACCTAGGTCACAGCATTGCAGGAGCCATGGCAACTCTCTACAGCAGCGTGTGTGCCATGGACAGTACCTCCAGCAGTCCAGAAATTCAACAACATCATCTCGTATTCGGAGCCATCCCGAACTGCCAAAACCCTCAGCTCGCCTCAAACATGTATGGGCAGTTTGCAACTGTTCAAGGTGCCGATTGCAGCTCGCAACAGCTCACCGGGGCCGGAAACCTCCAGGTCGGTAACCTCTGCTCAGCAAAAGACGCAGCTAGCGGCGAAGCAGCCTTTTCCGACAACAGTGAGTCGTTAACAATTACTAACAGTGCAAAAAGAACCCATACCTCAGGAGAAATAGACTTCCTCCCAAATAAGAAATCAACCACTTCAGATTCAACTCAGTATAATATACCAGTGGGAAACAGGTATAATATACCAGTGCTCTTCTAGAAAATCTATCAGATCAAGATAAAAGATTTGAGTTTGCCAATGTCACTCCGCCCCAAGCAGACGAAAATCTAAGAATCCCTCCCATCTATGTAAATAATATCCACAATATCTCGGAATTCAACAAAGAGATTAAAGGCAAATTAAGCAGCCAATTTACAACAGATTTCAACGGAAACAGAATTAAAATAATGTTTAAATCAATAGCAGACTTCAGAAAAGCCATCAAATACCTCATTGAAACTAAAAGACAATTTCACACCTACAAAGATCCAGCCAATAAAAAATTTTCTGTCGTCTTCAAAAACATTCACCCAACAATTACACCAGAGGAAATAACCGAAGACCTTCAGCACAAATTCCCGTCCATCATCAGTGTAACAAGACTCTATAAAAATAACGTGCCCATTCCAGTTATTGCAGCAGAATTCAACGGAAGTCAAAATATCGAACAAGTGCTACAAATTAATCAGATCTGTAACATTAGTGTTAAGCCAGAAAGACGAAGAAGGCCGAAAGGTCCAGTTCAGTGTATGCGGTGCTTAGACTTTGGACACACAAAGAATAACTGCAACAATTCAATCGCGTGTATTTTCTGTGCACAAGATCATTATTCTGTTAATTGCCCTAAAAAAGACTTACCTGCAATCTGTAAAAATTGCAATGGATCTCACAGAGCTGATTTAAGATCAATAGAATGCCCATACTATAAAAAGCAAATAGACACCCCCTCAAGTAACCCCAAATCAGGCAATATTAAAAATAGATTAAGAAACAACCCCCCTCCAAGACTCACCTCACAAAACTTCCCACCTCTCCCCACATCTAACAATATTCCAAATTTCACATTTGCTCCAAACCCTCCCCAAAATACAAATCAAAACAACCAACCTAACAATAACCCATCCATACATCCTCCTCTTATAAATAATTCTAATAATAACTCTTTCATTCATTCCATTATTAACTCAATTACCTGCTTCTTAGTCAATATTATTAATAATATCATCCCAACAATAGTCAGCAATTTACAAGCATCTCTCTCAGCCTATTTTAACAACAATAATGCAACAGTACCATAAAAATAATTTAAATCTGCTCAATTGGAACGCGAATGGCATCAACAATAAAAAATTAGAACTAACGTATTTCTTAAATGATAACAAAATAAATCTAGCTTGCATAACGGAAACGCATTTAAAATCAGATGTCACATTTAATATATCAGGCTATAGTGTAGTCAGAACCGACAGATCAAATGCAAACGGAGGTGGTGTACTAATACTAATAGAAAAATCCATACCATTTATTAAAATCAACCTTCCACACACCCCAGGTATCGAAACTATAGCCATTAAATTCCCTCTAAACAATAGATTAATAACCCTAATAGCGGCATACAAGCCTCCGGAAACAAAAATTTCCGACTCGAATATTTCAGCGCTGTTCCAGATGAATTCGCCCACTCTTCTGATTGGGGATCTTAATGCTAAAAACACTATATGGGGATGTAGAAATACCAACACTGCAGGACGCCAACTCAGCAAAATAATTACGGACCTCAAACTTCAGTTAATTATCCCAGCAGAACCCACTCACTACCCCACAGATCACAATAAACACCCAGACATATTAGATATTGCAATTTCTAACACTCAAACCACTTTTTACTCAGCACCCTTCTTTGAACTAGACTCGGATCACCTGCCAACCATCATCTCAACTCAACAAATTACGCCCCCTCACACTCCAACTCTCACACTTAACACACAAAACATCAACTGGAAAAAATTTAAAAACATAATTCAAAAACAATCACCCCACTTTAAAATATTAAAAACTCCCATAGAAATAGAACAAGCTATAACCTTTTTAAACAATATGATAATTAACACAATCAACACTCTCAATAATAATGCTCAGCCCCCCACCACTAAACATTTCAACAAAAAACTTCCGAAAAACATTCTCACAATTATTAACACTAGAAACAAAACAAGAAGACTTTGGTGCACCATGAGAAACCCACAGCTTAAGAAAGAGTTAAATTTACTGTCCAACATCGTAAAAAAATCACTAAGGGAACATAAACAAACAATTCACAATAACTTAGTCTAACCAGTCCCTCAGCACAAATAACAACACGTTGTGGCAATTCACTAAAAATATCTTGAAAAAGAAAGCAATAATACCCCCATTAACAACCCCAACGGGCAAGAAATTCGCTTCTTATGAGAAGGCTGAAGCATTAGCCGATCACTTTGCTAAATCATTTACTCCCAATGCCACCCCAACTCACCCACTGCATTCAAACATACTCGAAATAGCATCAGCCCCCAACTATAACGTACCACACAAAATAAACTACATATCCCCAAATGAAGTCATTAATATAATTAAGATTTTGCCAATAAGGAAAGCCCCTGGTCACGACAAAATAAGTAACAAAATCTTAAAAAACTTACCTAAACCCACAATAGCATATATCACCAATATTTACAATTCAACATTTAGAACTGGTTACTTCCCCGTTATTTGGAAAAATTCAAATGTAATACCCATCCCCAAGCCATTCAAAAATCTATCCAGAACTGAAAACTACAGACCCATTAGCCTTCTTCCCACTTTATCAAAAATCCTAGAAAAACTAATCCTTAAAAGACTAAATTCCCATCTGAATAAAACTCAAACAATCCCAATGCACCAATTTGGCTTCACTAATAAAGTTTCAACTTCTCATCAATTATTAAGAATCACGGAGCACATACACGCGGCATTCCAAAAAAAACACCATACAATAGTTACCTTTTTAGACATTTCGAAAGCTTTTGACAAAGTGTGGTACCCTGGATTAATATTCAAACTTAAAGAAATAGGTACCCCTAACTATTTAATTAATACCATTAATAGCTTTCTCCAAGATAGAACATTTTCAGTCACAGTTAATAATCACACATCCAATCCCCGCAGAATTACAGCTGGATTACCTCAAGGCTCACCACTGTCCCCCACGCTTTTCAACATATACACAGCCGACATTCCCATAACATCACACACGCACATCGCCCAATTCGCCGACGACACCGCAATTTTCATATCCAATCATTCAACTGATCTAATCTGTAAACAAATTCAAACACACTTAAATAAAATTGATGAATGGTCTGTCAAATGGAAAATCAAACTAAATCCTACAAAATCATGCGCCAAAATATTCTCATTAAGAACATTTTCAACCCCAACACCACTCCAAATAAACAATAATCCAATTCCATGGACCTCGCACAATGAATCTGTCAAATACCTAGGGCTGAATCTTGATACCAGACTAAATTGGAAAAATCACATAACAGTAAAAGCACAGCAAGCCAAAATAAAATTAATTCAACTAAAGCCACTCTTAAATCGCAATAGTAAGCTCTCATTAAACAATGCCATCACCATCTATAAATCAATAATTAGACCTCTAATGCTTTATGCATGCCCTATCTGGATCAATGCTTCTAAAAATTAATATAAATAAATTACAGATCATCCAAAATAATTTCCTCAGACTTGCCACTCATGCACCCTGGTTCATCTCAAACACTCAACTGCATAAAGAATTTAATTTACCCCCTATACTTGACCACATCGCGCTCCTATCTAACAATTTCTTCTCCAAAATAAACACAATAACCCAAGCCACCCATTACGGCCTAGCCACCACGTACCAGCTCCCAACAAGAATAAAAAATAGATATCCATTAGATTCATTCCTCAGCATATTTTCAGAACTCAATTAATCACATAGGTGCTCTGTGAGTTTCCTATTCATGTGTATTTAGAATTAGTTGTAAGATTAGCATTTAAGTTAAATATAAGTCATAAAAATACATATGATGTAGTATACATAATACTGAACTATGTACATTCGTTCACTAATAAAGATATAATAATAAAAAAAAACCGTGACCTCCAAACAGTTTCGAGAGTAATGTATAGAGTGCGATATCATTTCGAAGATAAGAGATGTTAAAGTGAATTGAGTAACGCTCGTCCCAACTCTGCTCTAAGAGAGATCTATCTGACGTACGTTGCATGTTGGAGAGCTGAGAGAACACCACACAACATTATCAGTTCAATGATACACACCTCTTATGCATACTGTTCGAAAATTGTTTTCAGTAAAAGCACTGAAAATATCAAACTATTCCCAAATGTAAATATAACATGGATTTCTCACAGAATCATGTTCGAGCATAACAGAGTGAAATATATCCAAACGATGCTGTAAAGCTTGCATAGGAAAATGTGTTGCTGCATTCATTATAAGAAAACATTCAATATTTGTTGCAAAATTATACAAAATTTATGATTTATATAAAATTGTATAAATCATGTTATCACTGGACTAAGTTAAATAACTTAATTTGTATCACATGACAATCGTTCACTCAAGTTAATTCTATTCATAAATAATTCATTAAATGTTCATCTAAGGAACTAATTGTCAAAAAACTGTTGATTATAAAAATGTTTATTGCAGAACACTTTTATTTTTTCCACAATAAAAAATCGTATTTTATTTTAAACTTGCGACATAAAAAATTAAAACTAAAAAAAAGTATTTGCTCTATCACTGAAATATTTGACAAATTATAAACAAAGATAAATCTGAAACAAAGATTGAGTATTTATTTCAATTAGTAATTCTCCACTTTTTGTCTCCGAGAAGTGAATGTATTGCTTACTTAAAAAAAACAATTTAATACAAACGATTAAGATACGTTTCATTTAAAAAACTGCCTTTCATTCATTTTATTTCATTTGAGTAAAAACTTGCATTACAAGAATTCCCGACATACCGTTTCAACTCCTTTCGAGAAGAGAACAGATCAGGCACATTCACGCAGATTTCTTGAGGATCATTTCCTGAAACTACGCTCCAAGAGAGATAGTTCCCGGTCGCCTTTCAATTACTCCCCGAGAATCCAGCGTGTAATCACGCGGCTTGGACCTCGTTAGAAAACCATCTGCCGCTAATCCCGCATTAATACGGGCGTTAGAAAGGGGCAAATTACTCTCCCGGGGTAATATCGCGTTTCGAATCGAAAGCCTGCGCGATCCCGTGTAGGCGAGGAACTGAGAAGCGTGCTTCAACACGCATTCTCACGCGTTTCATAAGCAGTTTTCGCTAAGCGAGTCGGCATGTAATGATAACAGCCTTTTTTTCGTTGTAACATAATTTGAATTGCATTATGAAAATTAATTTTATTCGTTATTACGATTTTAATAATAAATAATCCTATAATAGAAATTATGCTCGCTTATTCCTGAATTCCTTCTGAAGTATGAGAATATGTAATAAATATGATCCAACAAGATACTATGAAACAGATAATTTAAGAATGTGTAATGGTGATTAATCTAATGTATAAAATTCCAATTCATATTATAATAATTTTTTTAAATTTTATGAATATTTTGTTCTTCGTCTCTATTTCGTGATAAGTATCACCACAAAAATTGTGCTTTTCTTATTGTTCTCGTACTCTATTTTTAATCATTCCACTCCACATCTAGTCATGTTATCTCTAAAGGTGTTGTTAAACATCTGTCTTTGACCTCTGCAAGATGAGTTTGCTTAAGAGACGGCTTGTTTTTGTAACAAGCTGTAGTTTGGTGCAGAATTTCCTCCTGTGATGACTATGCAGTTTGGAGAGTGCTAAAGCTGTCTGCGATTCATTCGAATAATCAGCACCATGCCACAAAGTTGGCATTCCAGGAACTCATCAGACCGAATCCCTATCTTGTGGCTACGTTTCTGGGGTGTAATTAATTTTACTAATTTTTTTTCGCTTATTAACCAGAAAAAATAAAGCAGAGTTATTACGAACAGTAAAAAAACGTGCAAGAAAAAAACATTTAACAATATGGCCTTTCAGTTTTCTTTCTTTGATATGTGATGTTCATTAGGAAAGATGAAGAAACGAGCATTTAGGAATTGTCATTTGCACATACATTTTGTCACTTACAATTTCCGGAGAATGTTTTAAATGTTATACCAAATAGATGAAACAGTAATTCTAACTCTGACGGAAAACTGATAACCAGATTCACCTTTATGTTGTTCTGCGGTACTAACTCAAGGACGTCTACTGAGTGTAATTTTCTCAAAACACAACCTTCTCAAAATCAAATATATGCTACTGGTACCTTCGAACTATATACAACGAATACCCTACAACGTTTACATCCCAGTTATCAGCTCCCCTTGTGGAAACAGTATCAAACACCACACAGAAAGATGCCGACACAGAAGCGAAGTAGCGAGAGTAAATATTGAACCAAACGCATCCACCCTCCGCTGCGGCGCGAGTCGGCTGTTATTCCTCGATATTTGATCGATTGTCGATGTTTGTTCAGGCGGTCCTCGGGAGAGAGCCCCCGAGCTCGGTGCGAGGCACAGGGCAGCATGCTCACATGCAAAATTCTCGCGGGAGAGCGTGCGAGGCGGTGCGGCGCGGCGCGGCGCGGATCCGGGTTTTATGGGGGCATAAAACGCGACGACCCATCTCGACAAATATTTTAATACGCCGTTGTTAGACAAGGCCCTCTGGAGAGCGGTTTAATATTTGAGCAGTGCTCCAGGCGGTGGAAAAAGAGTCGGAGGCGGGAGATTGCACGCTGTATTTATGCGTCTTTCCTCTGTTCTGGTTGGCCAGTGGAGTCGCCCACGCGTCGCGTGTTGTTTGCAGCTCATGTTTGTGACTTGTACAACTTGATCAGGGAGTTCTGTATTCATGGAAGTTTTTGGATCTCTGATGCCGCAATCGTACTGAATTAGAAGTTTTATATAAAACTTAGAATATTCCACTTTTATTTTGTGGCTTTTTTCAATATACATTTTTTTAAAATATAATTTGCAATTGAACTGTGTGTCATAAATATTTATTCCAGATAGTGGAGAATCATACAGATTTGAAATATAATTTTGTTAACAACACATTGATCCAAACCATTCCTCACAAGAGTTTTATTCATCTGGTGTTCTCCGTCATTATTTACGATATTTGCGTGCTCCTTGTTGTCTTACAATACAACCAGGAATACAATTTTTTTTTACAAATTACTTCCCGTGAAATGATTTCCCTTTTATCTAATTTCCTTTGTTTCATTACTACTTTCCTGGTTTCACTCCTCGCTGCCGTTATCACCAGCACCAAAGACATGCATCCCCATTTAGAGATCTCCTCATCCATCTAAATACCAATTCCACCACCGTCACGGACATTGCCGTTTCGACAGAAACCTCTCCTAAGCACCGAACAGCGGCAGGCTATCAGCAGAACACCGCCCCTTCCGCGGCAGCCGCAATGACCCATCCGATCTGCCAAGGCTCCGCTTCACCCGGGGCCATTTCGCCAGCTCTGCTTCCTCCCGCTCGCCCCTTCCCTCCTAAGGCCTCTTCCCGCAAAACAGTTCCCCGTTCCTCTCCCCTTTCCCTGCCTGCCGTCTTCCCCCGTCCAGCTCCATTCTCTCGCTCCGCCCTGTACAGTCCCGATGCGAACCTATCCCACTTTGCAGACCACGCGACACCTCGCTCCATCCCTCTCCTGTACGCATCCCGCCCCGCTCTTCCCCATTCCGCTTTCTCCACCCTTCCCCGCTCCACCCCTACCCGCCCCGCAACCTCCCCTGCTGCTCCACACAACCCTGCCTCACCTCGCCCCGTCCCTGTCTCCTTCATGATCCGCCCCGCCCCGTTTCGCCGGCACCGTTTCACAGCTCCCACCGCAACCTCCGTAAATTTGCGCCCCCTGGCCGATGACATCGCTCCCATCGGCCGCCCGCAGCCCCTGTTGGCCGACCGCAGCCCGCGAGGTACGTCGCCGGCGCCGCGCCCCCTCGCGCGGAGCCCTTCCGCGCCAATTGCAGGGAAACGCCCCCTTCCGGGCGGCGCGCGCCGCAGGGCGCACCCCTCCGCCCTATCCTCAACTGTCCCCGGCCAACCCTTTCCGCACGCACCAACTCCCCGAGAACTCCCAGATGAGCGGCGCGGATCTCTCCCCTCGCCACCGCCACTTGTGCGCAATGTGCTCACGTCCCATCTCTCTCGCATTCCTCACACGTATTTGCGTAAATGCATCTTGAAGGTGTGTTCAGTTCGAGGGACACTGGTGTGTGTATGCTAGAAGGGAAGAAATTGCCAAGACTGGAACTACGAATCACAATGTAACTTTTAGACCACTTAAGAATTGACTGACATTAGAACTATAACTAATGAAATAAAGTGATACTTTTATTATGCGGCACCTACTACGACAAATGACAGATAGACCGATTTAGAATGTAGAGTTAGACAAATGACAGATAGACCACCATAATTCCAAGCCAGCCAATTGCGTTCTGAATTTGATTAACGAAATTGCGCAACGAGTGTCAATTAATACAAATGCAGTTAATAAATGCAGTTAATAAATGCAGTTAATAAATGTGCACAATAGTGCCCATTTTGTGTTTTCTATCACCTCTCATTCACTGTGTGTGGAGATCACAGGCCAGTTCCATTATGCATCGTTCTTGACAACACTACACCTACACGAGAGCTAATGAGTATTTTCCAATGTCGCAAACCAACCCTTCTGCTCATATCAACACTGCGCAGAATGCTTTGGAAACGATTTGGTTTACCGAATGGACAGGTGTACATGGGAATGTGATATGTATTCTTCAGATACATTTGCACTGTTTGCACTTCAGATACAATTGCAATTATTTCAGGATATGCCAACAGTTTGAGGGCAACTATTATAAGCATATAAAGTACAATTCATGAATGTACGGTTGCGTGAAAACAGCATAAAATTTTCCTAAGACATGATTAATAAAATTGATTAACAGGATAGCCTACCTATTCAAAATTTTTAAATATTTTTCTCACAGTCTCCAACTCATTTTCTTGACTTGTCATGGGAATATAAGCCTTGTCGACTGACATTGTCGTTCCGTTAGTTTATCAACATCCGCCAGTAAACAGTAGTAAAGTTTATAACAGAAGAACCGATACAAATTTACCTCTAAAAGTATGGTTGAATTATGTATTTTCAGCTGAAAATTGTAAGAAAACTTACAATGAAATACAAATGGTATCCAACCATGCGCAAACGTCTGAAATATTTTCTAATTGAAAACCTTCCCTTTCACACTAAAATGTATTGATTCCTTAATATTTCAGTACATGACATGTAATCCAATGTCAACATTTCTTCCTCTGTGTTGCATATTTCTGTAAACATGACTATTGCGTCACATTTTACAACCAAAATCTATCAAAACAAATATCTTACAGGGTTTGGAAATTTAAATAAACTGGGTAGACATACATAACAAGAATCACTATTTCGAATTAGAAATAATAATAATAATAATAATAATAATAATAATAATAATAATAATAATAATAATAATAATAATAATAATAATAATAAATAACCACTTCCGTCTGACTACTCTCGTAAGAACGACGCTTTTATGGAAAATGTCAACTTACTTAGTTGCCTTTTAAAAGACATGAAATACCGCCGGTCCATGAAGATTTAAAATAACGCCATAAACACGCATCGGTAACAACACATGGGTACATTCTTTGTTCACGAACTTAACATCAAATGGCTCGAAAGGCGTCGGCTCCCCGACCAACAATTACGGCAATTTCTATTCAATTCAGTTACGGTAAAATTGATTTTTATTTTATTTCCCAAATTGTTCTTTTCTCTCTTCCCGCTCGTCGCCATCCCATCGTAAATGGTGAATTGTGCGAGGAGCAACATGTAACGGTCGCGCTTGCCGTGCGCACACCTGAGCGCAGAAAAGTCCCTCGTAGCGCCTCGAATGCAATGAATAAACAATGAGGCGTCCGGGGAAATGCGGGCGTTTGCGTTGTGCGTTGCAGGTTCTTCTTCCAGGAGCGACTCGTACGTCATCATCGTCACTTGGTTAACGGGGCAGAAGCAGACTACACGCCCCGCAGCAGAATTCCGCAGAGGAAAAAGAAATAAACAGTAGAGACGCTCGGACAACGAGGAACGCTTCTTTTATTACGAGAGTTATTAAAAACCGTAGAAAAAGTCATAAAAATAATTGTTATGAATTGGGCTACCTGTACGAATCACACATGTGTACATAGAAATGAAAAATAACAAGGTAAATTAATAGTTTAAACACATCTGTGTACCACATTTGTAATTTAATAACATTTATGTTGGTATGTATTGCTTTTACCGTCGTGGCTAGCTCTTGGTCAGCGTGCTCGCTTTCCACTACGTGGCCCCGAGTTCGATTTCCGGTCTGGCAAGATTATAGTGTGCAATGTCCCATAATATGTTGACGTGGGACAATGAGAAAATTCACTTCTCAGGTTGAGAAGACCGGAATACGGCGTGGGGATGTCTACGTGCTAACCACAAGTACCCCATTAATCCATGGCCGCGAGGCAGGGAAATCGCCGGTAGGCATGAGCTCCTTCACGGATTCTCGCTCCAAGTACATTCATACATGTATTATTTTTCAGGGGCGTGATCAACAATTGAGTGTTCAATATAATCAGTAACAAAGTTATAAATAAATCCAATGCGGAAGTATGTAAGTTCACTTATGTATATCTTAGGTAGTTGGAACGACGCAACCTTCCGAGTGTGCTAGTGCTTATTAGGACGTGACCAAAAGTTTCCACCCGGCTCAACTATCATCCAGCCAGAGAAAGCGTAAGGTTCCCAGCCCGCTTTCCGTAAGAACCCTTCGTTGTCACTCGCGTCACGTCGCTGTGCCGGGGGGAAATCTCAGTCGACGCCATTAATATTCACCCCCGCGTCGCCGCATTGTCTAGTCGCACGCGCCTGTTGTAGGCGACCGACGCCTCTGCTAAACAGCTGAACGAGCGTCGGGGCGCGGCGAAGTGTTGCGGGGATGTGCCGGGAGCAGTGTGGTGCGTCTCGGAGGGGGGTGGGGGTGCAGAGGGTACGGCGCAGAGTTGGTGTGGCGAGGCAGGTTTCTCATTAGTCCCTGGTGCATGTTATATCTGGGGAAGTGGTGGCGAAGCTGCCCTGTTGGAATGTGAGATCCAGCGCAGACCTACATGTCGGATTGCGGGGTTTTCTTCTCTACTTATCTCCGCCAGAGGGGTACTGCCCCAGCCGGGATAAGCTCTAAGCTCTAAACTCCTGACTAAACTCTGGAGACATGCAGTGCATGCAGTGCAATGTAGTGCATTTAATTGCGTGTGATGTGTGTATATGTGTGTGCGTGTGAAATGTGAGAGGAGGAGACAAAGTTGAGAAAGGGAAGATCATGCGTGGTTCTCCGTTTTGTTAGGGTACTGCTCCCGCATAATCCTAGTATTGATCAAAGAAACAACGGAAACTACCAATGAGAGCAGCGGGGAGTCGATTGATTGATATTACCAAGTATACATGTACAGCCACCGTCATTAGTATCTTAAGTGTAGTGAATAATATTTATGTCGGGGGTGGCGGTGTTCTTCCCTCGCTAAATGGTGAGAGCCGGCGCCGACCTCAACGCCGGCTTCCGGGGATTTCTCACTCCGGATATATCCCCCAGCGGGGCACAGCCCCAAGCGGGACAAGCTCTAGCTTCCCGAGTATGATTCCAAAACGTGTGGTAGTGTAGTGCATGTTAGTGTAAATGTGCGTAAGAAAGGACTGAGGATAGGACAAGGAAGAGGAAGATGAGATCGCGCGCGGACCAAGGCCAATTTGTTAGGGTACTGCTCCGGGATTCGCCTGGTGTTGATAGGGGAAACCAGAGAAAACAACCAATCAGAGCAACCGGCCGCTAGAATTCTCCAGCCAGCGACTGAATTCGACCAAGCTAACAAGCTAGTGTCGGAAATCCTGCGACTGTCGGGACCCGAACCTAGGTCCTCCCGGTCAGAGGGGCGAAATCGTCGAAAATCCGCCCCCATCGGGACTCGAACCCTAGGTCACTCCCCGATCAGTGGTAGTGAACTAACACACCCCGTTGCGGCGCGGGGTGGGGTGGGGCGAGACGCTCAGACGGGACGGAACAGAACAGATCTGAACGGAACCAGTCGAAGGAGAGGGACGCGGGGAGAGAGGGGGGAGGGGGCTGCGCTGCGCGGCGCGGGCGAGCGGAGGTGGAGCGTGGGTGGGCGTGAGTGAGCAACAATGCGCGATATTTATGGGCGAGGGAGGCAGCCAAGCACGGGAGCCCCGGCGCAATATTAGGCGGGGATAAATAATCCAGTCGCGCGTCGCCTCCGCCGCCGCGGGCGGGGAGAGGGCGCGTCGCGCGCGAGGGATCAAAGGCACGAGCCTCGAGGGTGGCCTCCGCCCCCCCCCCCAATCCGTCACTCCCAATTGCCCCCAGTCGGCACCTCTGCCTTTCGCTCATTCGCGTTTCTTTCCTTCATATCCCTTTCTTTGCTCCTATTTCTAGTTCAGTTCTTACATCTTTTTGCTCATATTTCCTTCCGGTCTTTTGTACCCCGCACTCTTTCTTCTTCCTTTTTCCATTCTCTCTTTCTCCATCTCCATCTCTCTCTCTCTCTCTCTCTCTCTCTCTCTCTCTCTCTCTCACTCACTCACTCACTCTCCGAATCGTCTATTCCTGAAGCATTCTCCAGTTCAAATGTCTATCTCCCCTCCATACTACGTCTCCAATATTTTCCCCTACATACTTCTGTGACTACCTGTTCTTCTCTCCCTCCTCACCTTTCTCTCTCTCTCACCTTATCTGTTCCTGTGTTTCTCCCTCTGTGAGATTCCTTCCATTACTCCGTTTCCTCATGCCTCAATCTTCCCTCCACTCTTCCCTGTTTGTTTCGCTCATCTCATCCGCCTTTTGATCTCGCAGTCGTGTGCATTTCTTTTTCCACACCTTCACCCGTCAGTTCTACGATTTCATCTTGCATTCCCTCTTGAAGATAGTCCGACCCTCAGTATTTTTCCATTCCCAAGACTCCCCGAATCTTCTCATCCTTCAGCCCTCCTTTATCCTTTCACCCCTGCATGATTTATTTAAGTCCCCGCCGCCCGCAGAAACTCGCGATCATCGGGTGGTTCCAGGTCTAAAAGACACGTTAACACGCGCGCCGCGTTGTTAAGAGAGGCGATGCGGTTTTATGTTCGGGGTCGTTAGAGCTGCTTCCTGCCCTCTCGGGGCGAAGGCGGGGTGAAGTGCGGGAGGGTGAGGGGGGTTGGGGGGATGGAGGGGTGAGGAGGTGGCGGTGGAAGCCGCGTGCCGACGCTCGCCATCCGGGGAAGATTTTCAATTTAAGAGCTGTCGGCCTCCGCTATTCCTGGCGGCGCGCCGCGCCATGCCGCGCCGGTCCTTTCGTCGCCCGAAATGAGGCTGAGACGGGCAGGGGTGCCCACCGGTGAACGCCTATTGCGGAAACCTCCGTGAAACACATTCACACACACACACACACACACAAACACACGTAAATTTGTACATCAGGGGTTCATAACCAAGGTGCTTGGAATGAATTTCAGATGCGCTTCTAGAAAAAAGTTATCAAAACTATTCAAAAGCAGATTTCCCATTACTTTACAACGGGGCGTTTCTTAAAAAAGGACAAAGTCTTGTGAGACTTTTAATTTGTTTGCATGATTAATGTAATTGATTAATGGCACAAGGCAATGCTAAAATAATAAATAATCTGGAAAACTGCTTGTTCTTATAAACGAGTTCTTTCAGCGCATGGTATGACAATTTGTTCAATACCTCGTTCGTAGGCTTCGGACGGAGTCAATACATTCTTGGCTATCCGGGATGAGCCGCTGCTGATAGCAGTATAGCTCTGAAGAAGGCCACAGCAAGAAGGCCGAAATGTCAGCACAATTGACCGAGACACTGCTCATCCCGTATATCCAAGAACATATGTTCAATACCTCATCATTTAAAACTTTCTCTTAATTATCCATCCCCTCTTTTCAATGTCCTCGTTTTTTCAATGTTCCGAAAGATATTTTTGAAAGCTGAAATTTGAGATACTGTCGCAGGACGAAAAGAGAACGGATATCTGAATGCGTCGTGCAATATTGCGTCAAGTATAATACAGTTGACAAAATGTTTTGACTGAGCGTAGGGTTAATAATATTATTTATTAATTCGAGATATGTAATATCTTTTGCTGCCTTTTATTAGAAACGGTTTTGTGGAATCTGATGAAACTAATTTATTTTGTTAGCCTTTCAGTCGAAGTATTTTTGTACTGTGTCTCACTTCCAGAATTTGTAATATCAACTACATCACTTGAAAACCAGAGACCATAAATAAAACTAAATGGCATTAAGTGACGTAAGCTTCATCACTAAAGTTGCAAGAGCAAGACTTCAACCTGGCGTTTTAAGAATGCAAGTCAAGTGCAAGAAGTAAACAAGCCGAGAAGAATCCAATCAGCGAGACGGAGCATCAAACCGGAGCAGAACACGTTAGGAGCAACATCGTTCTCTTGAAGAGTTATCCGGGAAACTGCAATGAACGAGCGCGGTTACAGCTCCCGTCATTCCACTCCACGCATCTCCAACCCTTCTATGCTCATTTACCGATCGTCTTAATCTTTCCCTTCAGTCTCTCTCGTTCGTCGATTACTGACTTCCCAATTATTCATTCTGCTACAAGTAAATTCACCAACATTATTATTCATTATGAATTATATTCAACTAGAAACTATGCTACACTTTTCAGAGGATAAAGTTCAAAGTTCACCAAATACTATCCAATGTTCTTGTGGTTTACCAATCAACAGATAGTTTGAAGTACTTTCTTCATAAATTAGTTGAGTTGGCACAGTTCTTTCAAAGTACAATCTATTTGCATTCGGGTCACTCTAGAGGTGCGCCTTCAATACATACAAATGAAGTTCAGTAGCCAATTTTATTAGTTTTGTTTTCATTAGTTTGCAGTCACCAATTTCAAGCAAAAATATTCATGATTACTCGTGGCATTCAAAGTACCCAATTCAGATAATAACTATCCATAATATATAAATTTCATTAATTGCTGTATCTCCGAAACACCCCGATTGTCCTCCTGCTCAGCGGAAGCAAGACAAACTATCAATATCTTGTCATTGTTTTTCTCTTCTTAACCATTGTACACTCCATGAACAAAACAAAACACATTAAAAAACCTCTATCCTCGATGATTACGACTTTTTCTGTGACGTTTTCGCTAGGGAATGCATTTCCTATTACACAGCCGCAATTGTCAGTTACAAGCGGAAGTAATATTTAGCGTAATGAAATCGATTACAACCATAAACGTTGATTAAAACAAATGAATATTACATTTCCCTATCATGGCTTTTTGTGGAAGTTTTATTATGACGTATGCTAAAATATAATTTTTTAGCAGTATGGTATGAAAATCTAACATTCATACAGTTTTGGAATGTTTAAATTAATAAGACACCTCTTGACTAATTTCATACAGTATTCAACGGCATCGTCTTTCTCTTGTCTACCACCATCATCATCTCTACCATATTACTTCATTTGTACTCAGGTTTACGAACAAAAAAATAAATGATGAGTGTATCAAAACGGATTAGGACAAAATCCCGACAAAATAACATGCAAATTAATTAAACTATATGTAGAATCACTATCAGGGTAATCACCACACATAAAGGTTACAGTTATATAAAATAAAAATAGCAAAAAATAGGAAAAAATACAATATGTTAATATGATGTAAGAGCATAACTCTCTGAAAAGCATAATCTGCTGAACAGGAGAGAAATAAAGATTTTTTTTTAAATCTTGCACCATCACCTCCACCATCGCTGCCGCAACCACCACCACCGCCACCACCACCACCCCTACCATCGCCGCGGCCACCTTCACCATTACCGTCACCATCACCAATCGTATAAATTGTGAACTCATGAGCACATTCTCAATTCGCGGCTCCCGATATCGTCACCGTCAACGTTACCTCGCCCTTCTCCTTTCAACGCGACTACTACTATTGACAACAGCTACCTCATTACTACGTACCGTTATGACAACCATAACTGACACTATCCCCACTTCAACCACCACCACTATCACCCTGCACTATCACCACCATCACTTTAGACACTGCCTGGGATGGATCAGTAACAACATCAGTGAGTCTGAAGAGTCGACCGGGAGGTCCTTCAGTCGAATCTCAACTGTCCGAAACAAGATGCTTCTAAGTTGAAATTCAAATATTTGAACACTTTTTCGCTACGTTGAATTCAAAAACTGTCTAAATGAAGATTCTAGTGTCGGGCCCTTTCGAACTGTAGTTTTCCGTGATTTCTCTGATGAATACGAGGCGAATGCCAGTACAGTACCTTAACGAACGGACCAAGGGAAACGCACGAACTTCCCGTCCTCATCCTTGTCTCGTCCGCACCCTTTACACACACACACACACATACACACACACACACACACACACTTTCACTACCACACATAAGGGAAGGCCATAAGGAAGGCCTTGACCTTAGAGGTTCTAGGGGTGGGGGTTGATTTCTTGTAGGAGGAAAACTGATGAGTTGAAGTTGCCAGAATCACATTCAGAAAGACGAAATCGTTGCTAAAGTATCTGAGATGATTACTAGAACGCAAGACGATGACAGCGTCAACCGATATTGTTATGCTCCTCCGTTGCACTGGGAAACAGATGAAGGTCGTTACCATGTATATGTATTAATATGTATTGAGTCAGATATTATAAAGTCTACAAATGAATTAAAAATAAACTCTAGTACTTTTTGTATGATATAACTACGTATATTATTTTTAATACTGAATAACAAAAACCCCGCAAGCCGACGTAAAGGACGGGTTATCCGGCAAGTTGAGGAACACCACCTCTACCCGGAATGCAACTACTAACGGAACATATGAGCATAGCAGTTGACACGCCCGGAAACAATAAATATGTATTATTCGCTCGCCTTTTTCAGCACCATCCTCACCATTGCTAAAGCCCCCATATACATCTTCAGTGGGCGTTGCCTGACGGCTTTTTTCAGGAGGCCGCCACAGTTCATTTAACAGCAACGTCAACTGGTCGAGACTACGTCAGGTGCGCAGGCAGACGTCAGGGGCGACGGGGCGGAATGGGGGGGGGGGAGAAAACCAAGGACGGGGACTGACGGAAGACCAGCTGCAAGTCTGAGCATCAACGGATAGAACGCCATGAACATGTCACTGCTCCCAGGCTATCTCGTCACAAAGGATAATTTTATGATATCCAAACAAGGGACAATCGAAGAAGTGATGCTGACAATAGGAAAGGAACTTTAAATGAAATGCAGATTTGGCACGTATGTGAAAGAAATTAATTTATACTCATGGCCTGCAACATGAAAATGCTGCCAAAGAAAACCACACAAAACGGTTTTCTAAAAAGTAGCATATCACTCTACAAAAACAACGAATGAAATACTCTCGTGTATCGCTGAAATGAAGTAAATATTTTAACAAAAACACGAATACTGATACATCGCAGTTCATATCAGTTCGGCAGTTCTTCACATTCAAAGAATGTGGAACATGTTTGTCTTTCCCTAAAGCTTCACGTCAATATAAAATATGTAATGGCGCACGGCCCCTTTCTTGGAGCGTTGCTGTCGTGTGACACCATTTTCGTTTAGACGCACATAATGTGAATTCAATCGGTACACGCAAAATGAGAATAGACAGAATTACACAATCAAAGATTTGCATTTTTCAGACTCAATCAAAACTGTTTTATGGCTTTTGGATTTTCCCTCAGTTCCTGGGGATTTTTCCTCAGTTCTAACGAAACCAATGACTTGTCATATATCGCCGGAGGCTGCACTGATTTTTTTCAATTTCTGCCTGCGCGCATTACAAATTAGTAAAATTATATTTTGTCTCACGGGCACATTTCCTTCAAATAGTGAATTTCCAGTGTCAATCATCAACAATACTTGGTTCATTGAACTCGACCTTTGAGTATGCTAATCTTAAATACGATAATTACAAAAATTATGAGAATCTTACTTTTTATTAGAATACGCGATTTCAGTTTTGTTGCTGAAATCTATTGCACTAAGAATTGCTGCTATTATCTTTTTTCGTTCTTTCGAAGACCCCTTTTCTTGAAGTTCTTGAATAACTGGAGGTATCCCGTAAAAACGATGGGTGTAAATGAAGTTCTCACATTTCTATTGAATCTGTGATTTCATAAGCATCCCATAGATGTTTAACTTGCTATTGCTTATGGGAGACCTATTAAAAACCCTTAATTGCCAGCATTTTATTAAACCATATGTAATAATGTTAAAAAATCTGGAGTTTCTACCTTGCTCCTGCTGTTCAATCTTTTTGTTACAATCACGTGAACGCAGTAAATTATATTATGTAAGATATCATGTCACTGCCACCAAATTTTTAGTATTTCTTTACTATGCCTTAAATATGATAATATTCTATTCATAAATCCATTACGTAAAATGATACAACTGGCGTTCTCACCTTATTAACTTACTCTGTAAATTGAATTTAAAAATAAATGAAATTCCATAAAACAATAACCAACTTCATAGCCTGAGATTTGAATCAAAAAGTTATATCATGTCTGTTACAATGGGGTAAATTACACATCAATTTCGGCAACTCTGATGATAGAATATTTACATTGAGTTATTTAAAAATTGATATAGTGGACATATTCAGGATACAGAATGTCAAATGTCATAATGGATTTTTAATAGTACGCGTATTCATCATTATACTACTTTTACAATTACTCCATTTTTATCCGTTTACTGAAGACGAAATGGAAGATAATATTTGCTGGATGTTTGTGTTCGGGCAGCCTCAACTGTTTCACAGATTTCCAAACGGGTTGGTCTTCGTCTCAACCTAAAAAAAATTCGACGTATTATGGAGTTATTGAATATTCTGACAGATGTTTCAGCTGTGTATGACTGCATTAGAGCTATGAGGATTTTAACACGTGGAAAATTTACTGAATGCAAAAAACTAATAAACATTAATTTGTTACATTCGGCCAATTTTTGACAGTATAAAAAACGTTAATCATATAATTGTTAGCTTTTTGAATGATAATCTTGTGTACCCATACACAGACAGCAAACACTATTTACATTTTAAACCGTGAATCATTTGGTGCGTATCGTTATCTGATAAGAGTAACACAATTTCTGGCGGGTAATGCGATTTACAACAGCGTTAAACGAACCGCACAATCAAGTTTCTTGCGTTTGATGTCCGAATGCGAAGGATCGGCCAATAAGAAAAGCACTTTCGCTGCCTTTGATATCGTTATCTCCACTTTGACGCCCCGCCCCGGTCTCCGCCATAAAGCTGTTCTCGGCTCTGGCGGCAGGTGAAGACCCCAGTGCAGGGACGCGCGTCTTTTGTCACTTATATTCCGCTCGGTTCACAATGAGCGCCTTTCCTTCGCAGTGACAACAGCAGAAGCTCCCAAAAGACAGTTTTGTTTGGAGGGAGCTTCTCCTTCACATTTGAATATAAATTTTCTGGCAGTTATAAATCAGAAGGACATCAGATTCTTACAATTGAAATTAGTGAAACTCTTAAAAGCAGTTATTTCAAACCCAATTGACGACACTGTGCATTATTTTTCGATGCGTTGTAACAAGTTAATTCTTTCAAGTCAAGAGTTTCAATGCGTTTGCATTGTGTTGAAAAAAGAAAAATAATGTTTCACAATAAATTACCTAAAAATTAGATAGTTTTCACCTCAAAGTTAGGTGTATGCTCTAATTTTTTCTTAAAAATATAAAATTAGATTGTAAAAGAAAAATTAATTAGCATTTTAACATTCAGAACCACCAAAACTAAACCTATAAACACACACACACATACATACATACATATATATGATGGATATTGGTTTGAATGAACCTTTAGCTCCATATCACCTTTCGAAGACTGATAGTTGTATAAATGAGAAGTATTATTTAAAAATACAACTTACATCTTTAGAAGAAAGAAAAAATCAACAAAACCGAGTGCCAGGGAAACCGAATATCAGCAACCGAAAACTTGACATGCACAACTTCTCACGTTTTACCCGCACGCATTTCATGCGTGAATTTGACGGAGTTTGAAAAGTGCTCTTCTTACCAGAGACGCCCTATACTCTCCCGAGGCGCGAAGAACCCTCCGCAGCGGATATCGAGCAGAATATCTTTACGGTGCCATTAGAAGCAACAACTGCAGCAGTGAAGTTGGGGCCGGTCGTGGCGTCGGGGGAGGGTCGAGGCACTCCGGGGAATCAAAAGGCGGGCACGCCCCCCACCCCACCCACTACCTCCCTCGCTCGCTCCATCTTCCGGGAGCGGCGGCGGTGCAGCTGGCAGAACGCCTTCGGTGAATTACTGACGTCACCGAGCGACGCCGGTGCCAGTTGCGCGAGGTCAGCGCAAGGGGGTTGCTATGGCGACCACGCCCCCTACATTTTTCTCCCGGCCTCCCGGCGGGGACGCTCCGGCTCAGCGCGGCCGATCGCGTTAAGAAAGTGTGCGAGTTCGTGATTGGACGCGCCATTTATCACTGGGAGGTTTCGTAGTTTCGGAGAGGAGCTCTATTCCTCGTATGATATGTGAAAGAACTTGAAAGATAATGTTTTCGTCTTTTATCACTTTGCATGGTTTAGTTATACATTGTTCGAAGGATAAGTATTGTACTTAACATTTTCTAATTTTCCTGCAATTTAATATTATCTTTGTAATATATGCCACGAATTACAATTTGAGTGATGTGCCTAATTTAAAATTATTCATGTAAGTTTTGAGGAACTGAAAGAGCGGCCAATCAACGAAATCTTGGCCAGATCGCATCGTTCTCGTTACTTAAGTCAACTGCAGCTAGCTTATTGGAAAGTTTGAGTTAAAGAAAAAATATGAGACTACTCCGTTGGTAATCTATACATTCAATTCAATATATTACTTTAATTGAATTTACAGTTATTTTTCGTGCAATCTCTCCAAAGAATTCTCTATGATATTCACTCATGACTAGTGTATATACACTGATGTCGGGTAATATAATTGGAGTTTAATCGTTATGTCGTTAGTATTAAAAATCCAAGGCAAGGAAAATGTTGAGTGAAAATGTACATTTTTTTTAAACTTTCTATTTTGCCAATTGAAAATGATTTAGTACTTTTCTTTGCTTAGTCGTTGAGTGTATAATTTAACAATAATGTAATAAATTAATGAAGATGGGAGGTTGATTGTATGGCGGAAAGTTTTTTCCGGAAGCAATATTTAATCAATTTAATAATTGTAATTTATATATCACGTCTCTGGTGCCTTCAAATAAGGAAAGTTTAATTATTTTTCATTAATCTTCCTCGATCTAGTAACGCAGGACCTGTTCGTAAACAGCATTTGCCATAAATATATTTACCAAAACCATTTGCATTTTAATACTTCCCTATTAGGAGTATTTAATACAATATATTTCAAACGTTTTTGTTTTTTGATTTTTTATTTATGAACTTAAGCACCAAACTCGAGCAAAATCTTCATGGCTTTACTTCCTTTCATATGATATTTCCCAATTCTGAATTTCAATAGGTTTCAGACCTCCAAGGACCAATACTAATAGATCATAAATGCACAATGAATTCGTACCAAATATTATCGGCATAAAAAGTCGTAATTTTAAAATATTACAGTTGTTTAAATAATAAATATTAATTTATTTAACATATTTGGCATCTTTATCACTTAGTTATATTCCGTTTTGTTCAGTGATTGAAGGAAATAAAACTGAACGAATAAAAAAATTACTGAACAAAAAATACAAGCACGTTCTTTGTTATCTTTATTAACTATTCCTTGAAGAGCCCGGTGCAACTCTTATAATGTTGGCTAATCTAGTTCATAGAACTCGGTAATTTGAACACTTGGTTCATATAACACATGTGCAACTTGACGCGCAGCCAATTCACAGAGAGTAAAACATTTACATTGAAGACTACGCATTTGAAGACATATGCTAAAACATTAAGATGGCATATTCAAATGAACCTCCTCTAAAATATATACAAACGTATACTCGAACAGAATTATAGTCATTAATCACACAATGCAGATAAGGATATTCTCAGTCATGATATGACATGACATTTCATTTTTTCTCTTACTTATCCGTGAATAAAATGTTTATTGTATTGAATGATGATCCTTTGTTAGAAACGAATCCCATCAAGTGAAATCTTCCTAGAGCGCCAGGACGCGGCGCTATTAGGGAGTTGCCATAGCAACCACCTCTCCCCGGGCTCTTTTCTTCCGTCCCGCGGGGGGGGGGGGGGGCGCTGTCGACGGCCACGATTGATTCGGAAATTAAGAAATTTGCGGGCCGGCGATCGGGGCCGCGTTTTCGTCGTGGGTCGGTCGCCCGGTCGCCCGCCCGCCCGGTCCTGTTTGGGTTTTTGCGCGCCCGGCGGCGTTCAAGTCCAGCAGGAGGGCTCCGCGCGCGCCCGGCGTTCAAGTCACCGGCGCTGACCAGCGGAGTTCGCGGCCACGCACGATGGACAGCTTTCTTCAGTTATTTACTTTCTTTCCCAAAAAGGTCCAATTTACTTAATTCAGGTACATATGATAATAAAAATTATTGTGTATCAGTTTTGCAAAATTTAAGAGGTCTGGAAGGATTATTTTAAGCTGTTTTTTTTCTAATAAAATCTGTATTTCATTATTTTCAATTGTATTAAAATTTCTTTTAAAGTCAAGCTTGTTAACAATACAATATGTATTTCATGACTACCAACCGTCTAGTATACATATTTACACTATGAAATGCTTTCGTCAAAAACTCATCGTGAACTACCGCCAACTACGAGACTTCAAATTAACTTTTAATGAATAGTTCTACATGAAGTTCAAGAAAGATTAAAGGTGAGCCGTCTGAATCATGTCATTTGACACCGAACGGGCATCAGAGAGGAAATTGATTTGAGAAAACTCGAAAACGAACCATTGTATTGCGATTTCTGACGCACTACTCGCACGCCACCAGCTACTCAACTGTTATCCAAAATTCGCACCGATTCGGCATCCGAACCTATTACCTATTACGAAGTGTCTACAGTCGCAAATTTAATTCCATTACAGGAATATATTTTATCTGCTTGTTTCCCCTATCCGACCCATCGTGCGACGGGTGGGAGTGGGCAGAGGGGGGAGAGGCATGAGTCAGCGGCAAAGGTGGCGGATTGAGAAAGGGGGACGCAAACTTAATTTCACTGGGATATATCTTTGCCTGTTGTTTCATAGGAATATATCTTTGTCCGCTTGCATCCCCAATCTGGGCCACCGTGCGGCGGTGGGAGGGGCAGTGGCAAGGGGGGCAAAGGGGGGAGGGAGCGAACGCAAAAAGGCGCTTCGCGCTTTGCAGAATGCTAATGCGCGAGCATCACAGGCCGCCGCGGCGAGCTGCTTTCCTTTCCGATAGCCCTGTCCTCTCCAGAAGCGCCACAAGCCATCACGACCGTCCAGGTATTTACAACGCGCGCACTTCTCATGAGATGCAGCAAGATTTGAAGATTCCTTCTTTTTTGGAGAAATAGAATTACATGGCCGTTAAACTTGTTGGTTGTTGGATCAGAACGCATAAAAAGTTGGAATTACAGAACAATTTTGAAAAAGGTTGTTTTTCATGTAAAAGTTTTCTTAAAACAAACTGAAAATTCATTGAAGTATTTTGTATCTTCCATTAATCATACTAGTATTTTCAATTGTTTTCATATGATATTCCAATATACATTTGTACACTTTTTTGAAATAGATATTGTATTATTATTATTATTATTATTATTATTATTATTATTATTATAGAAAACTTTGAAATCAAAAATTTCCAACTATTATATCTCTTATTATTTGGCACATTTTCAATATATACTATATACATACACTAGATAACGTATCAAATTACTTTAACATTTTCTTTACTCAATGTATCTTATTCATTAAGCTGTATTAAAAGTCCTCAAAAAGATTGAAATGGGGGGGGGGACGCAAGAAAAAAATTAACACCGGATTCGTGAGCCAGCAACGACTTTGCAGTCCATCTTTCCGAGAAGTCGCTTCGGTGCTTTCCCAATCCTCTCCCCTCTCATTATGCAGTGTACCCACACTCAACCCACCCAGAACGGCGTCTTTTCACAGGAGGCGCGGCGGCGCTGCCACCGCGGCAAAAAGCAGTCGCCTGTCACGCGCCACCAGCGCCGCGTGAGCACACGCGAGGCGTCTCGTTGCGTGGCGGCGATTCCTTGTGCGCGCACCCAACAGCCTTCGCGCCGCTCAGCGCCACAGCTCACCCCGTCACTCGCGCTCTTTTTGAAGAGGACGTGCTCCAAATGCCAACCCGTTGTTCCATTACGTCCGATTTTTTTTTACGGAATTGAGCAGGCTGAGGCTGGTTGGTACTCAGGTTCCTACATTGTCCACATAACTTCCATAAGCCTTAGATTTGTGTCATGTGTCCTTCACCATCTAAAGAATTTCGTACAGAAGCCGCAGTACAAATAATGCACGATGGTGGCAATGGGATCTCAAATTAATTCCTCGGCGTTTTCGTTTTTTTCAAAACACTTATCCAGAAATAACTGACTAGAAACAAAGCGTAGAGTATACTTATAAATCGTCCATGCATAGCTTTTAAAAAGCAACACAACACTTGGATTGAGTAAAACATTCCACATGTCGGTTGGTGGCGAAGAGTTGACATGTGCGCGGCGAAGCATTTCCGCGTGAATAGGAATGACGTTTCCGGCAGGGATATACGAAGGACGCGACGGACAATATATATTCGCATTCACAGGTATAACAAAGAAGGTTCTGGTGAACATTTTCTTGAAGCATATATGGAAAATTCATGTTGGATTTTTCGTTACTTCTTACTTACTCTTCGTTACTTTTACATGTTAATGATGATTTTCTTTAATGCTTACACTCACAGTACTTTACTTATATTTTAACTAAATATTATTGATTATAAAGGTAAATTAGCGAACCGTGAGAGCAGTTTTTTAGTCAATTTTCATAAAATGAGTTTGTTAAGTTATTAATAATATGTACGATGTCCGCTTCGAAATAGATCTAAAAGACTTAATAAAAGATCGAAATAGTTCTTTACTGACGTTTTTAATCACTTAGCCTATATGCTCCTACATTTTTCGACACTTCAAATGACGTAGTATTACAGTAAGAATAATAAAGATAATATAATGTAGTTTTTTTAGAAAATAATGCTGTTTCATGTTAGCTCCATGAATCCACTAAAATGATTTTAAAAAATCGTAGTTATAATATACTTCAGAGATTACATACTGTTCTTCCTTTTGATCTTTGAGGCGTGTTTTCACCATGAAACGGAACTAATACCTGATAAATATGGAATTGAAGTAAAAGAAAACACATTTTGTTAGTTTTCAATGTTTAATAATTTTTATCGGTACACTTGTATTCCGTAACTGACTGGCAAATATTGAGACGAATTTAGAGATCTACTAAATGTAATCTATTTCCATTATTCGACAGATTTTCATTTTTCGTTAACGTTTCGTTAGAAACCGAACCGAACTTTGCCATCGCCAGCCATTTTTCGCACTCGCCGGTTGCCTGCACTGGCAACTTAATGGGGCGGTCCACGCGTAAGGGGACCGGTTCGTGACGAACGCCGCTGTTCTGCGCGTCGCTCTACCGCCGACCGCTCTGAGGAGCCCAGCGAGCCGCCACGGAGCCTCCCCCGCACCCACCGCCGGCCGGGGGCTGACGCCGAGCCCTTGCGATACACCAGAAACACGATTGATTCAGTGATTTTAGGTCTATAGTATCGTAAATATAGGGCATGCTTCTTTCCCTCGGGCGGTGATCTTCCCCGCTGGATGTCGAGATCCCGTGCCGACCTACGGTCAGCTATAGGGGGTTTCCTTCAACCAGGTATCTCCCACCAGCGGGGCACCGCCCCAGTCGGGACAAGCTCTCGATTGGTCTCTCGGCAGGTATGGTAGTGAAGTGAATGTTAGTGAAAGTATGTGTAAGTAAAGGGTGAGGATAGGATCCGCGCGCGGTCCGTGGCCCGTTTATTAAGGAATTCGCCTGGCGTCGAAAATCCTGCCACCGTCGAGAGACACTGGAGTAAATTCAGTATCCGGCGAGTAGTAAGCAAGTAGTAACCGCTCGCCGAATCCCAAGTAGTGTGGATGAGTTGCTTGCTATTTGACGAGTGACGAACATTTGTGCTCGTCCTACCCATCACTAGTCAGTGTTTTGGACACATCAAAGGAAGCAAACATTCGCCGAAAATATCGTAGCAGTAGCTCGCTGCTCGGCGAATGCCGAAAGTGTGGAAGCCGTCATAAAACATTCACATGCCCACAGGGGATGTTTTTGTGACATCACTTCCGTAGTCAGGCCTATTACCAGACTAAGTGGTCGTGAGAAAACTTTCATGAATGATAAGACAAGGTTTAATGAGGACTCTTTAAAAGAGAGGGAAAAGAATATCCGGACCTTATTATCGCGATGTCGTTCTCCATGTCTTTGTAAAATGGAAGCAAGGCCATGAAGACACGCACCTTAGTGGAACGACCCATTGCGAAGATAAGGAAAAGGGAGAGAAGGAAGTAGAATAAAGAAGTAATTAAAATGTAATTCTCATGTTCACGACAGGAACTTCAACAGTGATATTTTGAGATAAAAGTACGGTATTTTCTTTCTGAATACTAACGAAATATTCAGACTTGGTTAATAAATATTTCTAAATGCGTTATAAAGGTTACTAAGCAATTGATACTTTAAATCAGGCTGAGCTTTATTTCGCATATGAAGTGAAAATTCTCAAAATGATGTACCAGATTCATACAAATATTGACAAAAACTGTATCATACTCATTCTCAAAGTTTCTCCAAGTACCAATGCACGCTTGGTGAAGACTGTTAAAAACATAGAAGCAAATATAGGACAAATTAATAAAACATGGCACGGCATGTATGATATAACACTGCATAAAACATGACACTATATTCGTAATCTCTTAAAAACGTTTATAAAAATTAACATATTCGATTTTATGATAGAATATTGACTATTTTGTCTTTTCTTTTTTTCTTCCTTCCTTGCTTTTAGTATGCGCTTTAAGTTCCAAACCAAATGATGATTGTCTCACTCAGAGAGTCAACGGAAGATTACTTCTTTACTCGTTAACAAAACAATCCTGAGTTTGACAAACTATTACCCATGAGACAAATAATTTTCTATTCATCGCATCTGGCCTAGACCCCTGAAGGTTCTCTACCAAGCGACAATTTGTCTGAAGTAAGAAGAGTTTAACCAGTATGACCCTTAGATTTTAATTCTAATAAAGCAAATCCTTTTTTTATAAAAGAGAAAAGAACGAAAAATACGAGTATGACAATTATTTTTTAATTTTTCATACGGTCACGTAAATGTTAACGTTTTTGAAAATGTTCATATTTGATATCCCCTAAGAACCCAGCCTTCCTCGATAGCACAAACCACATTCAACTGTACGTAATTAGTCCTGAGCTTGCCAAAGGTGATTTCATCATGTGATTGCAAAGTACTTCAATTCGTATGTTACTGTGTATCACATTTGAACAAGTAAACAGTACATCTAAGTACATCTAAGCAAAACCATTCATCTCTCTTCATCTTCCCTGCTACCAACCATCCAACAGAAGACAAAAATAAACCATTGCTCTGATAATCCGCTCAGTGGGCTCAAAAAGGCGCCAGTCTCCTGCATCGTCTATGCTCTGTGCCAGAGGTGGGTACTCATCATCAAAAGCAACCAGCTTACACTTTTTGACTGGCAAATCCCTAATTCTAAATAATAGTGATTTATGCACGAAATGAATTATAAGGGTTGTTAAGATTGAGAAGCGATAAAACACCCAAGCCTATGGTTCAAGCGCTTTTTCTTGCCTGAGGTCATTAGAATCAGATAACGCCCTTACAATATATGTTTTTTTATCTAATTTTAATGATTCGGATTTAATTATTTACCAATTAATTAGATGTTAACTTCACTCGGTTTGTCTTATCAGATATCCCTCTGATAATTCCCTTCGTAAGAGAACACGCAGCATAATTCAACTATTATCATATTTCCATCGCAACCACAATCCTCTTGATCCAGGTAAGTTATGCAGTGTATAATAATATCGGTATCGGAGACAATAAACAAGCAATAACGTATTGGTTAAAATTAAAACTATTAATGGGTTGAACGGTTTTCTTTTTAGAAGTGTTAATTTTTTATTTGCCGGTCTAATGATCTGTCGTGTGTGTTCATAAACTTTCGCGCCTGCGCCAGACGGCAATCTGTTTTGCATAGGCCGCTCGCCGCGCCGCCTCGTGACGGCGTCGGCGCGCGGCGCCAGTCAGCCTCGATCTCACGCGGGCTGTGATGTCACTTCCCGTGCCGTGGGCGGTGCCGCATTGTCTCGCCCTGAAGAATGGCGCCCTTGCCTCCCAACCCAACGCGCCTCCTTGAGATGCTGATAAAGGAAGGTGCGCTATGTGCGATACCCGGTACTGGACTCGCGTGCGTGCTAACGTTCTGGAATGCAGCTTCTTTCTCCGTGACCTCCACTTACCTCTCTCCTTCCCTCTTTCTGTCTCCCTTTTCACCCTTTGACTCGATTATTCCGTTTCTCTCTCCATGGTACTACTACTACTACTTCTACTCGCCGGTATGCCCGTCCCCTTACTGCCTGTTTGTATGTTTCTCACTCTGACTGTCTGTCGGTCCGTCTCTGTCTGTCGGTCCGTCTCTGTCTGTCGGTCCGTCTCTGTCTGTCGGTCCGTCTCTGTCTGTCGGTCCGTCTCTGTCTGTCGGTCCGTCTCTGTCTGTCGGTCCGTCTCTGTCTGTCGGTCCGTCTCTGTCTGTCGGTCCGTCTCTGTCTGTCGGTTCGTCTCTGTCTGTCGGTCCGTCTCTGTCTGTCGGTCCGTCTCTGTCTGTCGGTCCGTCTCTGTCTGTCGGTCCGTCTCTGTCTGTCGGTCCGTCTCTGTCTGTCGGTCCGTCTCTGTCTGTCGGTCCGTCTCTGTCTGTCGGTCCGTCTCTGTCTGTCGGTCCGTCTCTGTCTGTCGGTCCGTCTCTGTCTGTCGGTCCGTCTCTGTCTGTCGGTCCGTCTCTGTCTGTCGGTCCGTCTCTGTCTGTCGGTCCGTCTCTGTCTGTCGGTCCGTCTCTGTCTGTCTTGATCGTAAAATCTGTGTTGAAGGCATTTTTTTAAACTTTTGCACACATGTCAAGATGAAGGTCTATTTGTACTGTTCTAAAGATGGTCAAAAGGTGGACCGGGTGATGATAAATACAGTTTTGTACGCCAAAATTGGGATATTTGAATGAATTTTGGGATATGGATGAATGGATTTATCATAACGTGACCCGTTTAGACGCTATTGAACTCAAATGTGGCAAACTCATTAGTAGTAAAATCTAGTTTATGCTGTTTCAGGTATAAACTTCTGTGAATTCTTCAAAATTTTCGGCAAAATGGCTGGAAACTCTTTCCTGCATTTTGCAGTAACGGAGGAAAGTGCATTTATACTTATGATATCGACATTACCACTTTCACTTACTTCTTTTTAGAAAACCATTTTGTGTAATTTTCCTCAGCGGCATTTTTGTTTTTGTTGCAGGGCACTAGCAGTTCCAATTTTCATTAGAGGCCTTAGAATTTTGAACATTACAAAAGTTCGAATATTTTAAAAAAATATCCTACTCCGCCAATAATCATTTCAGTGAGTTCGCAACCCTTATCTGTTCTCACAGGAGAAAGCGAGAAGGTAATATATTCAGCCTACTATCAGGTAGAGTCCAGGAATAGTTGAGACCGTCAGCGCTCTTAGTATTCATTACAATATTATGATGTAAAAAAATTGCCCCTCCACTACACACCCGCAGGAACTCCAGATCCAGGTAGACCTAGATGAAGATCGAGAGACAATCTTCTTGGCGACGCAACATGCCATTCGAGCTTGTCCTTGATAATGATGAAATGTATATACTCATATTTATAGTCACTAAGAATAGGGAATGTTTGCTTTGTCGGGGGTTCCCATTACTTCTCTTTATTATTTGTCACTTGTCTCGCCGTCTCACCCTCTATTTATGTGTTTCTCTTGTCTCTCTGTCTTTCTCTCTTTCATCTTGCGATTCAATTTATTAATATTCTCTTTCTTTTTGTTTTCTGAAAAATCCCATTACAAACATTGAAAAATCAAAATTGTTTGCAGCAGAGGCAGATACAGAACAAAAAAATCTAGATTAGAATTAAACTAAAATTTTATTTTAGCTATTTCTCAAAAATATTAAGTTTTATTAGTTCGTTATTTCTTTCCGTACATCTCGCAAGTCACAAAGATATGTACAAAGAATTTCATAAAAGAAATTAGGAAAGTTCTTACGCCTCTTCACTAATCTTTCAAACGGTATCTATTTCCCGTTAGGGAATTCCGACACCGCCTGTACGAAACAGGAGACATACAGCAATCGTATATCCGTTGTTTGAGTTGCCAGTGTCGACGCCGCCCATCCTGACGTGAGGCGGAAGGCGAAAGTAATGGAACTAACATGAAAAGGTATTACCAAAATCTAGAAACAAAAATCAAATAATCTTTGCGATCTCACAAAATATTCCGTGAGTGCGCAGTGTCAACTTAATCACGTAAAGCTGTTTCAAGTACAAATTAAACTTTTCCTAGTGGACGATTATTTAATTTTATTATTATTATTATTATTATTATTATTATTATTATTATTATTATTATTATTATTATTATTATTATTATTATTATTATTATTATTATTATTACTTTATGAGAATCGATTTCGAGCAACAGGTTTTCGTTGAATGTAAATGATGAATACGAAATTGGCAAGGGATGACTGACAATTCAATTTTTTAACTGTATAGTAGCTAAAGATCCACGTCCAATCAACTACACAGGTTTCCAAAATACATTTCTCATACGAAGAGAAGCTTATTTTCTTCTGGAGAAGATTTTTTTTTTTTGGAGAATATGAATTTGTACTCGGATTTGTGCTATAACCCTCTATAGCCAACATTTTATTGTAACAGATTTTGAACACCAATAATTATCTCATAAACTTGTCAAATATTCTCAAATATTATGAACAACAGCGTCTGATTTGAACTGCTTTAGGAACATCTATAACATCCCTCAGTAATACGTCATTTATCTTTCTAGCTGAGAAGGGTCCAAAAAAAACAAACAACATTCTGATGTGTTATATTTAGTCCCTGTTGACTTGACACTGTAAACGTTTTTGCAGAAAACTATCGACCCATATAACCGTAAGTGTAAATAGTCGTAACTCACTATTTCTTGTGCGATATTGACACCTTGGGACATTTTGAGATAAGTAATTTCACCATTCGAACACGCAAATCATTCGAACATGCATATACAATGATACAATGATTCGGATATACAATGCAGTATAAATGTCCTTGCAGTATGTCCTTTGGGAAACAAACTTTTAAAAAACATTATGTGTCCTATAGCAAAACTTAATGAAATCACTATACCGTTGAGATAGCAACCAGCCAGAAGACTGCGGCTGTCTTACCACAGAAATGTTGTATGTGCTAGTGAATATCTAAGCACACTTAGGAACCAGTGTATATTGAAAAGTAAATCACACGTGATTATTCTTCCAATGATTTTTCTTGTTGGCCAGCATTATCAAAGATATCATTACTCCGAACACTTACTGGTTTCTATGCATAGTTAGATGCTTCTTACTTGCACATCGAAGCTATTGACGATATAGTGTCGTAAACATCACCATGCAGACCATTCAAGAACCTTAATGCTTCGAGAAATCCTTGCGCAACCACGAACATAGTGTTCCTTCGTGGTGGCAGACCGGCGAGATACGCCAAAGTCATTTGCACACACTGGGGTTGCAGACACCAGCACAGAGTGCATTACCTATTCGACGATAAGTTTGTAGGCAATTAGATCGCTGCGATAGAAGCACATCTTATGGGGTCGCTACATTGCTACTAGATTGGCGTCATCGATAATAGTTTACTGCGGCAGCAACTGTGTCGTCCAGGGAACGAAGTAAGAGCGACGCCGCAGACAAAAACCCTGTTGCTTTTTTCAACATTCATTCACTCATTCATTGTTGTCTCATAGCTCGTTCATTTAGATATTCATTCAGACACTCAAGAATTTATGCACACTTGCGCATTCCTTCACTCACTCCTTACTCATCATCTCTCAACAATCCCTCTATCATCTCCCAATCATCCTTCAATCAACTTTCAATTATCCTGCAATCGTACCCCAACCGTCCCTCATTCATCACACATTCGTTTACTCGTTAATTTATTCTTCTCATAGAGAAGCACAGGAACCAAAAATAATAATTATTCATAACGCTAGATCACAATACTTTTCAAAAATTCTACTCTACATCACGTCCAGTGAAATTGCAATAGTGGTTTATAATTATTGTACAAATGTGCAAATATCAATACATTACTATATTAGATTCATAATTTAACACATAGGCCATGCTATGTAGTGAGACAATGAACACACTACGTAATCCCAAACAAAGCAATTTTGATTTAACACTTATGGAATTTCGAGAACATGCCTGCTTTAAAGAAAGTAAATAAAAATGTTGCTGTATTTACACCTCATGTTCACTGAACTAATTCTTCATATTTTGATCTATTTTGTCGTAGTCAATTTTGCTACCTCTGATGAATTTCAACTTGTCCGTTGGTCAAACTAATTGTCAGCTTCTTAGGAGTGTTTCATTTCATTGCTTCCTCTTCGTAAATCGCTTCACAGCGCAAAGCCATTTTTCACAACACGATTCTCCGCCGGTAGAATGTGAAGCTTTGCACATTACTTACGTTGCCGATAACTGTAAGAAGTAGCTTCAGATAGCAAGAGTGTTTTTTTTAAATTCGAGATCGTTTCTTTCATGTCGCGAGCAATCGATTGGTGCTACGGTCGATACGTTCTTCGCATGTAGTATTCCATGAACTAAGAAATACGCAAAACAAAATGATCTTGTGGTTTGGAGCAAAATTATTTTGTTTATTACATCGATGATATTGTCGTGTACGTCGGGCATCAGATACAACGTGAATCGACAGTTCTTTATCATATCTAAACTCAAACAATACATTCATGAAGCAACATTAAATATTCTTATTGGATATAATTTTTTTCTAAAAATGCATTTCCATACGTGTACGTCACCTTTCAATAAGTGGACTACAGATTTCGACGCATGCGTTTCATTAAGGACAAATCAATTTCCAGTTTTCACTGATATCGTTTCACATGTTACATTCTTCCATTGTAGAGGTAAGGATTTAGGCAATCTCCGTTGATAGGCGCTCATAATAAAGTCAATAAATGAATAGTACCCCTAATTTGTAAGACAAGCCAAGGTTATTGAATTCACTCTTCCGCAGGATTATTTTTAAAATATTAAAAATATAATCCAATTGTCTCATTTCTTAAATGTTAAAATTCAACAATTTTTTTTATGAAAAAGAAACATGAGTGGGGTTTTACTAAAATAATTCACAGTTATCATACTTCCAGATAATAAATGTTCATTTTTTCGATTTTGGCACATTGCACCATTTACTTTAAAGTATCCAACTGGGTCCTGACCACTGGCTCGGACCGGACGGACAGGTAGAGCCTGACCGCCTCCCTCTAAGGCCACTGCCCTCCCTGCGAGTGAGATGGCGGCGGAGACTGCTGCTCCAAGCGGCGATAATGTTGATTTATGAAGTCCCTGACGTCACGACGCACAACGCGAAGGTAGCGCCTCGGACGGTGGATGTGAACAGCTGCGGACGATTCCTGATTAGAGTCTTCGGGTCTCTCGTATCAAGCCGTTGCGTTGCCACACCCGCATGGGAAAATATTGTGAAGTGCTGACATTTCAAGGAAAATGCTTTCGAGATTCTATTGTTCGCTGTGGTAAAAATTTCTACTGATTTTGATTTATCTTGAGACACTGAATGTATCAGGAAACGCTTGATGAGTTCTGTTTATCATTTATTACGTCCGAAGCTTCCTGACAGCTACATCTTCACGAAAATGAAAGGACAATACTTATAATGATGGTAGTTTTAAATTTGATACGGTTCAATGTCAATGAAGGAATAGAAACATACAACTTGTAAGAGTCCTTGTACGAGTAAATGGGAGTTTCTTTAACAGATTTAAAGACATGTTTTCCTCCCTATTCGTAATTGTAG
Source organism: Gryllus longicercus (assembly GCA_038098605.1). NCBI lineage: Eukaryota > Metazoa > Arthropoda > Insecta > Orthoptera > Gryllidae > Gryllus > Gryllus longicercus. The sequence goes on from JAZDUA010000007.1 coordinate 10,881,913, forward strand.
AATTTACGAATGTACTCGTAATATCTGGCATTAAATCACAAAAATAATCGTGACTAACAAATAGTTATATTTGATATAGTTCTAACAAATTGTATTCAACTAACAGAATGAGCTTTTCTGACCAAACAATTTTTGAAAATTTATATTTTGGTAACCTCTAGCACGACAGACAAAGGAAGACCCTGATAATTCCCAGATGACAAAAAATTAAGATAGTAAATCTTTCATTTATTCTCATATCATCACAATTTAATAGCCCATATTTTCCCCTCCTTGAACCGAGAGAGAGACTCCCGCTCAGAGTGTCGCGGACACAAAAATGGCTTCATTCTCTTGTAATTTGTCTTCATAGCCATCTCCCCGCCCCTGCCCGTCCGCACGCACATGTCCTGTCTCACGGCTTCTAATGGGAGGGGGAGGACACGTTGCGGGGGGAAGGGCGACGCCGCGCGGCGCGGCGCATCGCAACCCGCAATCAAGCAGACGCTTCGGGGGCCTCGCGCGGTTCCCCCTGGTGGGTGGGGGGGGGGGGGGGTTGCGGTGCTTCCGAAACTGGATGCGTCGCTCGCTCTGCTGACGATTGGATCAGCATCCGCGTAGTTGAGTAAAGTTATTGTGGTGTTGGTACTACAACTATGGTATCATTCGGAAAATGCGTAATCTCCCGTTCAGATCAACGAGCTAGAATATACTACACAGAGTGGCTGAAGTGCCTCCATCTTTGACGCAAATGGAGCCACGTTTTTTGCAGTCAAAGCGCAGTCCTTTGAGAAACAAGGTATTCTATACTGCGATTTATACAACTCTGCCCCTGGCAGGTGTCAGCTGTTCACGGTTTCATCCAGTCGGGAGCTTAAACATCACAATAGTGCCGTCACAATGGTGACGTTTAAGTTTTCGATTGGATGGCAGTCAACAGCTGATACCTGCCAGGGGCAGAGTTGAGAAAATCACAGTATAGCATTACGCTCGGCGCTGGTTACGGAGCGGTACAGTACTACCCGTATGATTTCACTTCAAAGAACATGGCGGCCACTAGTTCAGCGAGCCTCCACCAAGAATGCTGAAACAAAGGGAACAGCCACTCTTATCATATTATTTATTCCCCGCCCAGAAATTTATAAGACCGTTGTTCAGTCTCTGGAAAAAGAATTGTGGCTTTTTAGGTAACGTTTGTAACGTGTTAGATCACTCAGCCGATAACAGTAATTTTTATTTATTCTAAATCTCTTTTTTTTTTTTGTTTTTGAACACACGTCTTGAAAAAAAATTGAATAAAAGACATATCTTTCACCTTTATCGTCTCCAAGATTTTATATATATATATATATATATATATATATATATATATATATATATATATATATATATATATATATATATATATATAAACTTTCTTGCCATCAATTTTAGAAAAAATCAGTTGAATTTTGCGAGACGCAACATTAAAGTACTATTCACGTTCCCAAAATATCGCTCTCCGGGCTGTCAGTGTGCAGTCCAATTCCTGTCCATCCTCATCCGGAGTGCCATCACCTGTCGCGGCGCGCACATCACGCAGCCAGTATCCCCCTCGTCGCCCGTTGGCCTGTCATCTCACCGCCGCCCCTGACCGCGCGTTGCCCATCCCCGCCAAGGGGCCGACGCGACCGCGTGCAATTAACTGGAGGTCTCGCGTCGGTCGCCTCTCCCGCTGCCAGCGACCGCCGCGCCGGCAAAGTGCGTAAATCCGCCCTGCGCAATTAAGCTGGACGCACGGCGCGCACGACGTGGCAACAGTGCCGGGTCTCCCACGCCCCCTTCGGGGGAGAACGGTATTGCCGGCGCAACGAGGCCGCGAGGGGCCGGGAACGCAGGGGGTGGCCAGGGGTAGCTTGTGAGGTAGGCATGGTGGAGAAGGACGAGGCGAGGCGGCGGATGTTGCAGACCGCAGGAGGAGATAATGCAATCATTTCTCTAGACAGTATCAATTCTTTTGTATGAGAAGAATTAGTATACACACATGTGTACCGAAAAATTGTGAATAACTTTTACATTGTGGAATTGACACCAAAATGTGTAATATAGACATCGGAAAAACGCGTTTCCTACGGATAATAAATACATGTAGTTTGATATAATGATATTGATATTAGGCATTTGGTATTTTTGGCATTTTATGTAGTACTTTCTTAGAAGAAATAATTTCATTTTTTCAAATAAAATGAAAACATAAATTGTTTCCGGGAAATAAGAATAATTCATTAAAGTATTCAGTGTATATAAAGATTTTTCTCAATATCCTAAGAAACTCGTACAAATCTTTATTATTCCCGTAAATTAACCGTATACCTGCACTAAATGAAATTGTTTCCATGGGATATGGTTCCAGTAATGGTTCTTAAAATTTGAGAATATACAAGTTATTTGTACGACAGTAGTTCGTACTGTTGATATAGATTCAAAATATATGAAATATAATATCGAGGGGGACGAAGAGAGCGAGGGCGTCTAAAGGGACTTAGGAGCCTGAGACAGGCCAAACGGGACATAAGGAAACCTAGAAGGGCCGACAGGAGCCGATGCGAGACGAAAGACGTCGAGCGGGACCGAGCGAGGCCGATCGGGGCCGGGGAGAGCCGAACAAACCCGAAGTGGGTCGGATGAGGGGAGGTTGCGTTAAGGGCAGTCATCCAGGGGGGGCGGGGGTCTGCTAGGGCAGCTAGGGCGGGGCGGATGGAGTGGTTGCAGGATTGTTGAGCGGTAGGCGAGTCAGGGAGTACGGGGAGGAAAAGGACGCAGCAGCGAGGGCTACTTCTCAGAAACGACTTCTGCTCGGACGCGTGTGAATTCCCTTTGAAGGGGAGCGCCTGTCGTCTGTGTCTGCACCCTCCAACACGCCCCCACCGCCCTTTTTGATTCAGGACACACCCCTCATCCTTACAGCGTTCAAGCTCAGAAGAAAAAATTTCTTCCGAGGCTTCTGTGTGGAACTGGAAGCAAACGCATAGGTTTTCATATTTCATTATATCAGTACGTGAAATTAAGTGGAAAAGACTACTGACTTTAAACTATTGTAAGAAATGTTACTGATAACTTCGAGAGACGAGTTATCTATTCGTCATGTTTTACTGGCTTGATGTTTTATTTGTTTTAATTAATTACGATTTTTTTCTGTGGTGAGTGTTCTCACCATTAATACTCGTACATGTTTTTGTTTTTAAGAAATATTTACCGTGTAACTTTTTCTTCAACATTTTTTTATACTTTTAAATAATTCGCAAACTGCACCTGTAACGTTGTGTGATATCTTTAATTGAAATAGAACAATAAATATCTGAAGATATCGTATATGTTACGTACCAACTGCAAAACTGCGTGAATGTTAGAACTCTTCGAGAAATATCCAAACACGATATTCCGCCTGATTATCAGTTCCTGAAGCATGGACGATAGAAATTACGATAATGGAAGCGGTTCCAACTTGCAATGTAAAGTGTTATAGGCAAACTAATCGCACAACGCAAGAAATGAGAAACGGAATGTGTAGATCAAACAGTCGGTATACGTTTCTAAATATTTAGCGTTAACAGCACCATTTCGGAACAATGAAATAACGTAGACTTTAAACTCTTCAAAGGAAAGCGTCATGCCTAATGTAATTAACACAAGAAACGTTAAATGATATCGTGGTTGTTATCGGTGTTTGCTGTGTAGTTTCACGCTGGGCAAAAAAAAAAAGCTCCATTCCGTCTTTCCGCCTGCTCTCACGAACGCTGCTCATGGAACACGTGTGCCGATTTTCAACACACCTGTTCCTCTGCTTTGATCTTCCCGACTCGACGCTCCCATCATTTCCTCCCCTCGCGCCAACCAATGGCCAACGCGTGCGCTCCGCCGCGCTGTCCCGCAGGCAATCCCGCCAGGCGGCGCCACGGGGCGAGGATGGGCGTCCTCGGGAGGACGGGGCCGTGCTGGCGAGAGCGGCTGTGCAGGGAGGGGAGGACGGCGAATAATGAGGACGGCGCTTTCGAGTGACGGTCGTCGAGTGTGATTGCTGCAGGCTGAGAGACGGTCGTCGAGTGTGATTGCTGCAGGCTAAGAGACGGACGTCGAGTGTGACTGCTGCAGGCTAAGAGACGGACGTTAGAACGCGATATTGCGTGGAATATAGACTGATATCAAGGTTTGTGAATGTAACTTTTCCCTCCCCTTCACTGTTTACGTTTGACGGCAGTAGGGGAAGAATAGACATACCGCGGTCTGACCCTCACCACATTGGCCATTTGGCCGCGCTTCATTAACTATTGGCTTCTGATCTTGAGAATGGGATTAGTTCTTAGGAACTAAACCGAGATCCGTTCCAAGCTCAGTTATTTTGCTCTTGTCGATGCGACTATAATAAACTAAAAAAAGTTATTTTGCGAACTACTGGAGTGTTAAGTATTCATGATGCATGTGGATAACCATACTCCAATAAAACCGCAATAACTACAGATCGGCGTTCTCACCCGTGTTACTTGCTAATGGTAATTTATTAATTCGAGGAATAAACCACTTTGGTTTCAACATTATTCTGAACTGGAAAGCAAAATTCTTAAAGCTATCCATTAAGTCATCACAAATATACATGTTGAATGGTATCATGTGTATTATTTATAGTATTACTTTTCGCAACCGCCATTGCAAATTTATGATTTTACACTGAAAACATTTGCAATTATTTACAATTTAAAATACAGACAAAAAGGAACAAAACGATAACAAACTTTCCTACGCACAGTGTATACGATAAAAAATAGCTCTTCAATATTTAGGTAGAAACGACATCATTCAATAAAATTAAGATCTTCAATTAACAAGAAACTCACTGTACCCATTTCTAAATTCATGCACAACATTTATGTAAACACAACCGATTCAATGTAGTTTGTAGCAGTGGAAGTTTGGTGGAATGATTTTTAATTATCCGTTATATTAAATATAAAAATGACATATGTTTTGTAACCAACTGTAAAAACGTAATAAATGTTTGTATAAAAAAATGAAAAACAATTTTGTGTCAATTTTCCTTAGTATCAAAAGGGCGTGGCAGACAACCTCATCTTGATGATCCCCTTTTCCAAAATTCCGATCTGAATCCCCCAGTGTTTCGAAACACATTTCTTAGTCTGTGTATACAGTCTCACCACTTACCTTGATCATGCCCGATGTTCCTGACGATCGCCGCCGGCCTTCATCCCAGCTGCCGTTCCTGCAAGCACACAAACTAATGATTGTATCCCGCGAAGTACTGCAAGCGCTAACCCAACCTTAAATCACGTCCACTCTCCGCCCCCACCCAGTCCTGACATTTTCTGTTCGGAGGATCCACTTTACATAAGACTTGATAATGGCGATGCAAAAAGAACATAAAGGGTACCTCCGGAGAAGATGGTAAAAAGTTCCCCTAATCAAATGAAATAACAGTAGACTATAACTCTAATAGGCTTTTCGAAAGGTTTCTCAGCATCCGTTCGATCACCCACAACCTTCTACAGACAAAAAACAGTTTTTTTTATTTTAATTTTTTTCGACAACCTAACACTATATTATCTGATTGCAAAAATAAGGAAAATTAAGAAAATAATTCATACTATCAGAAATATATTTTTTGATATTTTCTCAGCGCCAAATTCAAACGCAAATGAAATATTTTAGGAAAACCTTTTCTGTGTATTATGGCAAGCTCAAAAAATATCTCAAACGTTCCTCTCAAAACGCAAATCGATGAGAAATTTTCAGAAGTTTTCGACTGCTGGGCTGTTGTTAAAAAAATTTTAAAAAAGTGTTTTAACATTTTACCGCTTTTAAATCACATTGACATCAATTGCACTTTGAAAATGACTGCAACAGTTCTGTGCATTACATTATTGTAGTACCCAGTAATATTTTGTCTTTGAAATGTAGTTACAAATTTAATAATAGCATTATAATCATTAGTATGAGTATATCATAAGCTAAAAAAAGGTTAGAAAATATAGAAGATAATATATGGATAGTATACCATACGCTGAGAACATATCAAAAAAATTCTGATAGTATAAATTGTTTTATTATTTTCATTGGGATTTTTTTCAATCAGAAAAAAAATGTTAGGTTGAAGAAAAAATTAAAATTAAAATAACGTGCTAAGAAAACTTACAAAACGTTTAGTTCTTTATATTTATTTTAAGAATATAGTAAAGTACACTTATAAAGGTGGCGTAGGTCCGATTTTCAGGCTTAACTGTAAATTTTCGAAAATTGTAAGAGTGTGAATTTTTTCGGCCTCTTCCTACAACTACAAAATTAGTTATTTTTCTTTCAAATAAAATTTGTTCACCATATTCAGTTCTTTCATTAAGGTCATTTATATTTTTTTGAAAATTTAATTTTTGCACAATATTGGGAGCAATATGAGCAATTTTAAACAATTACAAAAACCAGGTTTTCTGAAAAACAGCTCCAAATTTTTTCTTTAAACTCTTGGTAGGAATATTACTAAATGCATTATATAATATAACATAAACGGCATATTGCTCCATTCTTTTGTTTTATCAAAAATTACAAAAGAACATTTTTTGACTTGTTTCTCACGTCGTTAATATTTACTTTATTGACAATTTGTTCACATTAATATATTTATAAGTACATGTGCTTTTAATAATGTCCTATACAGTTTCTCAAAAACTCAAAGTTTACTGTGAAAATGAGCTCAAAATACCACAATTACAGAAACACTCAAAGGCCTTTTCTCAAAAACAACTCCGATTTTTTTTCAAACTTTTTGAAAGGATAGTGCTGATTGCACTGTTTAAGTTGACACAGAATTTTGTTTCATTTTTCTGTTTTTAATAAATCATACAAATGAAATTGTTTTGAAATATCTCTCCCGCCATTAATATGCAAATTTCCCACAATTCATAAACACTATTGTATTTGTCACTGAAAGTGCTTGAAATGACTTCATATCAATTTTTTTTTAAACTCGATAGTTTTCTATTAAAAATAGCTTCAGATTTCGCATTTCCTGTAGCGTTTAAATGTCATTTTCTTAAAATCAGCTCCAAATTTTTCAATGACAATTGCCATTTAGAAGGAGTGTTTACTGTTTTTTTTAATATTCTTAAAATAATATTTCGGTTCTACTATTAGGAAACCGAAAAATTGAGAAAATTAAAAAAAAAACAAAACAAAAGAACTCTTGGTATCGATAGATGGCACTAGGAAGAGTATGTAGCAAGTCTAGCTATGTGACAAGAAGCAGCAAGCAAGAGTATGTAACAAGAATAGCTAGTTCAGACCAAAGAGAGTAGAAAGCTAATACGGGAAAGTATGTGCCATTCTGTAGCACCACTAGTTATTATGTTACATTACAGTTTAACTACTCCTATGTCTTTTGATGAGGGGAACCTTTTACCTTCTTATCCGGGGTAACCTTTATGATCTTTTTGAAGTTTTTGGCAGTATATAAGAAACAAATTCGGGCATAGGTTAAGGATAAGCGGGAGGCATGTGGGGAAATGAAGGGGAACAGTTTGGACTCCGATTTACAAGAACTGGTTGATTGTGTCTTAAAACACCGGCTCAAGCACGAAAAAGTCTCAAAACACCTCTTGTGATTTTTTTCAAGACATTTTCGATTGCTGTGTCATAGTTTATAATAAAATGAAAATATCTGTAGTCAACTACTAGTATGTACAACGATGTACTCGATGTACAACGTATTGCGTACATCGTTTAACGCATAGTATACCAATGGTATTTTTGCCCAAGTTTCGTCATGGCTCATGGTCATCATCTGCAGTTGGCTTCGTCACGCTAACCTTGGTGCCTCTCAGGAGCCGGGCACCTCAACTTCTTGGTATGGCGCCGATTAAGAAAATAATGGAGAGCCCGAAGCAGTTATCTTAGTTGGGTGGTTACGCAAAATGCATTCTTTACGAATGATGAATTCCTAGAAGGTCAGTGTTTGTATCACGACGTCGAAGTATTTTCAATTGAACACGATTAGTAATAAAAGTTTCACTGTCGACATTTAATATGATTCCGACAATGAGACATGACCATGAAGGGCACGCAATACAGAGATTTATGATTTGGCATAAGTATAGAATAGTCAAAACAAAACAACGAACGCGGGTCTTACAGGCGAAAGCTAACGGAAAGCATATTCGAACTAATTATACGAAAATGGATACTGTGCTTTTTGAATTTAGAATATATATCATCTGGATATATGATAAAATTTTAATATTCAATTGTTTATTTATTTTTGCAAAATTCATATATTTATTTTGAGATTTGAAAGACATTTAATCCCGTTTTCAAATTCTTTAGACTTCGTTCGATAGCTCATTAAATAAAATTATAAACATTGAAACTTCACTCATAACTTCAAAGTAATCTTCAACGTATCCTACAGCAATTTTCTCCAAGTTTTTATTAGAAAAAAAAGTATGACATGGGGAAAGGCATTTGTCATTGCATCGCCTCTTACATAGAGATTAATAATCTTAAAATTAATTCTCAGACGATCGAGTTAGACGTTCGACGTCGTAAATAGGGACTATTGATTAATAAAATGTATGTACGAGTAAATAAGTATGACAATACATACTACAAATTCGTATTTGTCAGATGTTTTCCATTTACCATGCCTTTGAAAGCAATATACTTTCGTTTGCCAGATTGTGAATATACACAGTACTTATGCGGTTTAGTTTCATGGTGGGTTAAACTAAAATTCACTGTAAACCCAACCAGGGAAGATAGTCTAAGGAAACACTAAGTAAAGAGACAGGCTTAAAAGTAGCTCTTTTACCACTATTACTGGTTTATATATTATTTATCACTTTCCTCACCCCTTAAGCTAGGTTCCTGGTTCCTGTCAAAGGTTCTAACCTTTATGAAATTAAATTTTGAGAATATTGTTAAGTGTGTGTAATCTACACAGTACAGTTTCACATAGTATAATTTTAGAGGACTTTTGTAATACAAATGTATTTTATTAATAAGATTAAATACTTTTTAATGGCCAATAATACCCTATATTACCTCTGTCATCTACGAGTGACAAATTATTTTTGGAAAAGGCGGCGGAGATACGATGTATTTTTCTGGACGTACATATTTTTTACTACAAAAATGGGAATATAATCAAATGAACGTACAATCAATAAAATATTACACACGGCGACGAAGATGCTCTACCGCCGTGTGTAATCAATTACTTTTAATACTGCATTATTCAGGCCTTGAAACTACAGCAAATTACCCAAGGGCATCAAGACATCGGTGACCCCCTTTCAGAGAGGACGAGTTTCAAATTCGCCTTCCCAAACCCTGAACAAGATCCCTTTGCGACCTTCCACGCAGCGCTACGGTCGCGGGTCGTGGGCTGAGGACTAGAGACTAGGGCAACTTGAAGAGGCCGCAACTCTCCTTGCGTGGCAAGCGCGTCGTAACCTGAGGCAACCGCCATCAAGATGTCAACGGCGACCGGTCCGCGGCAAAGAGTGCATGACGAGTGGAATTGCAAAGCGTGAAAAAGACGTGCAGACGGCCCACCGAGGAGTCGCCCGCAAACAATTCTTTATTTTTCAAGAAAATGACATTCTACAAGAATACGGCACCAACTCCGCTTTAAAAAAAACAACAACTAGGTATTGGTTATAACAGATTCTGACATTCTTCTGTAGACGTCTTGAGAGGTTATATTACACACAAGTGTCAGTAGATGCTGTTATTTAATAACATAACTTGTCTCACAAATCTCGATAACACAACGTTTTGGATGCAGTGTGTCACCCGTTTTCAAATGTTTGTAAACATATTTTATGTGAACTTGAAAAGATGTGGCATACTGCTACCTAAGCCTGCTGTTATTAGGATTTTAACTATTCAATTAAATAAAATATATTCACACTTGCATATGATTTAACCCCTTAAAAACTCAAGATCAGTTTTCGTCTGCATCTTTCTGCAGTATGTTTTTAAATTGTTGATGAAGATAAAAAGTTTGCGAACACTTTTTTTCAAACCTACCAATCTACATACTACTTCTAACTATAATATAAAATGTTTTAGAATTCCAGAGTATAAAAGAAACGTTAATACTTGGAGATATTGGGTCTGTCTCTTTTAGCCAAAATAGTATATTTTTAACACATTTGTTCTAAACACATTGCTCTGCCTGGGGTTATTGCGAATCATGTTCAAAGACAATTCAAAACAGTTAGATGGAATACAGCATCATGTCCACTTTCATTCAGAGGATGAAATAATTATTCATGCTCCTCTCCCGAAGCTGTCAATAGCGATCTCAACTCCTTTCTAGTCTTTACTATCGCTACCAAACGTTCGGTGATTAGCTCTTTATATATTCTGGTAGCCAAATGTACGTTCGGGAATGGTCGGATGTACTAACATAATTTACATAATTTATATTGAAGTGCAAAGAAAATCAGATTTTCAATAAGTTTTGTCTTGTCTTAACCCTTGGTATACATTGCCGGGAAATTGGTGAAACGCCGGGACATAAATTACGTACAACGTCGGGACTTTTTGACCCAACTCCCATTTTCGTAGAATTAGTCAACTTTAACATTCCAGGAAAAAGCATAAAATTATTTTTTAACTTCAAAATACATCCTTTTCTTCATGTCAATGAACGATAAATTATCACTTTCTCCAAATAAATATTCATCCCTGCCCTGTCACCCATGCGCGTTTTTTGTAGTTCGGGTCATTTTGGTGGGTATGTTGAAGAACAAAGGTTAAAACTGAAGGTATGTACCTTCATCATGTATTATTACATAAGTGTGAAACAAGTTAACAGTTCCAACTCAGAACATCCTTATGGATCCATGAGGAATTTGTGGTGGAAAACGGGTTAGATCGATTTTCTCGGAGTTCACCCGTTTCCCGTACTTCCCACGCCACCATTGTTTCATCATCATTCACCCCTTATAACCCCATCAACATCATTCTACCACTTTCCAAGCAGTACCGCTTTAAAGCTTTGTCACTGGTATCATTGATTGATTATAGTGACTCCTGGCGCATGAAATAAGGTCATTAGTCTCGTCAGTGTAATACATGTTTTTATCGAAGGAGGTGGCGGTGATCATTTGCCGCTAAGAGGCCTGTTTCGGCGCCGACCTACTCGTCCACCGAAAATCCCTCCGACTGACGTGGGATTTTTCCACAACAAGGTATCTCCCACCAGCGGAGAACAGCCGGGACAAGCGGTGTTCTCCCGAATGGACTCCCGGCGTATGAGGTAGTGTAGTATATGGATGGATGTAAGTGTGTGTATAAGTAAGGAGTAAGGATAGAACAAGGTAGGGGAAGGAATAATGCTCTAGAATTCGCTGATGGGAGAAATTACGGAAAACTATCGACCAGAGTAGTTCTCCGAATTCTCCTCCATACGGCGTCTGATTTCGACCTAGCTGTCTAGCTAGTGTCGAAATACTGCCACCGTCGGGTGTGGAACCTAGGACACCCCAGCCAAAGGCACTTCAGTGACATCAATCGATGCCCTGAGCCACCTCATCCGGTCACAAGTATCATAATCAAGAACTAAACCATCCCCTATGCCTGTGCATTCCCCCCTCCACCCTTTCCCGTTGCTAGCGCGCGCCGCCGCTGCCACTCACCTCATGCGCCGCAGCTGGGGCGTCTGCGCAGTGCTGTCGTGCACACGCACTTGCGACGGCGCCACCTCCTCGCACTCGCTGTCGTCCAGATCTGCAACACGCACCGTACGCATCGCTTTAGGTCGACGCACGCGCCGCGCGGCGCCGCGGTGCCTGAGCCGTCGCGACGCAGCGACCGCCGCCGCCGCCGCCGTCGACGCGCCTTCCGCGGCCGCCGGCAGCGGCGCTGCGCTCGCTGCAGTATATACACCCAGCGTCGGTTCTACGACGGGCAAGGCAATAGGTGCGTCAACTTGCTGCTTTTTACTTTCTCGTACCTACTTCGTAAGAAGAGAAAGTATTGAAACCGTGCCCCGGAACTCGAAATTTTTATTGCCGGGGCCCTGGTGACGAAAAAGTTAATAAATCTAGCTTCTACATACAGTAAATTATTTCCTCTATACGCTATGTGATAAGAATTCATGACTTTTGGATCTTGATACCGAAAAATCGATTGACGGCAAAACATCTGTTAGTCCGTTTGTAGTCAACGCTAGCGCTTAAACTGTTCGGCCAATTTTCTCCAAAATTAATGTTTCCCGATCGATTTGAAGTCCATGATTTAGGGGGAACTTGGACCCACAATTCTACCTCAGAACGGATAACTCATGATCTGAGTTCACTAAACCATGAGAAACATGGCCATAGAAATAAAAAAAATAACTAAATAAATCTTCTAAAACGCATTATACTAAAAACTCTGTAAATACGTACAAAAAGCATGAGATAAACATGTAAGTTAATACCTAAAAATATTTATTTTGAATGTGTCATGTACTAATAGGATATAGTTAGTAAAGCATGCAATGTAGCTTCGAGGCATGAATTAGGGGCATCCGCCAGAGTGACACTCTTCTTGCATGCAAACACAGACCGACGCATCGGTCTTATGAATTTAGAAATGGTGACAATAAATTCATATGTTGAATGTATTATTGAATTCCCCCAACACGCGGCATTAACAATCAAGTAGTGTAACAGTCCGATAATATTACGCCGAATACTTGATGTTGTTTCAAAACCTGCAGAATAATGCAAAGAAGATTCATATTAGTTAACAAACCATCCCAGAGATTCGATTCTAAGTGTCGTGTAAGGTACTACAGTGAATATTATCTATTTCAAAAATATAACACAATACTAGAGTTTTGGCCCTGCAGTTAGACTAGGCCTGATAATAGTCGACATATGAGTTGCTATTGCAAATGAGAAATTTTTCTCTAAAACAACAAACACAAATGAAATTGCTGCTGGATGTCCTACGTGAAATGACTGTTTCAATATTCATGTACTGCTATCTTCAATAATATTTCATTCTTATGATAAATGTTCGAATAAAAATTAAAAATTTCATTTTTAATGAAATTTACTTGTAATGTAAAATAATGAAAAATATAAAAAGGTTGATGTATCAGCAGCCTGCGCTATTCAGGAGTAAACTGACATAAGAAGACATTTTGAGCGTAGCAGGAAAATGTTGGTACAGACATTTATCTCAACAAGTACCGTAAATGAGCTTACGAACAAAACACTTACGAGTGTGGAGCGGGAAAAACAGATGTACGGGGCAACAGTGAAAATGAAATTCTATATGTACGTATCAACTAATATTCTTTTGTAATAAGATGGGAGAGGTAACCTTCAAATAGACATGTTACCACGTCACATTAAAGTCCATAAAACGGAACAGCAAATCAAAAACTTAATTACAAAGTCGGTCATCTCATTTTCCCAGGACCAGTGTTCACAACTTCTTGCTCCGGGTTCTTCAATTTAATGCGACTTTTACTTCGAGCGCAGATTGCCCCGCGACGAAGGAACCCCACCGCGCTTCGATTCCGCCACCTGATCCAATATTTCGTTCATTGTCCTGCGCTCATCGATTCCCACCTGCGCGACCGCAACGCTCTCCGGGCGTCTGATGTTTTCTTCTCGGCGAGCGCGCGGGGCATTAGAGGCTAATGCAACGAATTCTCGCCCGGCTCGGGGCGTCTCGTTCATGATCGACCGTGGCGACGGGGAGGGGGTGTCGGGAAGGCGGGAGGGGCGGGAGAGGGAAAGGGGGAGCTCCCGGGTCTCCACGCCTGAGCAGGCGCACGACCACCGCGCTTAATGGTCGGTAATTATCCCCTTGATTACTTTAATTGCGGCGTGACGGCGGTCGTGCGGCCGGCGAGCACGACCTGCGCCGGCGACGACGCCCCTCCGACGGGGTGGCGCGGGGTGGACAGGGAGGGCTTTGACGCCGCCGCTTTGGAGGCTCCGCCCACTGTGTGCTCGGTCGTCGCTGCAATCTTTCGCATCTTTAATTTTTTTCTTGGGCGGTAGATACGATAGATAGATTCATTGATTAGTGTTTTCAGACCCGTCAATGATCCTGATACCCTGAAACGATAAGGGTATCGGTCCCGTAAGTGTAGTGTATTTTTTATCGCGGGAGGTGGCGGTGATCGTTCGATGACGAGGTCCGGCGCCGACCTACACTTTGGCTTTCGGGGTTTTCCTCAACCAGCTATCTCCCACCACCGGTGCACATCCCCAGCCGGGAAAAGGTCGAAGCTCCAGACTGGTTTGCCTACGCGTGTGGTATCGCAGTGCATGTACATTAGTGTAAGTGTATATAATTAAGGGGTGAGATTCCGTTAAGGAAGAGGAAGGAAATATCGCGCGAGGTTCGTGATCCATTTGTTAGGAATCCAGCATTCACCTGATGTTGATCGAAGAAACCGCGGAAAAGTACAGAGCAACCGGCCGGTAGAAGTCTCCTCCAGACAGCTGCTAAATTCGACCGAGCTATCTATCCAAAATCTCGCCACCCGTCGCAGCGCGAACCTTAAGACCTCCCAATCAGAGGCATTGCTGCAGCATTAACTGATGCCCCGCTATGTGCTCGATCGTCTTTCCACTTTTTATGCCGTTCCTATTTATTTTTTCTCCATAACTGTTTACATGCTTATCTTAAAATATGTCTTCTTATATTACATATGTTGGCGAAAGTCTTTGCTATGTTGACTATCTCTTCCGAACTTTGTTTAGTTTCCCCACTTTCGCTGAATAGACAGGAAAGACTTGGACGGGTCTACAAATCGGGGAAAACCTGCCAAGTATTGATTCGGCCTCCTCTTATTCGCGTTTTTTCTTTGTTCTTAGATGAGCCTTGATTTCTCTTGGGCCTTAATTCGCATTTCATATCATTGTCCTTTTCATTTCCTCTGTGACATATATTCAGCATGCTGATTACTCGCTCTCTCTCCTTTCTTCCTTTGAACATTAAAAAGTTCAAAGGAAGAAAGGAGAGAGAAATTTCATTAATTTCATTTGCGATACTTCATCATCAAAGTTGTACTTATCCTTTTCCTTTTTTTGGAGTTTTCTGTTTATTATCAAATAATCTTAGATTGCTTTAATGATGAACAATATAATCTCTGTTGTTCTTATAAGATTTAAAAGGCGTTTTTTTGTACCACGTGTTTCATTTTTCTAACTTTTAAGATTTAACCTTTAAATCCCTATTCAGATAGACTGTAACATATTATAGAATCACAGTAGACAAGCATTGCATAGTACAAGATTACACGAAAATACAGGCTTATCTTGTGTACACTATTTATAAAATCATATTTCATAAATTATTTCCAGTTTCATTTTAGTTTAATATTTTCCTGACGTTCCTTTTTCATCACTTTTTGTGTGAAATTCAGTATCTGTCTCTTTTTACATTCTACCACTAATCTTCTCACTTTTTGTGTCTTTCGTGATTGAATTCATTAGTAATGCAGTTACTTCTTTGAGATGGTGAATATCTCTTCTTTTCTTTGCTTGTAAGAGGGTGGACGGTAAGAAAAGGCTTCCGCGATTCTGCTCAGACGTTCCGGCTGCCACTGTGTGGAACGACTGCCGCCCACCTGGCTATCGGATATTGTGGTTTAGAGTGTCTTTAAAACTGTAAATAAGTATCTCAATTGTATATAACGGATTTCGTTGTTTCAGACCAAAGCAGGTAAGTCCGTCAAATACATTTTATTCGGTTAATGACAGTTGACCATCCAGCCATCCGACGGGACTGGACTGTTGGTAGCGTAGAGGTATTTCCCTATTATATCGAAAGTATAATTTTTATTTTTGAGATTTTTAACCCTCTTTTGTAATAAGTCAAGATATTCGATCTCTGAAGATAAAAGTATCAACCTGTATGTTCAGGCGGCGAAATAGTCGAAGAAAAGTTGGGAGAGAATTTTTGATGGAAATGGCAATGGAACATCGCCTCTTCTATCACAGTAGTTTTTGTCAGACAAGAGTGTTCTGGAAAAGAGATGACACACAATTGACAAGGATTGTTACTTGGAGAAAGAATTAACAAGTATTGAAGAAGTTGTCACAGTTACCTCTGTCCAAACGAAAACTGACCCTTTCCTTACGAATTCCGTGGCCTTTAGCTACGTGTTTCTACTACATCCAGTGCCTGGCACACTCTGGGTCGAACCTTGAAGACGTTCAAAACGCTTTTACTCAGCTTTCCGCATTAGCTTGTCGTAACAAGGCGAGCAGGCGTCTGCGATAGAAAACTCCTGGTATTTCGGCAATGCCAATTTTTAGCGGGAGTTATCCAGGAGCTGATGCGATCTTTCGGTGACGCTCCGAACTAATGGAAAGAAGTTGATAATCGACTCCAAGGACTTTGCATGAAGAAATGAATGTTTGGTGGGCAGAGAAGAAATTCGCGTGGCTTTTTGGAGAAAATTAATATTATCTCGGAGGCGCCAAGTTTAAAATGTATAATCTTTTCCTTTGAAACGCCTTCAAAGAACATCAAACGCCCTGTTCAAGAAGACAAGGCGCCAAATTCGAAGTAATTTGGCCGGCAATGTGTCAACACTGTATATCATTAGAAACTGTTGCAGCTTATGCTATCTCAGTACTCATTGGTCCAACTATTTCCTCCCTCCTGTGCTCGCAGCTTTCGCTTCTGCGAGTGCTTTTCATTACAAAAATTATGTTCGAATTGAACGATGTACAAAATGCTTCGTCAAACCAACCTTAGGAGCTTGAACCAAAAGCTGACATTTGTACCAGTTACAACGGATGGCATTATTTCTTTCATCGAATTGAAGTGCTAAGGGCTGAGTCTCCACACGGGAATTCCTACTGGCATCGGCTCGTGAATTTTTTCCCCGGAGGGGGATGGATAGCATCGGCGGCAGGAGAGTTGAAATTAAGACTTTTCCTGAAACGATGGTCAGAACATTGGGATGGGACGGTTGCTTCCCTCTCTCCTCACATTTTCAGATGTTCCCCATAGAGTGTTCCCCATAGAGTGTTCCCCATAGTGTTCCCCATAGAGTGTTCCCCATAGAGTGTTCCCCATAGAGTGTTCCCCATAGAGTGTTCCCCCATAGAGTGTTCCCCATAGAGTGTTCCCCATAGAGTGTTCCCCATAGAGTGTTCCCCATAGAGTGTTCCCCATAGAGTGTTCCCCATAGAGTGAACCCCATAGAGTGTTCCCCATAGAGTGTTCCCCATAGAGTGTTCCCCATAGAGTGTTCCCATAGAGTGTTCCCCATAGAGTGTTCCCCATAGGTACATTTTAAAATATCTGGCGAGTAATAAATAAATATAAATATTTAAACACCTGCTGATCCGGATCAACCTTTTTCATTTCAAGAGTATTTTAGTAGCTGTATCTTTTTCCATCACGATTAACAACTTTGTTTTAATTTTTGTGATATAACTGAACACCAGAATTCACCGATACTTACAACTAAAGCGTTTAGCGATCTCGAACCGTACAGATGAAGTTCTAACAATAATTTTAAGACTACTCTCACTATATTCATGAAATGCAAAACTCACTTGTAAGTGTATCCTATCAGAAACACTATTTTTATGGCACAATTTTTGTGACAAAGCTAGCATGTGCGAAGCCCAATAGTACGTTCGCTGCGTACCGGCAGTCGAGAGCTCAGAGGCATTCCGCCCGGACTTCCGTTTAGCCCTTCAGCCGGCTTCGAGCAAGCGAGCCGGGGGAGGGCGATGCTTAAACCCTTGGTTGTCGTGGCAACCCAGAGCTCTTTTCTGAGCCCAGCGCTAGTGACCGGCGGCACGGCCACGTGAAAAACTCAGGAAAGCGTATCAAAAAATAAAAAAAATTAAAATCTTGAGTTCCCCAACATTCGAGTCTCTATCAACAAATTATTTTTATTTTTAAAGTTTCAATACCCAGGTAGATAAAATACTGAAGGAGCAGCCACGAGAGAAGGGCCAACAACAGTCAGCCCTTAAGCACATGCTGTCCCTGATTCAACATCTCTAGTTACGCTTACGACGAACTCCTGCACACGTCAATGATTGATTGATTATTTCGGGTTTTCGAGCGCCTAAACTGTTAAGGCTTTTAGTAGTAAGTGTAGTAAGTGTAGTGCTTGCCTTTCCTCGGAAAGAGGCGGTGATCTTCCACCACTGGATGTGATTATATATATATATATATATATATATATATATATATATATATATATATATATATATATATATATATTGTGACATACCTGGTGGTGCCGGGTATCTTCACTGCAATATAACACTAAGAGAGGGTGTCTTTTACGTGAATGGGTCCCTGGATAAGTCGGTGCAACGTTGGGGAAATTAATCATAAATGGGAATACAATTATAATAGGATTTATTTTAAATCAAAGTTGCTATTTACATAATCAGACGTTTCTTATACTCCGCCTTGGTACCAAGATTTAGAGTAAAATACATCTTTCATACCTTCGGGGCCCCGTTTGAATACCTATGATATTCGTAGAGGCGCTCGTGCCGACAGGGTTGTCGACCTCTGCTACTGCCGCGGGCCGTCAGCAGCGGATGGCGTGGTAATCGTCCACGGCTGATGCTCCAGCAATTCTTCCCCGACCAGGATCTTGATACCTCGGCTTCGCACCTTCCTCGAATCACTGTCCGTCAGTGGGTTTAATTACACAACCCGCGCCTACTCTGTATACTGGTCACGGCTCTGTACCGCGCAATTTCAAGAGTGTTTCCACCGCGCCAACTAATAAGAACAACATCAATTATTCTACCAACACTAATCTTTCACTATACTGCTACTTCTAATGTTCTATTTACACGTCAATTACTTGGCGGTCCCTAATAGCACATAAAATACATCGCAATGTTATATGCGTCCATACACCGGCGGAGATCTCTCGCCGCACGTCCGCACTCGTCGCCGCTCTGCCAACGTCTCTGCTTCGCCGGCCGCACGTCGGCACATCCTTCGGCGGCGGCCGCCTCAATCCAACTAACGAACTTTTGCACGTGCGCGCTGCCACGCTTGTACCCGCCGTTCTCACGCTGGCCTCCCGGCGGGCACCGGTGGCGGCGGTGACCGTTGCTGGCTGCCCGCTGCTCGCAGCGCCCGGCGCTCGCACCGCGCAGTCCAAAATAGCTATTGAATTCTTACACTAATGATTTAATTAGTGTAATGAAACACATATTCTGGGTTTCAATATATATATATATATATATATATATATATATATATATAAAGTAGCAGGATTTTCCCTACCACGTATCTCCCACCGATGGGGCACCGCCCCAGCCAGGGTAAGTTCTAAGCTCGCGACTTGTCTCCCGAAACGTGTGTGGTAGTGTAATGCATGTAAGTGTAAGTGTGTGTAAGTAATGGGTGAGGATAGGGCAAGGAATGGGAAGGAAAGAATGAGCCAAGTCCGTGGCCCTGTTGCTAGGATGCTACTTCAGCGTTCGCCTGGCATTGATCGGAGAAACCACGGGAAATCACCGATCAGAGCAGCCGGCCTCTAGAATTCTCCTCCAGACCGTGGAAGAATTCAACCTAGCTATGTAAATAATGTCGAAAATCCTGCCACGGCTAGGTCTCGAATTCTAGAACCTCCCGGTAACAGGCAGCGAATTGACATCACTTTTTGTCCAGAGCCACTTAGGCCGGTCGCGCGGGGTTCTCTGTACTTCACGAGTGGGAATGTCGAAAAGGAGATTTCGCCGATCACAGGTCTCGGATAACCCCTTCCCTTGTGCAAACCCAACCAAATTGCGATTAACTCCACTCTTGCACTTTCGTGGAACGTGACCCTTCCGCGCCGCCTCCTCCGTCCACTTCACAGAGCGCTGCTGGCCAGCGACCGCGCGAGCTGCGCCGTCTCCCGGCCACTGGCTTCAACCGCGAACGACCGCGCTTCCGGAGGCGGAGCGGTGCGGGGCGGCGCGAGCGTCGTGAGCGTCCGGCAGCTGTCTCTGGCGCCGAGCACGACCAGCACGTCCGACCGACCGACCGACCGACCGCGCCGAGTCGAGGCCCAGCTGTGCGACGCGACCCAGACTCCAACACAGTGGCATCGCAGACGGAACGTATGGGGTGAGTGCTCAATGAATATTGATTCCGACGTCTACTATGGGCATTAGACACGTAAATGCATTTTTGATTGATATTTTCCGTTGCGTCAACAGCTATATTCATTATTTCTAATAGTGTAAAGAATGTTCTTTTACGTCTGAAGGTAGCGGTGTTACTCCCGGCTGGATGATGAGATCCGTCGGTGACCTATACGTTGATTTGCATGGGAATTACCCCCTCAGCCGGTACAAACTCTAACCGACTGGTCTCCCGTCACATATGGTAGTGTAGAGCATGCATGTGTTCCTTTAAGAGGTGAGGATAGGTAAAAAAAGAGGAAGGAAACATCGCGCGCGAACCTACCGTTCAAGTCCGTTTCAGGTACAGTGGCAATGCCGGCTCTGAGCAGACCTCAGCCGGTGTGTCGGTAGTGTATGGTATATTTCTAGAGGTAACGGTTCTCTTTAACTCTGAATTGTGAATCCCAGCACCGACGATTTCTGCGGCTTGGTTAGGACTTTTCCTCTTCAGTTGTCTCCCCCAGTTGGCCACCGCTCCTGCCGGGACAAGCTCTATGCTTCCGAATGGTCACGCGACAATGTGAACTCGTAACCAAGAACCCGAGCGATAGATAAACAGAACTTTTAATACATAGATACAACAACTTTTAATACGGAGTAAGCCTTCCTTTCGCGTATTGGGCTGCATTCTGTTCCACTGTGCGGAGCTGGCAGAGAGCGGGCGCGCCGTTCGACTGAGTTCGCGATTGATGCGACGTGATGCAGGCGATTGCTCGACAGCGAATTCGAAGAACTGCCCTCGACTTTGTCCACGATTCCGTCTCCGTGAAAGGCACTTGACGGCAAAACAGTTCGCTCAGAAAATTCGGCAGGAAGGCGAGTCCTCGAACTAACAGGACTGAAACAGTTTTTCTTGTATCGGTTGATTCACTGGAAGTTTATAATTTAGTGAAAGTGTGCGGCCAGAATGATTATATTTTCAAGGCTAGAAAAAGAAAATGGTTGTTTCACGTTCACAGCTCTTTATTCAAATATAATATTATAATATTGAAATTCTGGTAGATATTGCTGGGAATGAAGCAGTAATGCAAGTTGGCATTATTTTTTCCAACATTTTTATGTTAATTGGAGTTAGGAATGACTTTGATGGCTTCACCACTATTATCATCAGATCTGCAGTCTGGAATAGAATTTTAGGCAGACGTCTGGTTAGATGCAGAGTTATACCTTTCAGATTACAAAATTGATTATTAATTATGATGGTTGCTAAGCCTTCCAAAATCTTTCATCATTCAACTCAATTAACCATTTTGGTAAACATTTAGTTGCATAACTAAATGACTATAAATTACATCTTGTTCACTTAGTTACTTAGTTTCCATTGATACTCTGATGTGCAGCAAATTTAAAAAAATCATTTTAATATGTTACTTTTTTTATACAACTGAGAAAATAAAATTCACTGAAACAAAGAGGTTCTTCAATACAGAGTGAAGGAAGACAACTAGAAATGCAACAAATGCCTCAGGAAAAATAAAGTTCTACAAATGATGATGACGTGCAGGTGGTGGTGAGTCACGGGTGCTGGAAAATGAAGCAAGTGCTTGAATTAAAGCAGATAGAATGACATTGCTTTAAACTCCAGAGTGAGTTTTACTGGATCAGCTGAAAATTGAAAACAATGTAAAACTCCAAATGTTTCCAATAAGTTACAATATATTCACGAAATGAATCAATGTATTGCGAATAAAGATGATGATCTGTCCTTTATCCTCAAAATCCTATCTTAAAAGCTGTTATGCCGACTGGCTACCTGAGATTACTATCTTAAAGTTCTCGATTAGCGTTGCCGAACACATACAATTCATGCAAATAATGAAAGAGAAAATAATAATGAATAAAAAGTAGATCGATTGTTTTCTGTGACATGAATGGTAAATGATACCGAGTCTTTACCTTATTTTGCAACCCATTCCTGGGAGTATTTACTATTGTTTTGGCAAAGTGTGAAATACTATTTTAGTTGAAAGACAGACAGAGCACTTATTCTGTTCTTGGAGGTAGATTTCGTCTCTTTTGAAAATCGTAGATATGAAAACGATGGTGAGAGCAAAATTATTCTTGATATCGAAAGAAGATTTAGACAACTTACAGAATATGCTACGATTTCTTACTAATAACAAAGATTGCTAGTTGGGAACATGTAAGCAAGTGTCTAATATTAGGTAGAATGTACAACATTTTTAAATCGCCCAAAATCGGCAATAATATTGAATAATATTCAATATTTACGAATTTTTCTAATTTACAAAAAATATAAAATGTGTACATATTATTCATTAATTAAATTCATTCCTTATAAAATTCATTAGTTAAAAATTTAGACAATATGTATTACCTATTTGATTGTTTTACTAAAAACAGTTATTATAATTTGAAACAGCGGCAATTTACCCTAAGAACAAGAGTTATTTGCTTAAAAAATCCATTTCTAGACCCCATCTTGAATTTAATGGCTTTCGTCGCGTGGCAACAGATCGTAAGTCCTTAAGCGCATACTTCTGGCTCGAAACTTACCAGCAATCCCGACCACCGCTTCTAAGAGACGTGTGTGCAACTCTCGCGAGAAACGAGTCCGAGTTCGAATTCGATTCGCATTTTTTCCATCTGCTTGCCTCACGCAACCCTCGGGTCGGACCTTAATTACGATCTTGAACCGCCTATTACTTAAGCGTTATCTCGAGCCTCTCACATACTTCCAGCACAACCATTTCGCATCCTGCCCTCGACGCGAATTAAAAAAGAATTGCTTGCGTTTAGCGTACGGAGGGCAATAAAAACGTTTTCCAAAACTCGTTTTCGCTCAGAAGCACGTATTGCCCTGTTTGTGCAATAGCCTCATGTACTTGGCGAGGTCATAAATAATGTCTCAATGTTCACGAACAGTGCTGTTCTGGAATGACGTGTTACATTTTGACTTGATGCATATGTATATTAACATATTGTAAATAATAATGAAAAAAGTACTTTACAAATTCTAAATCAAATTTTGTAAACGTCATTGATTTCACATATCTCAATCATCTCTAGTGTTTCAACACTCATTGAGGATTTTTACCGACACTGCATGTGAATGAATTGGGAGTGTGTGTCTCAAGAGTTTAGCTACTTTCTTCTAATGTCCTGCGAGAATATAGACATACGGAAATAAATTACCCCCCCCCCCTAACCATAACCAGAAGACTAGAAAATAAAGCTCTTCAATGGTATGGACATGTCCAGAGGATGCGAAATGAGAGATGGCCAAAACAAATTGTAAATTGGATACCTAAAAGAAGACGTAGAAGAGGTAGACCTGGTTTAACCTGGAACACATATATACATGAAGTAATGGAGGAGAAAGGATTGGAAGAGGGCCAATGGGAGGACCGAGAATTATGGAAATCGAAAACGGCAAACTCTAAGGGGTAGAAACCGTCGAAGAAGAAGAAGAAGAAGAAGAAGAAGAAGAAGAAGAAGAAGAAGAAGAAGAAGAAGAAGAAGAAGAAGAAGAAGGAAATAAATTAACAAGTTTAGAAGTTCAAATGCCTATTTTCAAACCTTTCGGGAAACGGTGTTTCAAAGTTTCAGAACTGCACTTAGCACTAATTGATGTATAACTTCCTGATATGTGGGGCAATATCACTCGTCCTTTAACCTAGGAAAGTAAAGATATGGTTCGTTAGTCTTCTATCTCAGGTACAAAGTACCTGTTTCCGCCCGGGATCGAACCGGGGACCTTGCGCGTGTGAGGCGCACGTGATAACCACTACACTACGGAAACCTGATTACGTGAAAGTCTCATACACATTTCCGTATGATAAGATTTACCATTTTTCACCATGAAATACTGGATATGAAAGCAGTGTAAGCTTTCAGGGACAATAAATAATAACTATGGCTAAAAATAAATGATACGCTGTTTGTTAATTACTCATAATATGTAAAACTAGTTGGCATAGGACGATACTCATATCACATTTCTGACAAATACAATGAACGTAGTAGTATTAACTCAATGACAATAGTAGTATTAAAACAACGACTACAGCTACACCGAAATGCACATTTAATATTTAACAAACCTTTACAAACCACTCTTTATCAAACCGCTTCAAACACAGCAAACTTGTTCAATTCTTGACACCTTCAAGACTCACTTTGAAAGGAAAGTAAAATGTCTTTCTTCATGTATGACTAATTCAAGTTTACCAGTACTTAGTACTAATTAAAATTCAATCTGCAACGGCTGGTCCATTGTGATTACAGGAAAGTTGAAGATCGCGTGAGGTGATCTAATGAATTTCAACGAGATTGAGGAATGACTCGGAGGGAAACGTGGCTAAAATAGATCAGAAGACGAAGGGAGAGACTAGGAGTTTGATGTTTTCCTTTAACTCTCAGATTACCCCGGCTTTTATGGGCCATAGGGGCCATAGCTGTATTCTGTATTCTGGATATAAGCTGCTGAGGAGGAACATGAAATCTCCACTAGAATGGTGGAGAATATATTGGTCGTAAAAGGCCGAATGTGTTTATCAGGGCTCTTTGGGTAAACAAGCATGAAAATGAACTTTATTTTTACGTCTTTGAGACCTGTGACCAACATTCATTTTAGCACAGAACTTATAGTTCTAGTTTTTACAAGGCGGTTTATTAGTTTCACATCTAATCTGAAACAAGGGAGTAAGCACTAAATTGTGGAAATCAATACAAATATAATTTGTTTGCATCTCGTAAAACAGAACAATAAACTCTTAAAATTCAACTTTAAATGTAAGATTATTATACAGATTATATTATTAGAGTCATCGCCAAAATGTGTAGTTAGGTATGCAACAGGAGAAGTATTACGATTTGATAATGAAATATTTATTACGTTTACGTAGGCTCCAGAGATCGCAAATCGAATTATAAGTAGACAACGTAGACTGATGAGACATGTAAAGTCCTTCAAATAATTTTAGACAATATGGTATACCTGTATGTAATAAAAACTTATTGGGTTCCAATTCTCTAATGGTTTATTGAATTCGATATTAAAAGTGTAATTTTGTGTTGAGTTGACTATTGTTTGTGATTGCGTTGAATTGAGTGTTGTCAAGTGTTAAGTGAACATTAACAGCTATTGCATTATTTAGTAACAATCTCTCTTTAAAAATATCATTTCAATTTTGAGTAAGTTAAGGTGTATCAAATATGGATTGATGACCAACAGTCACAGGAAATGTATATGTTCTACGCAGTTGTCTCTATGCAGTCCAATTTTCTCAGTTAGTAAAAGTCAAATCCATTTTTCATTTTATGGAAACATTCTTCTGTCCTACAATATTCTTCACAAGATCTCAGTTCCTATCATCATTTCTTAATAGTATGGCGTATTTTTTGTGTGTGAAGGTGGCCGAGTCGCAGTTTCCAGCTTCCATGTGGATTGCCAAGCCGACGACATCCGAGAGTAAAGAAGAACCCATTACCGGGACAAAATTAAAAGTCCCATTAGCGGCGTTGGCGGAGCGGTCATAAAAGTGGCTTTTTCCTCGGAAACGACTCATCCCGCGGAAGGGAGAGCGGGCGGGGTGACTACGTAATTTCGAACCCCCCTACGAAACCGGAATATGTTTACGCACCCTCAACGCCCTTTTACGAGAGTTCGCGACAATGAAGAAAACGCATTAGTGGCCCAGGGGGCATTTACATGGGTTCTGTGGGTTCGGAGGAAACCCCATCCTGCGTGGAACATTTAGAGGGTGAGTTGTTAATTGAATGTTTCTGATGAAAAAATGAAGGATAGTTTTACTTTTCCTGAAAGAGGCTACGATTAAATTGGCAATATTGAGGGGAAAGGAAAATGATTAATTGAAGATGTAACTGAAAAACTCGCGAAAAGGTTGGTAATTAAAAGTTGCAGAACATTTTTTTTTAATCCATATTTTTTAGAATCCTGCCATTTTTGTTCATTACGAAACGATGAGATTGAAATATCTGTCTAGTTGCGCGTGAGGTGTATCGTATTATTAGTTTCTAGGTCTGATAAGTGGCCCTTGTATAAAAACTACGAAATAAACAATTCATTCTTATAAACTAAACAGACACACTGATAACATTCCCGCCATAAATATGATATTTGGGCACCGTCCACAATTGTCTGCCTTAATCTAACGGATGAAGTTATACCAATTTCAAATCCTATCATATATTTCATGATATTTGTTCCTGAGGTTCCAAAGGAACAAAATTCTCTGTTCAAAGAAACAAAAACTTTGTAAAACCAATTCCTACGATACAATTTTATTCTCCCAATTTAATGCTCGATTTCATAATGTGACGCAATTCTTGTTTTCATCTCCGCAAAATGTGAGAAAGAAGTGTAGGGGCAAGCAACATTTCATAAGTTGGCCCCGACGATCTTGTGCGAACTGACATTTTACGAAGATATACTTACATGACTGATAAAATACACGCTTGATGGCCTTATCAGAGGCATGGGGGTGTTGAATAGAAATTTAATATAGTTGTGTGACTTTCCTAAACATCGTAACTCTGATGATATCTCCAGTAATTTGATTGTCTTATTTATAATTAATATTCTTTTTTAAATTTCCTTATATTGTTTTATGGAAAATAATAATTAATTTTAATATAAAATTACGGTTCTCAATTAATGAACAAAAAGGTCAATTACAACATTACAACAATAAATTGTATTGATCTGAACTAATATTTTCATTAATTGAGGTCAGTAATTCCCTATTGAAATTCATCGATAATATAAAATACAACATAAATACCTTTTTATAAGGATGTTTAATCTGATAAAACTATCATAGTCAATCATTCTTCTATATAAAACGTTTGCAGTGAGCTCTGCAATACAGTCACCCTCTCTAGACGTTTAAAAGCGACTTGGAGTAACTTGAACTATTTGAAATTTGAAAATCGGAATGGATATGTTGTAGCGATTTAAAACCTCAAGATAAATATTCTTATTACTCAATGAGCTCAATTGCTGATATTGAAAAGCCCTATTTGAAAAAGCATCCTTCGTAACCTCCTTCATCATCATCATCATCATCATCATCGTCGTCGTCGTCGTCGTCGTCGTCGTCGTCGTCACCACCACCACGACCACCACCATCAAATCTGCTGCGCCAACACAATTAAACCTAAGAAGAAACGCTTCGTAGCAAGTTCGAGTGGTCGACATTCGACGAACGAGTACACGTCCAGAAGGTGAGACCAGCTGTACTCCCCTGTACCTCCCCTTGGAAAGCCGTACGAGGATAACATCTCCTCATGAGTTATGTTGGTCGGGCACAATGGACGAGGACGGCGCGCGGCGGCCTCTCCACCTCACGAAAACCGGACCGAAAAAAATCCGGCGTCCTCAGAGGCTCCGAGGAGAATAAAATACCCGAAAGGGCGATAAACACGAGGGCAGGCGACGGAGACGGCGGGACAGGTGAGGAAGCCGCCCTTGTTCATTACCACCTGCCCGCGAGGGAGGCTGTAAAAACGCTCTCCCCCCATCGTGGGGTTGGGCGGCGCCCCCCGCGGCGCCTTCGGCAAACAACCTTCTGCCCCCGCCGTTCCACAAAAAAACGTCCCCCGCCCGCGCCTAAGGCCCAAGGCGGGCCCTACAAATATTTTGACACCTGTTGTCCCTGCGCGCTGTGTCTCTGTTCGGGTGAGGGGTGGCAGACGTTTCTTGTTTCTTTTTTCTTTTTTAGGGGGTGTCGCCGCAACAAAGGTGAGCTTCTTTATGGTGAAATAATATCATTCTTCTGCACTAAGTGACTCTTATGAGGAGAAGCCGACATTGCGGAAGAGAAGTTTCAAATTTAGGGCGGTGCTACATGTCACCTTAATGTTTAATTTCTATTCATTCGTAAATCTCGAAGAAGGGGACAATTCTGGACAATTTCCTTGCGTTATCAGATATTTTAGGATGAGTGTTTAGAAATTGTTCTTTAAATTATTGCGAGAATAACACAAAAAAGTTACAACGAAAAAAAGAGAAATGTTTCAGGAAGAACAGAAATGTTCGCAATAGTGTAATAATTGTTGAAAGGAACAAAATGTAAATGTGCGAATGTGACACAAGTGAGAATACACTGAATGGAACTAATTAATTATTCATTCCTATTCTTTTGTTATAGATCATTACCACAGACCAGACGTCTGGTCACCCATTGTTGCGGCGATAAACAAACATAATATTAATAAAAATGTATTTGAAATATTTTAGATGAGTAGATAATTCGTCAATATATAATACCCATGTATACAAAATATTAAGTATTAATAAGTAAAGAAACTGCCGGAAATGGCCATAACAAATGAGAATATCACAAAATATTCGCTAATTTAGCTCATGGAATTGACAACTCGCCGGCGCTCTCACTGACTCAATCAGCCGCAGGGGTTTGTATTCTGTGGCACGGAAATGAGCATTCCTGCTATGGTCGAATCTCGACTGTTCGGTGTTTTCCGGCAATGGTCCGGTTTATAAAATTATTTACTTATTTACAGCTAGTAGGAAGGAGACCTTCTAAAATGTTTATAAACTCCGCATAATGAGAAACAATGTGTCACATTGCCGATAATTGTAATATTAAACTGTAGTAGTTCAAATGCGTTCTTCAGATAAACATTTTAATAAAAGCTTTATACCAATTGAACATTCTTATTTTTTTAATTCTAGTTTGTCCACTGTGAAGATGTAAATACAAAGACACGTTATTTATATAATCCATTGCAGACTAATTTTGAACTTGTTTGTTACATCTAACGTTTAACATGTAACCTAACAGGAAATATAATACTGTGAGAATTTGATAATGTAAAGATATATGAGTTATAAACAATTCCCGGACAATATATATTTACGATTTTATGCACGATATGACGCTGATCCTGTCAGTCTGCAGATGCCTTCATAATAGCTATTACATCACTATATTAACTGGATGTAACAGCAGTACAACAAGATGTCCTTGGAGTAAGATTTACTAATTCCGTAGGGTTTGGAGATAACGGTTTGGGCGGTCATACGTTGGAAAAAATCCTGTATTTGAGACATTTCTTGAAATTAGACACATGAAGATATAAAAACATTTCGACGATCGTTGATAAAATTTGAAGAACAATCACAACAGTTTGATGGGTGGAAAGATAGTGGAAAAGAGACAATTAAAAGAATGCAAGCTTTAAATTTAAAAATATCCTAACTCCCCCTCTTTTACTACGCATTGTTGAAATGTGAATAAAGATACAAAGAGCTTGGTTGGCAACATTTGAAAACAGAATGTTTTTACCCCATGTTATAGAACACGAATTTGTATCAGACAAAAAGGCATACTGATTTGATTTTATAGAATTGCTACGAAATACACTCTTCCCCCCTCGCCCCCCTTCAACTTTTCTACCAGCAGGTCAGAGTCTCAAACAAAACCTGCAATAGTGACCAAAAAACGTAATGAATCACACGCAAAGCGGCTTGCGCATGCGCAGAAGCTCACCATCGTCCGACGGCTCCCCGCCCTCCAGCTTCTTCTTGAGGCGGGCCACGCCCATCGCCGGCTCCACGGTGGTGGCGGCCGAGCCCAGGATGTCGTCAATGTTGGTATGACTGCCGATGAACAGCGGCAGGTTCTTGGGGCGCGGCTTCTTCTGGACCATCTTGCCGGCCTTGTCGGCGTCGTTGTCGTTGTTGTTGCCGTCCTGCTGCTCGCTGACGTTGTCGTAGGGCGACTGGCGGCCCGATCCCGACCCTTGCGACGCCTTGCGACTGCGGCCCGAGCCGGACGATCCGCGCCGGCCCTCTGGCAGCACCAGCGGGAATTTTGGCACCTGCGCGAGAGGCAACGAGCGGCGTGAGTAACACGTTAGTTTGTCACTGGAACGCGTCGCGTACAACCGCGGCGCTGCACAAAAAGACTTGGCTCTCGTGGACCCGATGACTAAGTGAAGCTGTATCACAAGTAGTGTTTGTTCACACGGTTTCCAACGAATGAATGGGTCGATCGAAAAAGTTATGAATTCTCAACCTAGTTAAAATGTTTTTTACCTCGTACCAGTGCGAACTAATATGGAAAATGTTGGCTTTGGCAAACACAATGTAACGCTTCATTACAGAGTTTTTCTGTACATACAGGTGAGATCTTTTCACTCGAGTGTCTATTCATTTGCTTTCATTGTTTCATCTTTTCATTAGTTTTCATTGTTTAAAAAAGTATCTCATTTCATGACCTCAATGTAGAAAGAAATGAATGTGTAACTATATTCTAACACTTCCGTAATAGATAATTGATAATTTTTATCACACTCTCAAATGTAATGACATATTTATTATATCATATTTATATGCATATTAAACCAATATTGTTGTTTATAATTCTGGCACAGTAAACGCACATAAGAAAGAATGTTAATAAAATCACCGACTAATTTAATGAACATTTGGAAGAATAACTCGTAGCTATATATTGAAGCTAGAGATGCCCTTCTATCCAACTGAAAAACTTCGTTACATTTTAGGAAACTGTTCGAATATGTGTATTATTTCAGAAAGCATCTAACCACAAATGTACACGAAGGTATGAATTTACATACAAGCCAAGAAGCATTTTAAGGCAAAAATTGAATCCCTCTCATACGTATCGTTTTCAATTCACTGGGATGGCTTCTACTAACTTCACTTGACTTCACATTATCATGGAAATGGATTCCATAATGATGACCATCTGAGATTAATCGGAGATAAAATTGTATAACAGTACATCTTTTATAATTGGAGCTGGAAATAGTGTTCAGACCCTCTGTTTTTTTAATTATATTCTATTATGACAGTCTAACACACTAGCAAAATCTTATTAATTTTTCTTGCCCAACGTCAGACCACTACTTCTAAATCTTTATTTCTTTGTAAAAGATTGAACCCGAAGTAGGACTTATTATTCGTTTTGAAATGGTTTCAATATTTCTGCGAACAAATACGTGACGTTTTTGGAAGTATGCAGATGTATTTGGACCAGATATGAGAGTTATGTACGTGGAGAGAAAATATGAATATAACCTCAAAGTGAATAGTATCAGATTGTCTTTCCTAGATGATGTACTTAATATTCATCATTTTTGAGCTCGAACACGGTCATTAAGATTGAAGAGACTTCCATCTGTATTACCCTTCGTAAATAGTATCGTATCGTTGTTGGAGGCAGCAGAAATATAGTAGAATTCCACTAAAGAATTGTTTGTGTGAAATAATTCTTTACAAAGAAATTAAATAATCTACAACTATTTCAGAGTATTCACTCTGTTCACGCGTTGTTGTTGTTGTTGTACAATCCGTATTTTCTGGAAACACCGTAGAATTGTACCGTCGTAGGATGTGTGGCCAACCGTGTGACTGACTGATTTGCTAACTGAATACAGTGTGAAAACTCTGCAGCGTTTCTGTCCTATTAAATTACTTTGTGAAACATTTCATATAACAGTTCATCTCAAAACTTTTCCTTGTACATTTGCTCAATGTGCATTTGTATTGTTTGAACCAAGATTCGAATCAAGACAATACTAGGGAAACTCGGAGGAATATATTAGTGAGACCCTTCTGGGCGAAATTTGCTTCTCTCTTTGGCATTAGAGACGACACACATGCAGGTAAAAGCAGGAGTCGGTATATAACAGGCGACTTGTCCTTGGTACGCGACAGAGCGTATGCCCAGCATCGACACAGAGGTGTAAATCGGTGGCGCTACCAGTCAGTGGCGGCTCGGACATGGTACAAATTAGTAGCAGCTCGTGCCAGTTGCAGCATTTTTTTATTTGCTACAACCAAAATATTTCGTATTGTGTTATATGTAATTTAAATGTGTTTTGTTTGTGTAATTACTTTCGTGTTTCACAATCGCATCCCAATTATCTTATATTAACTACAAATCAGACGAGAGAAGTATTCACATTGGTATAGAGGGACCGGTGGGTTTCACCGCGCTGCTACCTGGGGAGCCGCAATGAATAAACAGAAGCGATGACAATTCATTAGCTGTGGGCGGGGGAAAGAAGAGTTGAGAGATATGCAGCTCAAATACCTAGGGAAAGAATAAGAATCGTCAGATCAAGGAGCAGGTGAATGAATATCAGATGGTTTTCGTACTCCGCGGTCCGATTCTAGCGGCCAGGGATGAGTAACCTTCATTTCTTGGCCTGTGGTCTTGGCCATTTCAAAACTGTGGTCTCTAACAAAAGTATTGGTATTTCCTAAACGTTTTAGTGACTATTTACGTTCAAACTGAAAATGTAATAAACGTAATAACATTTGCAAACCACCAACTTTTTAAGTCACCAACCGCCAATGGAATAGTTAACAGCACTCAATCTCCTGTATCTCACAAATATCGATTTTTACTCTTACAATGTGTTGTACCGATCCACTCATTTCCTTCAATATTTCGTCGTTCAAGCGATTAACTGAATTCCCATCACCTGTCCATCCGCGGCCTTCGACGCATCCTTCTTCTCGGCCTCGGAGTCGGAAGATTCGGACGAGGACGTTTCGAGTCGCACGATGCCCTCGGGGATGTCCCCGCAGCTGCTGAGCCACCAGGCCTTCTCGCCGGACTCCACGTGGCGGATGCGGTACAGGCACGGCCGATCGTCGGCCTCGCCGTTGGCTGCGGCGGCGGCGGCCGCGGCGGCCTGCTGCACCGCCATCTTGGCCACGGAGCGGCTGCTGCGGACCTTCTGGATGCGCGGCGGCTTCTTCTCGCTGTCGGAGCTCGCGGCGCTGCCCGCTGCGCTTCCGGCGGCGCTGCCCGCGGCGCTGGCGGCGGCGCTGGTGGCGGCCAGGCTGCTGCTGCTCAGGATGCGCTGCACGCCCTCTGGGATGTTGGCGCTGCTGTCCATCCACCACGCGCGCTCGCCGGATTCGATCTGCAAACGAGGGAATTCACAAAATTAATGATAATAGTTTTACGTTACAAGAAATTGTTCATAAAATGACATTTGTACGACATAGGTTAGGATGTTTTTGCCCTTTATGGCACGAATAATTGCGTCATCACTCATTCAGCTAATCGCAGCGAGGGAATCGTGGGGTGGTGGCTGCAAACGGAACAGCCGACCACCGTTTCTCGCACTGATGTCGAATACGCGTAGCAGATACCCGATAATTTTTAGAGTCTATATCTCAAGCTTCCGAAGGTTTGGGTGGACATTCACGCATTAGCAACCCTGTTGCAAATGTTTTTAGGTTAGGAGGGTCGAGAGTATGGGAATTAGGGATGAGGCCGTCGCCCGAAGGATGGAGAGGATGATGGCGCTGATGACCAGCCACAAAGCGTGCTTGCCGGGCTCGAGCTACTCTCGCATGAAGAAATATTCACAAGTTTCATTTTGATGACCTCATATTCTTTGTATGGCTCTACGTGGGGTTTGATGTGACAACTGCTTTCTGTCGGCGATACTGTCGGAGTGTTTTCTAGGTTGAATGGAATGAACGAGATAATAAGTTGGGGGATCATTCGATCATCCCCTAAGATTGGCGAGGGAGCAGGTGGCAGAGTGAGAAGAATAATCACTCACGGCCCGTTATTTAAAGAATTTCTCTGGCATTTGTCAGTAAATAGATTAAATTGAATACATCAGATAAGTAATAAAACAGAGAAAATCACAGGAACAACCTGTCAGAGCAGTTACTGGTCTACATGTTTTCTATCCTGTCCGTGGCAGTGCCTAACCCTGCAACTTAGTTGGTGAAGAAAATCCGCCACCGCAGCGACAAGATTCCGAGAACCAGCAAGTTTAAGATCTCTAGTTATGAACTCGTACTTCATATGCTTATGCATTCGGTTTGATTTAAACGATCACTGGTTCTAATTATTCCGAGATGAATGAGCATTGGTTCCAAACGAACTTTAGATTTTGGCTACGCGATCTTTCGACAAATGTTTCCGTCATCCGAGCGTACTAATAGTGAATTCCAATTATTTGAATCACACGTATTAGTATGCTATGTTTATAACCATCATAAATAAATCTATTAGTGTAAGAGTTAGGTCCTTGAATTTATCGCAGCAGTGGACAGTTTTGCGATTCTTTTTTGTAAAAAAAAATCACAAATGAAAATGGATTTAATCTGTATTTTTGTGCAAAATATCACTTACCTGAATTTTGTTCTCACAGTTTAAGTTGATAATGTAAGAGTACGAAAGTATAATCTAAGTTTCTGCGGTGTTATTCTTGGATCACTTTGATGTTAATGTTATCCTGGAGTATTATATTGGTTCGATTGGTTTTGAAATGTATCAGCACAACTGTTTGTATCGTTGTGAGGTCCTGCTGCATGGGTGGTACTGCGTTCCTGCGTAGCCTTGACTGACATTTAGTATTACTTTACTGTGAGATCCCAATTAAAATCATTTAAGAACGAGAAAGAAACGACATGCCAGGGTTAAATATATTTCAGCACAAAAACAATGAATATAACAAGTGCAATGTCCAATGCCAGGACTCAATAAGCCATAAACGAAAAAATTAAAAGCAAGGTATTCTTAAATGACTCCGAAATGAGTTTAAGAGATTTTTTGTATATTTGAAGTGACTTTAAAGGGATGTTTATGCCTTTGAACTTGTAAAAATCTGATTATCAGATAAGTTCAAGATATTGAAGACGGATAAGGAACCTAGAATAATTATGCCAAGTTAAACGATTTTCCATTGTCCTATGAGAGCACAACTACTTTGTTTTATTTGGACTCTAAAAATAATATGGTGTATTTCGAAACACTGACAGACGAATACATTTTATTTATAACCGACCAACGACCTATTAACACAATTGTGTTGTCAAAAATGCAGCAAATGTTTCATCATAAAATGCAGCCAGTGTTTCTTACCTAAAATGCAGCCAGGTAAGAAAACGTAATTTACAGAAAACACCAGTAAAATTCAAAACATAATTTATTACAATATCTTTGAATGTTTTTGAACAATCATTATTTTGATTTTCTTTTCATTGTCTAAAATAGTTTGTAAATCTATGTTTTTGGAAGAAAAAATATTTGAGATTGCACATTATTATAGGCGAGTCGCTGGTAAAAGATATCGAATCATTCCAGTATATCATCTCCATTACAAGTGATAATTATACATCGCTACATCGTGTTTTTTTTAATATTAACTACTTTTTTGTTATAGTTCAGAGATACACGGAGAGTACTAACGTGTGATTTATTGCAAGCTTCAATTCATCTTCATTGTAAATAAATTTTATCATTTTCTGATACGTTATTGCTTGTTATTTCCTTCGATACGGAGCTCAATATACACTGCACAACTTACTTGGGTAGAGGGGATCGTGGTTACGAGAGAAACATGACAACAGTAGAATGATGCTTCATGTTCTCTTATAGAGGGAATTCTGGAAGCGATATATAAAGAGACAAACCGAGTTGTTCAGTAAATAAGTAAATCTGAATAAATAAAATTAGGCAAAAAGTAAAAGTAT
The DNA here is from genome assembly GCA_038098605.1 of Gryllus longicercus. Taxonomy (NCBI): domain Eukaryota; kingdom Metazoa; phylum Arthropoda; class Insecta; order Orthoptera; family Gryllidae; genus Gryllus; species Gryllus longicercus. The sequence continues at coordinate 10,917,553 of JAZDUA010000007.1, forward strand.
GTATGTACCACGGGCGTTAACTGGTTCTAATAATTTTGGGCGACAAAACGCGCTTGGACCCAACAAGGCTCTCGGGCGTTTTGTCGCCGCTCGATCGTCAGAATCCTTAAAACGCCCTTGGTGCATAAATAATTACAATGCAAAATAACTATACAGTATTTACTGATGATTTCACGAGTGAACTAAATCGTACACTTTCGTTGTAGTAAAAAAACATTTTCTCTCACCTTCTTGATGCGGAACTTGCCCTTGCTGTCGCTCTTCTGCAGCTCGGCGGCGACCTCGGCCAGCTTGGCGATGGACTTGTTGCTCTGCAGGCGCGCGATGCCCTCGGGCATGGCCTTGCCGGCGGCGGCGGGGGCGTCCTCCTTGTCGGAGGAGCGCAGCGACGCGTTGCTGCCGGTGCGGGGCAGCCCGGGCACGCTGTCGGTGCTCTTCCTGAGCTCGGCGGCCGCCTCCGCCAGGCGCGCGATGGACTTGTTGCTCTGCAGGCGCGCGACGCCCTCGGGCACCTCCCCGCCGTCCTCCATCCACCACGCGCGCTCCCCGGACTCGATGCGCTTGATTCGGCGCTTGATTCGGGGCTTCTCGCCGTCCCCGGAGCTGTCCGAGGCGCGCCCCAGGGACTGGTTGCTGGACGCGCGCGTCACCGCCGGCGGCGCCTCGTCCGGCGAGTCCTCGGCCCCGCGCCGGCTGAAGAAGCTGGTGACGGGCGCCAGCGCCCGCATCAGGAAGGACTTGGCCTCCTCTTGCTTCGCCGCCGCCGCCGCCGCGGCCCCCTTGTTGGCTCCGGGGGGGCGTGGCGGCTTGTCGGCCGTGAGCGCGAGGTCGTCCCCGCCGCCGCGTTGCCGCCGACGCACGGGTTGCGCCGCGGCGGAGGGCGCGTCGCCGTCGCTCTCGCTCTCGCTGGACGTCTCCGTCTCGCTGGAGGACGTCTCCGTGCTGGAGGTGTCGGTGGAGCTGTCGCTGGAGCTGTCGCTGGCGTCGGAGCCGCTGCTGGAGTGGCGCGGGGAGCGCGACGGGCTCTTCTTGAGGTCGCGCCGCGATTTGGTGCGCACTGGGCTTTGACGTTTGGGGCTTCCGGAAGCGGACTTCGGAACCTACGACAGAAAGAACTCCAATGAGCAACTCTTGTTTGTACACACGCTTAAAGAAATCATTTATGAACTTTAATTGACCTCAAATTTGAGTTTCACGGACTAGGCCGATACAAAACGTTTTACCGCGTTAGTTTGGTGAAAGTCCTTAGTAATACGCAGAACACGGTTCTGGATAGCACTACTACCAATCCCTGGTGAGCAATGAACATGACAATGATGTATACAGTACTACCGTTTGGATTATAAAATGATTAATGTGTACGTTAGCAGAAAAGAAGTTGTATTCTCATTATTCTCAATAGAAAATATTTAAATACGTACGTATAAAATGAGTTTTGTATCTCGGCAAGAATTTGATTTTTTCGGACACTGTCTCTTGGCAACCCCGTCCAGAAACCTATACATTTGGGCATGATACACAAACAACTACAACTGTATCATTTCTTTAAAGAAACTGTAAGTTACATTAAATCTCTTGCGGACAGAACTGCGTGCAAGTAATCTATCAAATGTCTAAACTACAACTTAATTTATTGCCGCGTACATAACAAGTTATAGCGGAAAAAATTATTGGGTGGCTTCTTCACTTTTTGCCAGGGAATTTAAACATACATTAAGTTTATTGGCAAAAAACCGAAATTATTAATAAAATTACAACGCAAAATCAGCTCGAAAAATTAAAACCACATTTCAAATTCAATTTAAATAAATTATTTTTTAAATACAGTTAAATCCAAGAATTCAACTTTGAACCTGCTACTTTTATTTAATTCTCCAGTTTTTCTCACTGTAATGTATTAAATTCAACTAATGTATTGAAATTGCATTAATAAAATTAACCAACAAACTGAAAGTGAATATTAATACAGAATGAAACAGATTAAATGCGTTACAAAATATAAAAAACTAATAAAGAATTTAAACTGCAACGTTCAGAACATATGTCAAGGGTGCATATTAATTCAGCAGAGTCGTAGGCTTCCGTGGCCGGAGTCTTTTGAGACTTGTCTGTCGAGGATGATCCGCATCACAGTCGGTCGAGCTGTCGTTTCGGCCATCATGTTGTGCCCTTCTTCTCAGATACACTGCTCATGTATATCTGCGGCAGTATAGCTCAGTAGATGGCCACAACATGATGACCGAAACAGCTACAGTTTTGACAGCTACTGCTAGCAACATAAATGCGTGTTATGTCCGTGGTCTCAATTCACCAATGCGTTTGTTTACAGTTATGTCATTCCTAAACGGTTTCATTCCTATCTCTTGCGATGCCAACGCCCATTTGAAGTTCATTTTTTCCCGACCTGTCAAACTGGTCCCTTCTTACAGTAACTCCTCTGTATCATATCATATGAAGAGGGCCATCCCGTGCCTCACCTCGAGGAAGTTGGGCGCGGCTGCGAGCTTGGACAGCGACTTGCTGAGCCTGAGTGCGGCGGCGCTCTTCTCGGCGGCGGTGACCTTGGCGGCGTCGCCGGCGGCGGCCTCCGCGTCGCTGGAGCTGAGCGAGGAGCCGCCCGCGCTGCCCGCCGCCCCCGCCGCCCGCGCCGCCTTCATCCGCTTCGCCTCCGCCTCGATCTCCCCCACGTTCAGCGGAGACTTGCGGAAGTCCTTGTTGACGATGGACTTGCCCGCCAGCGCGTGCGTGGACGCCGACGGCTTCAACCCGTCCGCGGCCTTCGGCACCGGCGGGGGCAGCTTGGCGGCGGCGGCGGCGGCGGCGTCCGCCGCGTCCGTCTTCGTTTTGGACGCCGACGGCGACAGCGGGGGTGTTTTGGTGACGGACGTCTCCGACGATGCGGGTTTGGATTTGAGACTAGTCGGCGCGGCGTCGGTTGACGGTGTGGGGTCGGGTTTGCCGATTGGTGGTTTGCCGGTGACGTTCTTGTTGAACGAGTTCGATCGCGAGACGACGGGGGATTTGGTGCTCGGGCTTTCCGAGATGTTCTTTATGGAGTCGGATCTGGAGACGATAGGGGATTTGGTTGAGGCGGTGTCTGAAAGGTTTTTGATTGAATCGGATCTCGAGACACTTGGTGACTTCGCGGCAGGGCTTTCCGGTGGCGTTTTCGATAAGTCAGCCTTGGAGGTCGATTTCTTTACTGCGGTGTCTGTTACGTTTTTGCCTGATTCTGAACGGGACACCAAGGGAGACTTACTTGCTGGGCTACCCGCAAGATTCTTAATGGAATCTGAACGAGACACGGATGGTGATTTGGTGGTTGGGCTATCAGGAACGTTTTTAATCGAGTCTGATCGTGAAACTGAGGGTGATGAGGTAACTGAACTCTCTGGTGTTATTTTCCCCGAATCCGATCGAGATACAACAGGAGACTTGTTCGCTGCGCTACCTGGAACGTTCTTGATAGAATCGGAGCGTGAAACTGCCGGTGACTTGTTTGTGGGACTGCTAGGGACATTTTTTGTTGAATCCGATTTTGTGAGAAGAGATGACTTAGTAGCAGAGGCTTCTGGTTTAGGCGCAATATCTACTTTGCTTGGCACTTTGGGTAATTTTGGAGTTTCTTCTTTCGGTTTGCTAACTTCTTTGGTTGATTTATCTGTTTCGGCTTTCGTGCCAGGAAATTTATTTGTACTTTTATTTAGCTCCTTACTAGGCAGAGGACTAGAATTCGCTGTAGTGGTAACTTTGGTCGGTTCTGTCTTTGGTTCTTCGGTTTTGAGCGACAGGGTTTTCGGAGGTTCCGGTCTCGAGGTTTGCGTCTTCGCAGGTTCGCTCTGCGGTTCCGGTTTTGCGGGCTCCGTCTTCGCCGGTTCCGGTTTCGCGGGTTCCGGTTCCGGCTTGCTGCTGGCCACTGAGGACTCTCGATCGCCTCGAGACGAATATCTCGATGTGTACGACCCATATCGAGACACTGGCGACGTGTAGCTTCCTCCGTACCTGCAAAAGGGAAGGATCGTTTATTTTGTTAGAAATAAAACTCAGAAAAGTTAATACACTTTACATATACGTTATTTCATTTTTTGTGGAATACAGGGCGTGGCTTTGAAAATATTTTAAATAGTTTAAAGCAAATAGTACTACATAACTTGTCTTCATTTCGATAAATCACAACTACTATATGGATAACTGAACATGTTTCCCAGATCCTTTCAGAATATTCTAAGATAATTCTCAAAACGCAACAGTATTAGGGGATGGAAACGCATTTTAGATGAGCTTCAAGGCTACAGTGCTGAAAAACTTAATTAATGTTCTATTTATGTATGTACTTTGGCACAACAGCTCTTTTCAAGCTAAGACCTACAACCTAAGAACTAGTGTCCAGGTCTTGCGGCCTGGACGTGTGGTTGGCACATAGCCATCCCTACGCTGTATTGCTGGGATTCTCAACTTTTATTGAAACGATGTGAGCTTTCTCATGGTCACACAGCAACAGATACATGGACATTGCAAGGAAAGCGCATAATTATTTTTTGTCCGACCGGAAATCGAACCCGGGGCTGCGCCGTGGAAAGCGAGCCAGCTAACCTACGAGCAACCGAGGGCCTGAATTCATCTCCTGACTTTCTAAAATAAAAAAAAAAAATCGTTAAGACGTGAGTCATCATATTGACGATAACTAATCCTAATTTTGCAATGAAACATAATTTTTAATGTATTTTTATCGATTCTTTTCATTACAAGTTTCAATGCCGGATCCAGGCCATCTATATTATATTTAAAATATATTTTTATTATGATCTTGCAAACTACAATTAATACATTTTTAACCTGAAAAAACTCACTGAGAGGCAACACGCTACGCAATAAATATTTTTATTAATTTTATTGAAACGATTGTTACAAATGTCTTTAGTAGACAAAAAAAGGCACCCGGCCAATG